>WNGS01042707.1:33070537-33093641 GCA_020271785.1 Procambarus virginalis
TTCTAGAGAGGGTCCATTCCTTTGCTAGCAACAACCTACAGAAAGCCCAGGAGAGGATGAAGACTCGTTACGACCGGCACTGTAAGTAAGGAAGTTTACACCAGGAGACTTAGTGCTTGCCTATTTCCCTATCCCAGGTTCTCCTTTACAGAACAGGTTCTCAGGACCCTACCGTGTTAAGGAGTGCCGGAACAACTTCAACTACGTTCTCGAGACACCCGATAGGCGGCGGAAGACCCAGCTGTGCCACATTAATTTACTCAAGCCCTACCATGGGGTTCCTCCCACTGTGTTAACCAATTTCACCTCATTTACAGGTCCATACAGCCACAGTGAGACCTTCCCTGCTTCTCCTTCCGAGAGCACTGACACTGAGACAGCGCTCTCTAACTCGGAAATCCTTACTAACCTTCAACATCATTTTCAGGACGATAATAGTGCTCCACTAATCAAACTCGTCAGAGAATATCAAGAGTTGTTTCGAGATGACCCCCAAGAGTGTACTGTGACTCGGCACGACATCCAACTGCTACCTGACACCCAGCCGATTCGCCAACCATTCTACCGAATCAGCCCGAGCAAAACGGAAGTCATGCGGGCTGAGGTACAGTATCTCTTGGACCATGGACTGGCTAGCCCCTGTGAGTCCCCCTGGCCTCACCATGCATCCTGGTACCCAAACCTCACGGCAAAATCCGTCTGTGTACGGATTATAGGAAGTTGAACCAGGTCACAGTGAAGGACGCCTACCCAATACCCAGAGTAGACGACATTTTGGATGCCATTGGTAATGCCCGCTACCTGTCTCAGGTAGACCTACTAAAGGGCTACTACCAGGTGAGTTTAACGGAGCGAGCTAAGGTACTGTCAGCCTTTATAACCCCCTTTGGTCTCTACAGGTACCATCGCCTTCCCTTTGGACTCTGCAATGCCCCAGCCACCTTTCAGAGAGCTGTCAACCGCGTCATCCAGGGCTTGGAAAACACCTATGCCTATCTGGACGACATTGTGATAGCATCCGACACCTGGAGCGAACACCTGCTCCAGCTACAACGATTGTTCTACAAGCTCCTGAAAGCCGGCCTCACCATCAATTTGGGCAAGTCCACCTTCGCGAAAGGTAAAGTGCGGTACCTGGGTCATGTTATAGGGAGTGGCAACCTGGCTCCGTTAAACATTCACATTCGAGCAATCCAACAGTATCCACAGCCTACTACCAGGAAGCAGCTCCTGCGCTTCCTTGGTCTTGCTTCCTATTACCGTAGGTTTGTGAAGAATTTTAGCACTGTTGCAACCCCATTAATCACCTTAACCAGTCCCAAGCAACGGTATAATTGGACCAGAGAGCAAACCGTTGCATTCGAACAACTCAAATTCCTCCTCTGTTCTAATCCCATTCTCGCCTCACCAGATATCAAGAAGCCTTTCATCCTCCATGTCGACGCCAGTGGTACCGGCATTGGAAGTGTCTTAATGCAGCAGCGAGGCGAGGAGGTTCTACCTGTCAGCTACTACAGTTACAAGTTGAAGCCTCATCAGAAGAACTACAGTACTATAGAGAAGGAACTCCTGTCCATCGTCCTGAGCTTACAACACTTTGCACCATATCTGCACGGTGCTAGGTCCACTACCATCTATTCGGACCACAACCCTCTGAGATTTTTACATCAAGCCCAATTTAATAACCAACGTCTGCTGCGATGGGCTTTATATCTTCAAGGCTTCAACTTAAAGATCTGCTACATCAAGGGGCCTGACAACATCATCGCTGATGCCCTCTCCAGAGTGCATGAGGTGGAGGCAGCTCCACCTCCCACTCTACCTCCAGTGGACGTGATTCACCCGAAACGGCAGGCTTCGGGGGAGAGTTGTGACGATAATCTCTTATCAGAGATTTAGCCTGCCATTTCTGCGAATCACTCTTGTCCTCATCAACGTACATGATACGTTTTGTAGTGGCTAAACGTATTATAAGCTCGCCACACGTACCAGCAACTCCCTCCTTCCCCCCCACTGCTGCACCTGGTCGACGCGCCGAACCCTGCAACGGCCTAACTAGCGACTGCGACCATCCAGCTTCCTCATTGGCCGCCAACCAACACTCCACTCCGGCTCCCCACCAATCACAAGACCTCACCAGTTATTGTTGGAGTCCCTTACGTTTCTGCCAGCCAGAATATTGTGTGCTCGCAAGCTGTGAACTCCTAAGTGACTCACTCTGTGTGGTCAAGTAGAGGTTCATAGTTAGTGCATATATTCCAGCATTCATATTTTACTTACTTTTGTATGTCAATTCTCCTCCCCATTAACGTAATCTATTTTCATGTTTATATTGTTTATTGTTTTTGCCAGTAAGCCAAGTTTTTGCATTTATTTCAATTTGTGTTTTCTTATTGTTATTAAAATCCATATTTTTTTATTATTGCTTTTCGTCTTTACAACCTTACCACAGATTACCAAATCACGCAGTCATTCTTTTTTTTCTCTTTTTTTTCCTTTTCTTTTTTTTTATATTATATGTGGCCCAGCAATGACAACTGCTAGTTGGAAGACTGCCGACCACCATTTCCAACTCGTTAACGTCACAGACAATTATGCCCTCATCGATAGCAGCTGTGTACACATTACCTGGGCACGCATCTTCACCGCTTCCCGACATTCACTATTAAGTGAATGAGATTGATATGGTGCAATCATACATATCAGAATCTAGTTCCTTTCCGTCTTTAGCAGACTAGTTTGAAGGTAGTCGACCTAGCTTGTACCAGGGATAACCTAAACATTTCTGAAATCTTGTTGATTGGGTCATCTGACCCACCAAGTACAAGAGATGTCTTCAGACATTGAGGTGAAGTAAAAACACAATCGGCTTCATGCAGGTTGGCATTCAATCCCTGACAGTCCAAGCGGTTGGGCACCATTCCCCCCCCCCCCCTCCCCTCGCATTCCAAATACTTCTCTCTTCCATGTGATACATAATATCCATAGGCTTGGCACTTTTTCCTGATATTTTCATGCCCATCAGGGGTCCATGGGTTCAGCACCACCAAACCCTTCTCTATGGAGCCTCAGCAAACATCTATAATCTATAATACAAAAATTTAATGTGTAATTACCAAATATTTGGATAAGATGCATAGTAGGAACAAAAATGAGAAATTAAGATAGACAAGGGAGCAAATGTTTGCAATTCAGAGCTTAGCATAGGATTGTGCTTGGCACTATTGAATCAGGAAACCTAAAGGCAACTTACATGTGAACTTTTATTAAATTTAAGATCTACTACAAAATAATAAAAGCACTTTACATTTTCTTGACTAAATGATGACAAAGGCAATATTATAATTTCAATGTGCATTGAAAGAGGTAAAAGGTGTAACTACCACCTATACTGGAATGTGAGCAGGCATTTCTTAAAACTTTCATTGTGGTACCAGCTGGTGCCTTTGAAACTCCAGGTCTGGTAGAACGTCTACTGGAGATGCTTTGAAGCTCACAGTGGATTCATTTAAAGTTCAGGGACAAGTTCTCTCCCAGTAGACTACCCCGATATGTTTTCATAGATGTATAACACTACCGTGATGAGAAAATCAGTAAAAGCCACGATGAGGATTCAAACTGCACACTGGGTACTCCCAAATATATGCCCCAACCAACTCAGTCATGATATGCTCAAAAGCAATGTAACCTGGATTCAACTGAATCCTCTAGGGGTCCTGAGGTTTCCACTGAAGCCCAATCGGGGGTTCATGCATGGACCACATGCACTATGGCTGTGGTATATCAGTTCTACCTGCAATGCTTCTCTTCATATACACAAAGAAATCACATAAACATTAGATATAAATTGATACAATACATTAATGTGATATTTTTTGTGCACTATTGTGATTTCAGTGTGCATCATGTAGCCTTTTTATTATAAATTTTTGTAGCCGTTTTATTACAATTTTTTAAATTTTAAAAGTATAGGAATAATATGGACAAAATATGAACTTACCAACAACTTTGCTGTCATAGTTTTGGTTCTCCCTTAAGAATCTCTCGGGGTTATTGTTGGAGTCGATGTAAATTTTGGCAATGGCATCATGAGTGGCCGATTCAGAGACTCCTTCATGAATACGTGACTCCAGCCAAGTTAGCAGCAGCTTCAGGCGGTTTCTTTTCTCAACCTGAATGGTTTAAGCAGCGATAGGACTGTCAAATTATGTGGCATTGAAAGGATTACAAAATTTCATTAATCAGAAATAAATTCATCAATTTGGTTATAAAAAATACACTGAAATTTCTAATTGCGCTTCAATGTATTCCATTTTACAGAATACAAGTAAAAAATTTACCCAGTTCAAATTCCTGCCACTGGAGGCTTTGTTTGATTTACAATAAATAAGGCAATAAAAAAAATAATTTCTTTAAAATATAATTTGGAATTTTCAAATAACTGCAGCGCACAATAAAGTATCTAAACCATTTAAAATAAAACGAGAAATCAATTTATCTATCATCAGTTCGTTACAAGTGTTCCAGTGTATTATTTGTAATATGAGGTTAATGCTTTAACAAATGCAATCATTACCATATTTCCCAGCTTACATGGGGCTGGGGGGGGGGAGGCATCAGCCCATAAAAATTGCTAGTAATATAGCCCAGAGCTGATTCATATTAAACACACAAAAAATAAGGTATCTATTAATTTTAACATTCACAATATATCTCCAAGGAGGGGGAGAGAGGGGGTGGGGAACAAGAGAGAAGATAAAAACAAAAAATTACTACCCACTCTAGTAACCACACGCTTCAAAAGACCAGGATTACAGCATTCCTCATGAATTATCACATCCCTTACATACAAATACATTTACATTCTTCTTGAAAACTGTTTCCACCCAACATTGTCACTTGTCATTTCCTGTGTGATGTGCACACACCATGTCCACCACCTGCATCCCAGCCTTCCTCTTCTATCACTTAAATTGACAAGCACACACTTTACCAGCCTATCATCATCTAAATGTTGAACATACTCTATTTTGATATGCTTTCCTCAATCACGAGGTTCATCATCATTTGCAGTCTACATCTCTTCAGGACATTTTCATTCCTTATCCTATAGTATTCCAACACCATAAATGAGTCTCGGATTGTCTTTCTACTGCTCATAATGCTTCAGACCTCATCTTCATGCATGTGTAGTCATTGCACGAATTCGCCTTGGCTATACACACATCTGGCAGGTTAGTGAGGCTGAGCCACTACCAGAATACTCAGATTGTAAACTCTGTGATAAACCTTTAATGCATTCACTAGAACATTATATTGTTGAATGTGAAACCGTAAAGGACTTTAGACCTCCTGGCCTCTTTTACCACTAACTGTGTAACTATTTTATTGACTCGGGTGTTCTGGACGACATCCTAACAATTTATCTAAAATTTGCTTGTCCATTTTAAAGAACGAAGAACAATTTTTATTTATATTACTTCTAAGCTGCATCACTTATGAACCCATCCTTGCCCTTGTGTGGTAGTACACAATAGAAAGTTGTTTTCACATATCCATACATTCAAACATTGATTGTAACCGTGATATATATGTACGTGCGCCTACAGTTTAGACCTATCGTCTTATGTATGACCCTCTGTCCTGCGTGGCAGTGAATACCAGCATTATCCTCACTTTAATAAGACTATCAAAATCCTCAGATTAGGCAAAATTGTAATTAATTTTGTCAATAAAGATGTTAATAATAATAATTCATGCTGTGCCATCTCATAACCACACACAACAATTGCCGCTAACACTCCTCCATTTGCCCATTTATTTTATCTGGCCAATCCCTAATCTGCACTGGATATGGGAAATGAGAACCAAGAAGGTCAACACAAACTTACCTCTTCCACCAACTCGTCTGTTGAGAACTGTCCACGAACAACCATAATCAATTGTTTTATTACATCCTCAGCGCAATCAACGTCCAGCAGCCCTCCAACAACGACAGGTAGACGTGAAGGATTCACCTATACAAACACAAGGATTTCTTTGTAAAAATAAGGCCAAACAAATATCATAGATTCAATTTCTTATATAATACAGCCTCACTAAACTATAATAGTATACACACAAGCGCCAACACAAATAATGTTGCTACATTTTCTAAAAATTATAGACATTACTTTCACTCACTACTGGAAATGTCATGACTAAGAACAGCCAACCTTCTGAACATATATTTCTATGTATTTCTGTAGGTTATTGCGGTAGAGGTAGAGCACCAGGTCGTGGACGAAGTCAAAGCGATCACAAACGATGATGAGTGGTAACTGATCAGTTAGCTTTGCCTCCTTCAAGAAGTTCTTCACGCGTTCAGGATTATAGCAGTTGGACTCGCGGCATATTCTCTCAACCTGAGGGGAATCGTGCACTTTGATAAAGTTTTATAATGCTAATCATTAAACTGTATTTTGTTTTTAGAAGCAACATTATTCAAAATTAGTCAATGAGTTTCAATCATAACTAACTTAAAGCAGAGAACTCAATTTTATAGGCCAAGAATCCAAGGTTACTTATGTTCGAGTTATTTATGATTTAAATTGTTACATCTCGAGTTAAATATTTAAATTTGATTAGCTTTAAAATAACCTATCCACAATTTAACCAAGCTCTCAGCTTTCATTAACAACTACAATGCAAGTGAATGCCCAATATACCCCTACACTGATGTTATTAATTCTTTATATTACTCACCTTTTTTTTTCTCTGGGGTGAAGTCTCTCCACCCCAATAAAGTGTGAAAAGTCGTAATGATGATATATATGAAAGAATATATGCATTTTACAAGACAATTCAATTTTCAATTGAATTGTCATTCATTAAACAATTTAAAACTATATAAAACTTTCACCATTCCCCCTCCATTTCAAGTTCAACACTGCCAAGAGCCGAGTTGAAAGCCTACGAAAGTTTTTATTAGTTCTTACTAGCATTATCATCCTTCAATTTCCATATATCACATACATCAATCTAGATCTAAAGCACTTCTTATCTGAATGCCGACTTGCATGAAGTGAGACCGCTGCTCTGCTGGCCAGCCCAAGTGCTTGGGCACAGCGAGAGGATACATGTTTATCATGCGTTAGGTTTTGGTAGTGTAGATTAAATATCCACGTTATTTACCAGAAAGAAAAGCCTTAAGCATATATCAACTTACTGAAATGTCCCTTGTGCTTCTGCTAGTGTATAAAACTGTGAAAGCAAAGATTGCCTAATAAGAGAATTTTGTGAATTTTTTGCTATTGTGTTAGACTAGGGTTGATCAGGATGAGTCAGGACTAATTGTGCTGAAGGCAGATTTTAGATACTTATTTGCATACTGATAAGTATTTTTAAGTACTGTACAATATTAAGACTGGGTTTACATCGATTTATCATAAGGGAAGCCAGTATATATGAATTACAGTAGTTCTCTCTCATAACAGGAAAAGCATGGAAACAATTCATCTTTGGGGTGACTAAGGGCCTGGCTGACCAAAGCACTGAATTTGCTTCACCCATAGTTCATGCCAACAAGGTCATACTAGTAGCTTTTCTATTTGATTGGTAAAACTTTAAACTGGGAGCACTTTAAAGGAATGAACATGCCAATGAATATGCCAATTTTGCTTATGTATAGTTTTTTTTTAATTTTACAATAAATGTCTGTTCTTTAGGTGTATGTTTGTTAGATTTGTACGAGATTTTAGCAATTCTTTATTAAAAAAGTCAATAAAATATCTCTACCAAAAGATCATACTAAAATTGTCTATTACAGACTAAAGCTCACCTCTTTAATTTGCCCAGTTTTACAAGCTGCCTGGATGTACTTGAAATGAACTTCAGATTCTTGTGAGAAGTTGACAATCGATCCAAGAAAATAGAAGAGGCCTTCAAATGACTTGAAAGACTCGAACAGATCAATCAGTGCATTGGTCGTTAGTTGCTCATGGTATTTGGTAGCAATCTGTAATAATAATTTACAAATTTCTAAATCACACACAATTACACTGAATACCATAAAATATGCAATTAAAATTTTTTCCATAAGACAAATATATTTATGTAAAACAAGACAAAGCTTAATTACATACCTGAACCACGATTTGGAGATTCTGGCGGAGATTGGCTGTAAGCATCGCCTTCAAGCACTCTAAAGAATCCTCAACAGATAAAGAGCCAAAATAGTTAACAAGCCACTCTGGGTTCAGCAACTGTGTGTGCACAACTGCTCTCTTAATATCGTACATGTCTGTGTAGTGTTCCAAGGCACGCTGAAGCAATCCTGCCTTCTCACACAGTTGAGCAATGTGTGCACGATCATAATGGGTGAACATCTGGTTACCGAGAATTGCATCTGCTACTTGTGGGGCAGACATTAAGTTCATTTCCAAGAGGCGAGTCTGAAGTGGCCCTTCTGTGGGACGATTATTCTTCAGAGCATTAAGCAAGAACGCTGTACACTGCTGAATTAAATTTGATTCCAAAAAAATATCCACAATTTGGTTGACATCAGCCATGGGTTCATCATCCTGTACTAACATCTGAGCAAATGCAAGACCTTGATCCGGATTAACACGCATCACATTTCTTAACAAGAATACATAGTCTGGAGTGTATCCAACTTTCTTAGCATAAAGTACAATCTTCTGGAACTGGCCAGTCTCAGCAAAGCACTGAATCACTTTGTTTGGTACATTTGCTCTCAGGTACACAGAAAGTGCTAATGTGGGATCAGCCTGCTTCACAAGATCACCTAATTCTTCTGAACATTCTAACTTATCTTCTTTTAGCCATTTTTCAAGTAAATTCTTGCGCCCTTGGGCCAAAACTGGTCTACACAATTCTAAGGATTCAAACTTGTTCAAGTGAGACTGATCGAGGAGAATTCCGAAGTACTGAAGAAGAGGCGAAGTCTGGCCAGGCTGAGCTGGCACTTGCTGGAACCTCTGGATAGTTTGGGGAGTACGTAGAACACCTTTGGGTGCATTAGCAGCTACCTTGGCTGCTTCGCTGTATTGTCCATTCTGAAGGAAATGTTAAATTGAAAAAAAAAAAAAATTAACAAATAATTTGCTTTTAACAAATCCTCTTAATAAAGAAAAGGCTGAAACCATTTTTTGCCCTAAATATTGAATTCAACAATGTGTCCCAAACACGAAGTCAAAACTATTGAATATTTTAATACCGTAAATGTAGTTGTTAAAATTACAGTCGACTCCCAGTTTTATGCAAGGAAGTAGCTTGCTCAAAGAGAATGTAACCAACATTCTTTAAAAATGTTATTATTACTTTATAACCCAATTAAAACTAAGGAAATATGGCAATATATTCATATTTAGAACACTTTCAAAACTTCCACCCAGTCAGGCTCGTCACACATGAATGGCATATACAGTACACAAATTAGCAAAAATCTGAACATTAAGTAACAAATTACTTGTGAAATGGTATGATTTTTATCCAATTATGGTATAATCATGTAGCAGTGTACTGTACATCAACTATTACCACTTGCGTGCTTGAGAATGGTGACTTGGGTGTTTAGGCTATGTATACTAGCCTACAAATGTGACTTTACTACACGACACACAGAAATCACAATAACATGATGCATCAAATGAACAAATCCACAAGGGCCGTGACGAGGATTCGAACCTACGTCCGAGAGCACCCCAGACGCTGCCTTAATCAACCGAGTCGATTAGGGCCGCGTCTGGGATGCTCTCGGACGTAGGTTTGAATCCTTGTTACGGCCCTTGTGGATTTGTTCTCATGACTCTCTACCTATTCATGGGATGAACAGGAACAAGGCATTAGGCCCACAAGTAACAGGACACTGGCTTTATATATACAGGTAATGAATACATATGTATAATTTGAAACTTATCATGTCGTAATAAAAGTATCTGCAACTGATTATTTAAAGTGAAGTCATATCAAGTTAATACTGGAATAGTGACTACCAAGCTCAAATAAAGCACTATTTTCAATCTTAAATTACAGATTATGATAATCATTTAAGTAATTAATAGCTTCAGCTAAGCTTTTAACTATAATTGTGAAGTCAAAGCTTACCTAAACTTAACATAGATGTGACCACAGTTTTTGTGTATCTGTTATTTGCCATTTGTAGAGATGCATAGATGCACAAATGACATTTGTATGCATAATATGCTAGTCATCGTTTAAAGTACAGTACAATGTAATCTCCCCCTCCTAAAATAAACAAATTTGTACTGAACCTTCTATTGCAATCAAAGCCAAGTACATATATTACAAATGCCAAAATTACTAAAGCATTGTAAATTTGTAGTGCATAACCAAAATCTTTTAAGACATTTTGGTGCACTGTAGAGGTCATCACTTGACATTGTCTTATTACTCACCTGGAAAAGTGTGTTAAACTTGCGCACAAACAGATCTTCCGCTCCAGCAAGGTTGTTCCTTGTTGCAATTCTAAGTGCCAAGTCAGGGTTTTGAAGCACATTATTGATGTAAGGGATGATGTTCTCTTCATCAACGCTCACACTTAATACCTGCAATATACAATCCCAATAGAAAAAAAAATCTGAAAAAGCTATTCACATAAAAATTGTTTCCCATTCTGTTATCTTTCTTACTAAAATTGCCACTTCCACATCACACAATTCAAATCAATCCCATTCCAGAATTATTTAAGAATAAAAATTGCTTCAATGCGAAGTGTAAGAAAAGTTAATGTATGATCCTTGGAACACTAACCTACTTGGGAACGTACAACAAGGAGGATGGCAATGAATATTAAATAAATATTAAACAAATACTGTACAGTTGTATAATAACTGAATACAAGGTTTAAATTTTGAATGTCCAATAAGTGGACTTGTTGAAAAAAGGGCATACAAGTATGTGATCGGTTTTGCTATTGTGAGGAGAGTGCATGATAAAATACAAGAAAAATTCATGAAGATTTATTAACAATGCTGCAAAGGCCAAAATGTAGAACTGCAACTGTTAATACTTTACTGGTAAAGTAAAATCAGGAATGAAAAGTTGTGAAACGATTGCCAGAAAGCACACGAGTAGTAATACTGTGACATGATTACCAGACCTGTAATGGTACCTAAATATAAAATCGAGTGTAAATGTATCAAGTGCAATAGCCAAAAGTATTAGTCTATGACAGGTAGTAGGCAAAGTGTTAGGGCACAAATTATTACAGTACAAAGATGACATTTTAGATCAGTAATACATAACGTGGGGTTTAATAGTCAATATGCCCCAGGCATTTGTATTTCACCAACTATTGTAAATGTCATGTAGGAAAGACAATGTGCATGTGTGTGTGTAGTGAAAACATGTGACAATGGAAATTAATGTTTGCAAAGGAACAAGCCTGTATGGAGTTGGTAGAATGTTATTTAATGCTAAGAATTTCTTTGATTTAGGAAGCAGAACATAATTAAAAGTAAAGTCTTGAGTTATTGGTTTGGTATTTTTGCAAAAGATGTCAGGGTTTCATAATGTCCCATTGTTGTTCAATGCATACAAGAATGTAGTCATGAAGAAGGTCAAGCTATAAATACAAGAGAAGGGAGTGAATTTTATCAATGGGAATAAATGGAGTAGTGTTTACACTTGTTAATGGTTCTGTGACTGGTGTGGTGAAACCATGAAAAAATTAAGCTAAGAAGTGTTGAAAAGGACAAATCAAGAAGCCTTTGTGGTGGTAGAAAGATAAAAGTAAGGCATTCAAAGGTCATGAGTTGAAAAGACGTGGGGAAGAAATCAGTTTATAAGAATGAGTCAAGTACTATATATTGATATTGTTTGGCAATAGTCACTGAATAAGTGATTATGAGTATAGTATTCAAGTTTGAGTAAATTACATTTTTTCAATAGCTAGCAGTAAGCACTTTAAAACTTTTTTTTATGAAGCACTGGCATTCCACTGTGAATGCACTGATGAAGTACAATGGAATTGAATCTAAATGATGCTGCAATATATTATACAGTATATGACAAATGGAGGGAGTATTTTTATTCATCTTTTTCAAAAGTTCAAGACATCTGCTATGCAGGCACTGAAGTTATTTATAGGGACATACATATAGTAGTAATAAAAGTTAAATAATGGCAAGAAAATCTGAATGGCAAAATTTATGAAGTAAAAAATAAAATTTTGCAATGTAAACAATGTAAATATGTAGTAAAAAAAAAACCAGCGACTCTCACCTGTCCCTTACGGTTGACGCCAATGATGCCACTTGAGGGTTCGTGAGGCGCCGTGACAAAGATGGTATCTCCACTGATGCGGTTCATGAAAATACATGTTCCACTCTCAATGTCATAAAGGTGCACATAACCATACTTTGTGATCAAATAGATGACATCATGCTTCGAACTAACCTGAAAATCAAGGTAAGCTGCTACTTATCATAGAAATATGAACCAAATTACTTTACATTTTGTTAAATATGGAGTTTTCCAGACTCTTTCATCATAATTGTAACCAAGACTTGATCACAGCAGTTAAGAGGGAGATAAGGTAATTATCAGGAGAAAGCACTAAGGCATTACAACTATACAGAGTTAAGAGAGAGATTGTTAAATATATTTGTATAAGACACCACACAAAACAACCTGTCCTATCACCTAATATGTTGCATTTTTTATGGTGTCAACCAATCCATTAAAATGTGACTTATTAAAAAATTAATGCACCATAATATTGACATTTTCTATGCACCGGCTACAATAGGTTAGATGAGCGCATTGCTTGGGTTCATAAGCTCCTGGTTGGCCAAAACAGTTAGTTTTAACAGTGGCAAACAGAGAGTGGGCTGCACAAAAGAGTACTATATACTTAGTCGTATTAAGCTAAAGGGAACTACAGTAAGTTAGTGCATAGTGATGCTTGATCTCTGCAGTGTGTTTTGGGTTGAGATGACCACTTAATTTGTTCTAGATTGTGATGAAATGGGAGAACAAGACCCTTTTGTGGATATGCAAGACTTTCAGCATGCCCCAATTGGATCTGTTTACATGGAACCACAAGTTACTCACGTATGCAAGTTCATTCCAGAATTTAAGCACTTTTGTACTGGACAACCCATGATTTGATTCACTCCCCTATGACTAGTTAAATCTTTGTTCCTGGTTCTGCTCTACAGGACCAACCCATCTCCCTTCTGTACCCTTCCCCACACAATTGCCCAACAGTATTACACAAGGCTTACTACAAATCTTTGTATAGGGTCTAAGCAAATTATTTTTATCTTGCAGAGCAGGAGGGACTCATTCAACATCTTAGTACCCCATATCATCAGCAATATGAGGTAGCTGGCAGGCACTACATAGGCAGTGTATACACAACACCATTGCTTCCTAAAGAGCTGTCTTGACACCACTATGACCTCTCGGCTTTATGGTGTAGATCTTTCTAGTTCCCCCTATTCAAATAATTAGAAATGCATTTTTTTAGCATTTGTCATTCCACGTGCTATTAGAATTTTATTGACCTCAAATTGATGATGTAGGTTTTATTCAAATAGATAACGGGTATCATCATTTGAAGACTATGTTCAAGGCTTTATTATTACATACATTTTTTTTTTTACCCTAGTGACAGGTTACTGGGTATGAGCCCACTGATTTAGTCTGGCATTCTGGTTTTATTTCCTTTGGCCAAAGGAATGCTTTCTCTAAGCAAATCCCTCATTCTTAGCTAGGAATGTGGTTTTAGTGCTTATCTATCAGTGACTACGGGGGACTAAGATTCACCTTTTGTGCCCCCCCCCCACCTCCTAGCAGTTTATACCTGATGCACTGATTACTTCTCAACATTGATTACCTCTCAACATTAATGTTCTCACCATATTAGTGCAAGCTTAGTTTATTCAACCATCAGTCAATCTATCTAGCAGTTCTCCCAATTCCTATGACTGTGGTCAAGCTAAATCAGCAATGCCACAAGCTTATCCCCATGCTCATGATCTACAAAAGTTAGCCACTCAAAAGTTCTTCTCCACCAAGTCTCCTGCCGACTTCAAGACTTTGGTTGTTTTAGATATCAACCAGCACATACACAGTATGGTTTGACATCCAGTACAGTGTTCTCGCTTCAAAGAAAAGCATGTTGAACAAGTACCATAAGAATTGTGCAAATGCCGATACAAAACGAATTATTATAACATTCACTATAACTTAGTAAACATAATTCGTAATAAGGAATTAAATAAATTGTATTTAAATAGTGTTTATCAGTAAATCGTGTTAATTTTGTTTATGATCTTAAGTGCATGTGTAGAAATTTGATGCAATTTGAACTATTTAACAATCATTTAAACAAAGTCAACTATCATTAAAAATTCCCCAAATGGTTGCAAGGGAACTATTTCCAACTGAAAACAAAGCTCTGCATTTATGACTGCAAGAAATTCAAGCTTCTGGCCAATCCAAAGGTTTATAGATGTATCATTCACTAACAAAACAGTGGGTGTGTAAGGGGTTAAGTTACATAATAAGGTGAACTATTATTTAGGTCTCAATAGATAAACTAAATAGAATATTAAATTCCTAATGTGAACTAAAAATTCTAACTTTTTTCAAAACAAAAAATTCTAAATTGCATCAATCTTCTCTTGCTCTATTATCCATGTGCTCTCAACAATAGATGATATGAATTAAAATTTATTTACTTATTTCACAAAGGATATTCAGCATATAAATTCTGTATCAAAAGTCAATACATGGGACACATGCAATATGTACTGACCTGCATAGCCACAGGAAAGTCATTCTGTGCCTCAGGTGGGAAAAACACATCTACGTTCTTTTTTGTAAAAGGCTGGTTGCCAGCTGCAGGTTGCCCAACTTCAATAATGTGTAACTTGCCACCTTGAGCATTGCGCACAGCAAAGCAGAATAGGGTTGAGTGTTCCGCATTACCTTCCATCTGTTAAAAGGAGAATTATTAGCTTGCAAAATTAAATTCTAGATTATATATATTAATAATAATGAATATTTAGATATAATGTGCTATTTGACAAATACAGTGGACTCAAGACTAAACCCAGAGTAAAATAACCCCCCCAATTACTTTTTTGTTTACCTTAAATGATGTAAAACCTGCAGCATGACCCTCAATAGGCTGGCTAGCTTTCCTGTCTATACTATACAGCTGCATGAATCCCACTACACGATTTTGCTGTGCAGAGATACCAATAAGTAACAGCCAGTTCTGTTTAGAATCTGCACGATAGTTTATAATTTGGCAACCATTTAGACTGCTATGACGATCAAACATCTTCTGTGGCTGAGCATCTCCTGAAAAAGAATATTGTATAGGAAAACACTTGGGCGCATCATGATGCTTCAAGATAACAAAATATCCCTATTGTAAAGTTAATAATGAAGACCTTAAATATATATATATAGGGCTGTATTCACACAATATGCAGGTGAATGGTAATTTCACAAACACTTTACAGTATTTTTTGCACACCTTAAAAAAAATGACAAAAATTAAGTTTACAAAAATATGCAAGACCTTAATATAAAAATTACACACCAAAATTAATAAGCACCTGTTAGAATAGCTTACCATCCATACTCCAGTGGTAGACAGCTGTCTCAGTCACGAGTGCCAGCTTATTGGTGGAGATCCATTTCCAGAACTGTATTTCTGTATCCATTGTATGAGCTGCAAATATGAAACCAAGTGGTAATTGCTGATCTGAAGTTTAATAACAATACTGCTAAGTAGCAAGAAAAAGTTAACTTTCTAAACTTGAAATATTATAGCACTAAAAATTAAAAATTCCTATTTAAGCAACAGTCAACTGTTCAACAAACATTAGGCCAGTTCATTACCTTTGATTTTGGTTTTCATTTCAATATTGAATATCTGCAGTGTCTTCTGAGCTGGAATGAAAAAAACACATTCAATTTTAATCTTTGTATAAATAGATTATAGTATCAAACTAAAGTACCCAATCCTCAACTTGTGTGATCAGCTGTAGAACTTTTCTCCAGATATTAAAAAACAATTTTATCACCTTAAAAATTTAATAAGCCCTCAAAACATTTAAAGAAATGTTCATTATCATTTGGTCATTAAAAGCCATAACATGAAAAAATTAGCACTGGGCTTAGCAAGTGCACACAAGTTGGAACTTATAAAGGAAAAACCAGGACACTCAATTTTGTAGCAGAGTAGAGCTATCACTGGCAGAAAAGGAAGGCAAACCTTTCTATCCCTTATCCCACAGCAATGCTTTTGTTAACACTTTTCCATGAACTTTCTAATGAATAAAATGCATTATCCCATCTCAGAATTTCCAAAAATCACCACCTTAACCATTCGATTTCTACTGTACTGTACTTTCATGACCAAACTCCTGAAATGCATAAACAGTGCTGGCAGAGGTTATCAATGCACCAAGAGGTTATCTTGGTTATCAAGAGGCCCGGAACGTTTACGGTCAGAGGCTAGGAGGCTAATGTGTTGATAACAATGGCCCATGCCATCACAATTTTTTTATTTGTTGGAATCAATACTTTGTAATGTATTAATAATAATTTACTATTATTTAGACCCTTTTACTGGAATCAACAGTGTTGATTACTTCACAGGAAGTCATTCCATGTAAGTGAATGTTGCCAAATGAAACCATAAACGTTTCAACATCTTGAAATGTTGAATCCAAACATCTGGCATTCAGAACACAAGTTTATGTCTGGTAGCTACAGCCATTTGGTGGTGTTAGAGGAAAGCATTACTGGTTGCAGAAGCTCTTAATCCATCAGGAAAAAAAACAGCAAAAGAAAAATCCTTTTGATTCAGTGTCAATATCTTTTTATCGCATGTCTGGATGTGTCGGGACAACTCCAGTTATTTTACAAGAGAAACACAAGTACAGTATAGTGATTTTTATCATCATTCATTCAATCATTGTGTGTTCTGGCTCTGGTCTCCGGCAGGCCTAGAACTCCTTCGACTGACTGTTGCCACGGTCTAATATATTCACACAAGCCCAGTATAGCTCCACTGAGCCGAAGGGGCTCTCCACAGAAATAGTTCTTATAGGCAATATATAAACCAAAGTTATTTGAGTCCTAAATAGCCTCAAACTGGAATACTTACCTTTAAGAGCAATAACTTTAGATGCTGGATTCATGATTGCGGAATCTCCCGAGATGGGACGTCTGATGGGGTTGGTTGGGTCAGCCATGTCAATAATCACTACCTGTGCGGTTTCTCCGACTTTCTCTCTGACACAGATGAACTTGTCAGATTCCATGGTGAGGGTATTAAACCCAATGTTGGATGCTTGAATCCCCACATTGGTGAGCTGAAATAATTAAGTTTTAATTAGAATACCAGAAAATAAAGTTAGAACCACTTATTCACACAGTATAATATAAAATTAAGTTTAAGGCAGCTGCACAGACCCTTAGCATACCTTTAGCATTAATCTTTAATGAGTCACTTACAAAGACCAAATTGCACAGCTGCTGGAAGAAGGCAAATGTGGTACCAATTTAAAGGAAAGATGAGAAAAAACTACAGTGCTTACATAAATCTTGTGCACATGTTTTACACAATCATAAAGTTGAGGAAGTGGCTGCCTTTATATTAACACTATCGCTCACCCGACACGCACACGGTCAACTTAGAGGTCATGGACCCAACGTGCGGGCAAGCGCGCGGTGACGCCTAAATGTGTACAGTATACTCATTTCAGCTTTCTCACCTTAATTCTCGTGCTACGTCGTTCATTTTGGTGCCATTGTGTTCGCAATTAAATTCCCTGCAGGTGTGTATGAATATAATGTTCAAAAGCCTGGCGTGACTCCCAACAGCAAAGCCTAAAGTCGGCAAAAGTTACCCGTGAGCGCACAAAATCAGTAAAATGTGTATACTTGTTCCATTTTTCTCACCTAAGTTCTCGTGCTACGTCGCTCGTTTTGGTATCATTGTGTTCGCAATTAAATTCCCTACAGATGTGTATGAATATAATGTACAAACGCCTGAAGTGCCTCCCCGCAGAAAAGCCTAAAGTTACCCGTGAACGAGCACTAATTTGTACACTGCAACCTAATGTGTATACTCGTTCAGTTTGATAACATCAATTTTCGTGTTAAGTCTTTCATTTTGGTATCAAATTGTTTGCAATAAAAAGGCGCGCATTATAAAACTAGTCCCATAATAGAGTAATAACTGTAATTTTAACAAATATTTTAATTCTGGAAGCTCATCATCACAAAATTATTTATATCTTTCCAGTGTTCTGACAAATTTTTGTGTTACATCTTTCATTTTGGTATCAAATTGTTAACAACGTAAAGGCGCACAATTTAAAACTAGTCCCAACATAATAGGACAATAAATAGAATTTTACCAAATACTTTAATATTTTGACCAAAAACCTATTTATAATCTTTCAAGTGTTCGGACATCAAGTTTCATGTTATATCTTTCATTTTGGTATCAAATTGTGCGCATTTTAAAGGCGCTTATTTTGATACTATCCGAGGTCGATCAGATAAAAAATGAATTTTATACAAATATTTTTGTAGTGGACGCAAGTCAGGTCCAAAGTTTGGATTCAAGAGAAAAAAATTAGACGAAAGTCAGGTCCAAAGTTTGCAATACAGTACTGTTAAATAGAGCATCAATTATAAATTGTGTTATATTGATGGTTCTAGTAATGATAGTACAGTACACGCACTGTAATTGTTAAGCATTAGACCCATTATACTCAGAAAACACATTGCAATTCTTTGAATGATTGTCAAGCCGGTGATCAAAATTTATATAGTACTGTAGTGTATATAATATTCATGAAATGTGCCCTGTGAGTTTTCTGACCTGAAACCAGCTATTGCTCCCAATGTAATGTCACCAAGAACTGTGATTACTGCCCCATAATAAATACAGTGCTTTAAACTGAACAACTAATCAAGTATAACAACATATGATGCAAATAATAAATTAAGTCTACCATGGAAATGATACTCCACACAAGGAAGAAATTAAATGTGATAATCAAATCGGTGCATGTGATTAAATAATGTAAACAAACCTATGAACAATTAATAGTTACAGTACAGAACTAATATTTGTAGTTGCAGTTCAAAATTAATAATTACTTAAAATTTGTTTTTAAATATTCTTATTACAGTCCCAGCAAAATAAACACAATAGTAAAGCAATCTCTCAAGATGGAGAACGCATATTAAAAATTTATTTTGGTAACTTGAGGCTTTTAATGTGTGTAGTCGAGCAGTATAGCTCTAATGGTCCACGTCTTCTATTTCAGATATTTTGCCACCCCGGAGAGAGGGGAAGGAGGGTATAGAACATAGTAGCAGTAGGTATCAGTCAGTCTCAGGAGACTATGGAGTTGCCCTCTGGTTATTGGTCTGGAGTGGCCGACAACAGCAGTACAGCATTCTATGCAAATACCACAAGTAGTCATTGGAGTGTCTAGGTTCCCTTGTTTTGAAGAGTCTCAAACTTTGCCTTATTTTCCAGGCTGATATGTTCTCTAAATGTTAGATTATTATTAGACATTATTCCTAGCTACTATACATAATTGCATACTCTGAGAAGAGCTGGTTGTCTTTTAAACAGTATCCTGCCATTAAATCTATGCCCTAAGTGGGCATAGATTACAAAAAAAAAAAAATAATGTTAGGTAAAATTTTGCACAAAGTTCACCGATTAATTCCATAATATAAATTCTGCTAACATAATTAAGTACAGTATTAGATTGATATATGGTACTTATATTAATATATATTACATTAACAAAAAAGCCCCAAAAGGTAGTCTTGCTTTTAATGCAAAACATAATAAAGTATAGCCTTCAGTTTTGTGGGCAGCAAATATTAAAAACCTTATGATAAGCATATTCATACATGGTAATAGTATTGCTGGATCAAAGTTCAATACAGTATGCTGTAAAAATATTATTTTTGCAAGTTACCAAAAATCTAGGAGTAAATTATTTGTAACCAGAAGCATATGCAGCCAAATAGGAAAAGAAACTACCTGGTTGCAATAATTGAGGTTCATATTGATTAACAGTACTATAGATTGTAAAAGTACAGTATCTCAAGTTTAATAATGCAAGCCTGTTTAGTCAATTTACAAAAAGCACATGTTCCCAACTGAACATGTGCTGTACAGAATTTTAGGTTTAATTTTTTTGGATAGTTTTATTTTTCTCCAGATAGTTCCCTCCCTCCCTCCCTCTCAACTGAAGAAAATATATAATTATCCAAAAAACTAAACCTAAAATTCTGTACAGTACTGGACTGTTTTATAACTCTCAACAAATTACTTTATCCCATGAGCTCTCTATTATGGGGTTGCCTCAGCAAACATTTTACCAGGAGGGTCCATCACTACAGATATTTTACCATTTTAAGCTCTATAAACTCATATTGTTCCACTCATTCCATCCAAAATAATGGCCACCTGCCTCTACCCCTTGACCCCCCCTTTATTACAGCATTCATGTTAAACTGCTCCCTGGCATTCTACTGACATGTCCATACCAACTTAAGGTAATGCACATTGACCACTCCTCTACACATTTCATTCCCTCGCCCATTTGACTGACCACATCTCATTCTCTTCACTCTGTTTTTGTGAGCACATGCCCCCTTTCCATGTCTAAGATTTACTTCCATATATCAGGGATAATCCTTCAGTTCTTTCTCTACTCATTTTATCATTTATCATCTCTACTATTCATTACTCTAATACCACCTTCCATACTATTAATTTTTCCTAAATTGTGAAATTTCCTAACTATTCAAAACTTACTACCCTTTAATATCTGTTCCCCCATTTTATCAAAGTTCAAACCCGAGAACACTGTCTTGCAACCACAAAGACCAAAATCCATGCCATCCCATTCCCTTCTCTCATACACCATAACCTTACTTTATCCTATAATGACCTTTAACTTACTAGTTCTCTTGCACACACTTAACATCTAACCTTAATGCTCAGTGGCTCCTGAGCCAACAAACATTGAGGTCCCTGGTGGCAGTGTCAGACTGCCCTAGAATCAAGTGTTACACACACCCACGGGAGGGTGAACAGCCAAAAACTGAGAACGTTATTCTAGGTGTTACTGAAGAGTATTGAAATGGAGAAGTATCACATGCACGATTATAGTGGCAAAAGTCCTTTACAAATGGGAGATATGATACTCCATCTGGATATCGGTACAGTACTAGGATGTCCAGACGTGCTGTGCGCTGTACTGTATTACTGGCCACTTTCTTTCTCTGAACGTTGTCATGTAATATTACATGTATAGCATACATTCAAGTGTCACTGCATCAAAAAGTTTCCTATCTTGAGTCATAAGTTTCCAAGAATTTTATAAGAAAATAATTTGGCTATCATACCCATTAATAACTTAAAAGTATCAAATAACCAGACATGGTATCCTACTACAGTATACTGTATAAAGATTTTGGGACTCATTAATAAACTCTCTCCTATTAAATGGACATTTAAAAATTCTCACAATGCTTCGTGACAAATCACAAGTTACGTCTTTTCTGCATCAAAAGGCAGCATCCAACATTTTTCCCTTTGGAAGTAAAAAAAAAAAAATAAGAATTTAGAAGTACTGTTCTAAACTTTGAAGTTTGTTCTAAACTTTTACTATAAGAAATGTGAAAGGACTGTGCAAGTATTTCAATCAAAATGCCTGAAAATTCCAAAATTCTAATACTGTACTTATTTTCATGTCAGTAATATTTACCATAGGTTTAACTTTTTTATTAAAGCATTACAGTATTGCACTGTACATTCAGTATATTTGTATGCAGTATCTTACTCATTTGGTATAAAATATATATTTAAGACCACAAGAATGAAGGCAACTGAAAGAAACTGAAGGAGGTCTAATGGGACCATAAGAGGCAGCTCCTATTTATATCCACCCAAACTCATTTATATACAATATACTATATCTAATCTACACTTGAAACAATCCAGCAATCCAAGTTGTACCATAAATCTACACTACAGTACAGTATTTCCAAACAAATATTTACCCAGGTCTCCTGAATCTAATCTTAATTTACAGTACAGTATATTCATTGTTTCATATCCTATTTGATGTTTATACAGTATATTTAAATCCTTGTTTATAGCCACTTTCTTATACCTTTTCATCCAATAGTATACTTCAATCATATTACTTTTATTCATCTAGAAAATGTAAATTAAGTTCTTTTAACCTCCCTTAACCCTTGTGCTGCTCTGGGCCTTAATGCCTTCAACACCGCCATGTGCAAGAAAATTTTTTTTTTTTTTTTTGTCCGTGTTCATTTTTGTTCCCCGAGCATGAGAAACAAAAAAAAATCATAGGAGGCATATTTTGGTCACAATAGGGCGGGGAAGTCTGGCCAAAAAAAAAAAAAAAAAAAGGCGTTGACAGCGCAAGCATCGGAGGCAGTCTGCTCCACTCAAGCTGTCAGGCGGGAGTTGCCACAGACATTATTACCCAATTATTTCAATGTCTGATTTTTTCTTAGTTTATTTTGCAGTACTATTATTCAATAGTGTGTAGTGTGATATATTTATATACAGTAATAAAATGTGTGAACCATCGCTATACTCAAAATTATGGTGTGCATATTAGTGATTCATTTATTATGTTCACAAAACAATAAACAAATAGTTTTGCTGTTATTATACCAAGAGTGGCACCTCGATTAAAGAGTTTAATGCGTTCCGGCACCGAGCTCGTCATGTGGGAAACTCGTCTTGCGAAATAACAACAAAACCGTTGTTGGAGGTGTCAGACACACAGACAGACAGACACAGACACACAGACAGACAGACACAGACACACAGACAGACAGACACAGACAGACACAGACACACAGACAGACAGACACAGACACAGACAGACACAGACAGACACAGACAGACACAGACAGACACAGACACACAGACAGACAGACAGACACAGACACACAGACAGACAGACACAGACAGACAGACACAGACAGACACAGACACACAGACAGACACAGACAGACAGACACAGAC
>WNGS01042707.1:33130627-33161824 GCA_020271785.1 Procambarus virginalis
TGATAGGAATTTATGATACACATGAATCATGGGCTTGATATCAATGTTGGTGTATGTTAAGTTTGGCAAAGTCACCCTCTATGTGAAATAAGTGTGAATGATAAGTCTAGAAGTGATCATTAGTTTAAATACTTCCTTTGTATGATTTCAAGATGTATTTGAGCAATCAAAGAATTAGTTGTGCCAACTCTTATCAATGACTGCAAGAGTACTGTGTAGTGTGAATGTGAAAAAGAGAGAGATGAACAATCTGAAACGTATGTGTTGCAATAATGGACAGAATAAGGAATTTAAATATCATGAAGATAGTGCAAAAGCCAATAAACCACAAAATTGAAGTGTGTAGCAAGACAGTTTGAGCATGTTGTAAAACACAAAATGGTTGACTAGTGAAGACTATGACACTTTGGCAGTTTAGCCTCTCCAGTTTCTGACCGTAAACATACCGGGCACCCAGGGACCCTGCTCGGCAACACGGAAATTGTTTACAATAATTTTGCTTTCCAAGATGCAAAAATAAAATATATTTATAACATTATACAAATCAGTAATGAATATATGAATGTTTCCAACCATTTAACATTCTTCATTTGTTATTCATCCTAAATAGAAAGTAAAAATATACAAATGTGCACATGTAATTTGTCTATACAACAGTATAAAAAAAAAGTTCCTACATATGATGCAAAACTTTTTATAATAATTCAAATTTTGAAAAGTTATTTGTTAGGTTATAATTACAAATTTGGTGTCAAAATGTTTACAAATGAATTCTCTTGAGTATAGATGCAAAAAACGTTTATTTATAATAGATTATGTGTGACAGCGATGAATACACAAATGTTTATGACGTAAGTGAGGCTTCGTGGGCGAGCTGGAAAATCTCTGCTATGTTCACCCATGCCCTAAATATGCTCTGTACACAAAATAGCAGCAATTTTAATGATTCTTTGTTGATGCACATAGGAAAGCTCAGGAGATCAAAACCAAAAATTTAGCAACCTGAATGTTTACCATCAGAGTAAGGATAATGCACTGTAGCATCATCGGAATGCAAAAGTGTAAGTGAATTTTAAAAGGGAAAGTGAAGATAGTGGGCATACATAGTGAGCAAGTGAGAGGAAGCGTGGAGTGTATAAACAACACACAAGATATGACAACAGACAAAGCTGGGTGGAAGCTGTTTGCCAGAAAATAAATGTCCTTAGGTGGAATGACTGACAAGTCACAAGGTCATAATATGACCAACACCTGGTCATATTAAGTACAGTAATAGATTGTTGCTCTTGATGATTGCTGCAGTGCTAGTGTTTGTTTATGTCTGAAACTGTATGTTGTACAGTACTTGCAAATGATATAATGAATTAACATGATATTTTGAACGTTTTTAGTATTTAAAAGCAATAATCTTTTTTTGTACTATATTACTCACATTTTTTCTCCGGGCTGATGCCTCCCCACCCCATGAAAGTGGGAAACGTGGTAATGACAATGTATGCACATAATTAATGTTTATCAAGTTGTTTTGTATATCATTTAATTTTGTGTAAGAGGTTTATAAATGCACACATTTATGTCCTACTTACATAAATATTTGTATATATTTTGCAAGAAAACCACATACAATTTCTAGACTAGTATGCTTATGGTTGTATATAATATTCTATGCACTGGCAACATTCTTGACCTAGTACCGAGTTACTATATTTTTAATATTTTTTTTAATTTATACAAGAGTTCTTACATTCTTGTACAGCCACTAGCACGCACAGCATTTCGGGCAAGACCTTAACCTAATTTTCACACACACACACACACACACACACACACACACACACACACACACACACACACACACACACACACACACACACGTGCACGCACGCACGCACGCCCCAGAAGCAGCGCGTAGCAGCTGTCTAACTCCCAGGTACCTATTTACTGCTAAGTGAACAGCTAAATCAGGGTGAAAGAAACTCTGCCCACTTGTTTCCGCCTCCGCCGGGAATAGAACCCAGACCCTTAAGACTACAAACCCCGAGTGCTGTCCACTCGGGCATCAGGCCCCCCAACTATCTAAAATTGTGCATCATATATGAATAGAAGAAGCACTCCTTGTTAGCAATGTGATAATAAGATCTACAGTAGTAATGTTAATTGGTAATATTTGTGGATGCCGCATGTCTTGAGAACAGTTATGCCTCAGATTTAGTTACTTGAATCATACTATTAGAATTTTTTTTTTTACATTATAATTAAATGGACTGAAACAGTCTGTTACTACTGTTAATTTACTTGTTTCAACACACACAGTGGGAACAAAATGGTAAATGTCAGTACTGATTTGCTACAGCAGAAGTTTTACATTGCCTTCTTTCACAAAATTACTCTATTTCCTTTCACTTACAAGATGTTCTCATCTAGCAATTGTAAACATATAGAAGAAAAAAACAAAAATGTCTAACCAATTTTCCTTACCTATACAATATTTTATCAAATTAAAAATAATTGAAAAATTAACTTAAGAATATTCTTTTATTAACTTAGAATTTCTAAACTGCCATAAACCAAATGCTGGCTATGAACATGCTCTAAGCTTACCTGTTGGCTTTCCTGGCAGATTCCACAGCTCCCTGGAACTCCTTCAAGTGAACAAGCGTGATTGCCAAACGAGCAAAGTTACTGACATTATTGTAAAGGAGTTTTGCTGCTTCGTACATGCCATCATCAAAGCACCGGTCGCCAATCTGTGAGAAAAATATATCAGAAACTAAATGGAAAACTAATTTTCAGACTTCTCTAAGCACATTAACTATCCCTTCACAAAATTTGTTTAACATACCACAACAGAAGTACAATACAGTACTATAGGGAATACTTGTACATTAGAAACCTCTTTTGGTTACAAATTTATTATGCAAATTAAATATTAGCTTGCCAATCTCTGCTTTAACCCACAATCCGGTAACTACCGTATTTAGCATAATTTTTACTTCGTCTACCGGGATTGTATTTGGATGGGGTTCTGGGAGATGATCTACTCCCCAAACCCGGCCCAGGGCCAGGCTTGACTTGTCTCTGCTTGGTCCAACAGGCTGTTGCTTGGAGTGGTCCACAGGCCCACACATCCAGCCCGGTTGGTCCGTCACTTCCTGAAGAAAACTATCCAGTTTTCTCTTAAAGACATCCACTTTTGTTCCAGCAATACTTCTTATGCTAGCTGGGAGGATGTTGAAAAACTGTGGACCTGATATTTATACTCTGGATGTGCCTATGGCACCTCTGCTCTTCACTAGTTCTGCTATTCTAAATTTAACCAACCACAAAAAATAGATTATCTTAAAAAATAAGATACTGGTACAACAAGGCCTCACTTCCTTCCTCTTACCTTCTGAATATCAGCATGATTAGGAGCAGCAATAAATTCCTCAAGATCGGCTAGTCTGTTGGTTTTGGAATAAGCATAACACAGCTCACTCTCCACATACGATTCCCGAGCCTTTTTACGTGCCATGACCAGGTACCGAACCAAGTCTTCCCAATGACCTATAAATGAAAATTATTATAGTTCTCACTGAAGGGCAGTGTGGAGGAGTCACCTTAACAAAGGCGAATAACAGTAAAAGATTAGATAAATATACACTTCACCCATTTCTTTAACTACTTACATTATATTACATTATAATTAATATTAATGAAATTTTTAATCTTAGTGAATTTAAAACTAAACTATTAAATCCTATATACAACACCATTGTAAAGCATTAACCTGTCCTGTGTGCAGTGTCCACAACATCAATGTATGCAGTTGGGTCATCCGCCTTGATGAACGAGTCAATTGCCTCTTTCACCAATGACTGTTGCAGCTGAGCCTTGGCCAACTGACTCCACACTGCACTTTCATTGCACCGCTCAGCAAACTCGTATGCCCGGTCCAGGTTCACTATGTGCTCAATCAGAACCTACATAAATACATCAATTAAAACTTGTGTCAATATGTTAATTTGCACATTTGCAATTGTATGTCCTAT
This sequence comes from Procambarus virginalis, assembly GCA_020271785.1. NCBI lineage: Eukaryota > Metazoa > Arthropoda > Malacostraca > Decapoda > Cambaridae > Procambarus > Procambarus virginalis. Next base: position 33,134,659 of record WNGS01042707.1, read on the forward strand.
TCTTAGTTTTCGAATTTCAGCCCAAATTCAAGCCATTAAAAAAAAAAAAAAAAACATTTCTGACCATTACTAAGGTGAAAGTATTCCTAAGAAAAATGTATATATAACAATTTATGCAAATGTAGCACTTCATTTATTTTTGCAGAGGAAATTGACACGAAGCCCTAATTTTAATATTCAAATGTACTTGATAAGAGATCAATTAACTTGAAAAATGGAAATAAAAATCAATATCATACCTGAATGGCAGAGGTGTTTACATCAAACTTCTTGATATAGCAAAGGCCTCTTCATACAATTGGTTGCCAATGGCTATGTTGGCAATATCTGGTGCATCATAGTTATCAAGGCGAGTAATGTAGTCCATCACACGGGTGTGGTCTGCCTTTATAGCAGTTAAGATGAGAAGATTTTGAAGGTTCCTGTATAGATGAGGCATTTTATATATATATATATATATATATATATATATATATATATATATATATATATATATATATATATATATATATATATATATAATATATATATATATATATAATAATATATATATATATATATATATATATATATATATATATATATATATATATATATATATATATATATATATATATACTGTATATATTTACTGGAGCATATAAGACATCACCTCATCATGTATGTAACACTTTGGTGGTCTAGCCTCTCTGCACTTCCAACCTCTAATGTCCGGACCACTTAATGCTGCGACAATTGTTTACAATCATTTTACCTTTTCTAAATTATATGTTGTGAAGCTATAAATTTAGTGACAATTGATAAATTCTCCAGAAAATAGAATAAAAAAAGTTTATTTATAAAAGATTATTCTCCTCTCCACCCATTCTTGACAAATACAGCAGGTTCAGTGGGTCCGACTCAGTGATGCTTAAACGTTTACAATTATTCTATGTTTGCCAAGTTATTTGTTGGGATATGACTATAAATTTTAGTTAAAAATGTTTACAAAAGAATTCTCTAGATAACTGATGAAAAACAAGTGTAATGATAGATGATGAGACGTTTTATCGTCATTGGAATGCAGAAGTGTTAAATGTATTCTGCACATTCCATTAAAAAATAATACCAACTGTATAATTTATAAATTTACCTGTGATCACTGAATGCAGAATTGTCAAGCACAATTTTTTCCAAGAGTTCAATAAGTTCATTGGGTAAATCAGCAGTCATGAAAGCTTTCACAGTAACAGAGATGTCCTCTGGGTCTTGGGTCTCTGACAATGCTGTCTGCACAACCTGAAATAATATTGAAAATCAAAGAACATCTTCACAGAACTTACACAGAACTTGCATTCATTAATTTTCCAGATAGACATTTTCCATTCAACTAACCAATGTCACTAACAAAATACAAAATGCAAAGTAAAATAATGTTTTGAAAAACAACAACAACAATCTCTGGACAAATCCTGATTTATTTTCACTATTATTTAACCAGTATTAAATTAATTACTAAACTCAATGTAACTAGCAACACACCTGGTCAATAAGTTGTCTCCTGTACTGATTGGTCTCTTGTAGAACCTCAGCCCAGAGTTCAGGGTCCCGTCGCCTCACAAGGTATCTAGCTTCAGACTTGAAGAGAGAGTTCTCGTTGCAAACATTAATCAGTTCTCTGTCACACTGACCACGTTCGTATGCAATACATGCAAGGTGTGGTCTCGCTTTTCACAGTACTTTCCTGGAGGGAAAAAAAAACCTGCTAAAACAACAAAAATCTTGCCAACCTTTGTTAACCTAAGTAAGGAAACAGATTTATTCTATTGTAAAGTGTGTTTATATGTTTGGTTAACCTGTTTCCCATTTTTTGCTAAATATCTATTGGGAAAAAAAGATGTCAGTAAATAAACAGTACAAGAAGAGTACCAGAGAAAAGGTGTTTACATGACAAAATGGAGCATCAAGTATAATTAAACATAACTTTCTGGAGGTCTTATAGTGGCTCCTTGGAGTGTATGCATAGATACAATCTCACCAGGCATCTCAGATTCTCAGCCTACTGGGAGCAGGGTATAACTAGCTAATTTGGAGAATGTTAGCATCCACTTCCAAAGAGCCAGGAGATATTTCTTGTCCTTAAGAATGCTTTCAAATTCTGTCTAATGTGAAGCACCTGGAATCGTGGGTTACAAGAGTTACAACATGGTCATGTAGAGTAGCAATTTCTGTAGCGATTATTCTGAAAAGAATTGTCTTTTCAATTTAGTGTTTCAGCTGAAGTCCTTTTATGGATGAGAAAGTAGCTACAACCCTACTCAATTACTAAGAATTTTCTCTGGATCATAGGAAGTCGTAGGTAATAGTGTGAAAGGCTAAATTCAGCGAGACTTTGTCAGCAAGTCATCGAGCGTTTTATGACATACGGCCGGGGAGCCGGGTCGGCCGAGCGGACAGCACACTGGACTTGTGATCCTGTGGTCCTGGGTTCGATCCCAGGCGCCGGCGAGAAACAATGGGCAAAGTTTCTTTCACCCTGTGCCCCTGTTACCTTGCAGTAAAATATAGGTACCTGGGTGTTAGTCAGCTGTCACGGGCTGCTTCCTGGGGGTGGAGGCCTGGTCGAGGACCGGGCCGCGGGGACACCAAAGCCCCGAAATCATCTTAAGATAACTTAAGATACGGCAAGGTTTTCAACTTCTAGAAGTCATATTCTAAACAACTCGCCTTTATAGATAAACGTTACCTCTAAAGTTAGACATCTCCCCCTTCTTAGTTGGTTGTGCACTATGACCTTTTCTTGGGGGAGCGCCTGTTGAAAGTGCCCAACTCCACTCTTTTACTATGTGTGCCTTTACTTCCTTGGCTCTTTCAGATGTGACAATTATGCCCTCATCGATAGCAGCTGTGTACACATTACCTGGGCACGCATCTTCACCGCTTCCCGACATTCACTATTAAGTGAATGAGATTGATATGGTACAATCATACATATCAGAATCTAGTTCCTTTCCGTCTTTAGCAGACTAGTTTGAAGGTAGTCGACCTAGCTTGTACCAGGGATAACCTAAACATTTCTGAAATCTTGTTGATTGGGTCATCTGACTCATCAAGTACAAGAGATGTCTTCAGACATTGAGGTGAAGTAAAAACACAATCGGCTTCATGCAGGTTGGCATTCAATCCCCGACAGTCCAAGCGGTTGGGCACCATCCCCCCCCCCCTCCCCTCGCATTCCAAATACTTCTCTCTTCCATGTGATACATAATATCCATAGGCTTGGCACTTTTTCCTGATATTTTCATGCCCATCAGGGGTCCATGGGTTCAGCACCACCAAACCCTTCTCTATGGAGCCTCAGCAAACATCTATAATCTATAATACAAAAATTTAATGTGTAATTACCAAATATTTGGATAAGATGCATAGTAGGAACAAAAATGAGAAATTAAGATAGACAAGGGAGCAAATGTTTGCAATTCAGAGCTTAGCATAGGATTGTGCTTGGCACTATTGAATCAGGAAACCTAAAGGCAACTTACATGTGAACTTTTATTAAATTTAAGATCTACTACAAAATAATAAAAGCACTTTACATTTTCTTGACTAAATGATGACAAAGGCAATATTATAATTTCAATGTGCATTGAAAGAGGTAAAAGGTGTAACTACCACCTATACTGGAATGTGAGCAGGCATTTCTTAAAACTTTCATTGTGGTACCAGCTGGTGCCTTTGAAACTCCAGGTCTGGTTCCAGTAGACGTTCTGTCTACTGGAGATGCTTTGAAGCTCACAGTGGATTCATTTAAAGTTCAGGGACAAGTTCTCTCCCAGTAGACTACCCCGATATGTTTTCATAGATGTATAACACTACCGTGATGAGAAAATCAGTAAAAGCCACGATGAGGATTCAAACTGCACACTGGGTACTCCCAAATATATGCCCCAACCAACTCAGTCATGATATGCTAAAAAGCAATGTAACCTGGATTCAACTGAATCCTCTAGGGGTCCTGAGGTTTCCACTGAAGCCCAATCGGGGGTTCATGCATGGACCACATGCACTATGGCTGTGGTATATCAGTTCTACCTGCAATGCTTCTCTTCATATACACAAAGAAATCACATAAACATTAGATATAAATTGATACAATACATTAATGTGATATTTTTTGTGCACTATTGTGATTTCAGTGTGCATCATGTAGCCTTTTTATTATAAATTTTTGTAGCCGTTTTATTACAATTTTTTAAATTTTAAAAGTATAGGAATAATATGGACAAAATATGAACTTACCAACAACTTTGCTGTCATAGTTTTGGTTCTCCCTTAAGAATCTCTCGGGGTTATTGTTGGAGTCGATGTAAATTTTGGCAATGGCATCATGAGTGGCCGATTCAGAGACTCCTTCATGAATACGTGACTCCAGCCAAGTTAGCAGCAGCTTCAGGCGGTTTCTTTTCTCAACCTGAATGGTTTAAGCAGCGATAGGACTGTCAAATTATGTGGCATTGAAAGGATTACAAAATTTCATTAATCAGAAATAAATTCATCAATTTGGTTATAAAAAATACACTGAAATTTCTAATTGCGCTTCAATGTATTCCATTTTACAGAATACAAGTAAAAAATTTACCCAGTTCAAATTCCTGCCACTGGAGGCTTTGTTTGATTTACAATAAATAAGGCAATAAAAAAAATAATTTCTTTAAAATATAATTTGGAATTTTCAAATAACTGCAGCGCACAATAAAGTATCTAAACCATTTAAAATAAAACGAGAAATCAATTTATCTATCATCAGTTCGTTACAAGTGTTCCAGTGTATTATTTGTAATATGAGGTTAATGCTTTAACAAATGCAATCATTACCATATTTCCCAGCTTACATGGGGCTGGGGGGGGGGAGGCATCAGCCCATAAAAATTGCTAGTAATATAGCCCAGAGCTGATTCATATTAAACACACAAAAAATAAGGTATCTATTAATTTTAACATTCACAATATATCTCCAAGGAGGGGGAGAGAGGGGGGTGGGGAACAAGAGAGAAGATAAAAACAAAAAATTACTACCCACTCTAGTAACCACACGCTTCAAAAGACCAGGATTACAGCATTCCTCATGAATTATCACATCCCTTACATACAAATACATTTACATTCTTCTTGAAAACTGTTTCCACCCAACATTGTCACTTGTCATTTCCTGTGTGATGTGCACACACCATGTCCACCACCTGCATCCCAGCCTTCCTCTTCTATCACTTAAATTGACAAGCACACACTTTACCAGCCTATCATCATCTAAATGTTGAACATACTCTATTTTGATATGCTTTCCTCAATCACGAGGTTCATCATCATTTGCAGTCTACATCTCTTCAGGACATTTTCATTCCTTATCCTATAGTATTCCAACACCATAAATGAGTCTCGGATTGTCTTTCTACTGCTCATAATGCTTCAGACCTCATCTTCATGCATGTGTAGTCATTGCACGAATTCGCCTTGGCTATACACACATCTGGCAGGTTAGTGAGGCTGAGCCACTACCAGAATACTCAGATTGTAAACTCTGTGATAAACCTTTAATGCATTCACTAGAACATTATATTGTTGAATGTGAAACCGTAAAGGACTTTAGACCTCCTGGCCTCTTTTACCACCAACTGTGTAACTATTTTATTGACTCGGGTGTTCTGGACGACATCCTAACAATTTATCTAAAATTTGCTTGTCCATTTTAAAGAACGAAGAACAATTTTTATTTATATTACTTCTAAGCTGCATCACTTATGAACCCATCCTTGCCCTTGTGTGGTAGTACACAATAGAAAGTTGTTTTCACATATCCATACATTTAAACATTGATTGTAACCGTGATATATATGTACGTGCGCCTACAGTTTAGACCTATCGTCTTATGTATGACCCTCTGTCCTGCGTGGCAGTGAATACCAGCATTATCCTCACTTTAATAAGACTATCAAAATCCTCAGATTAGGCAAAATTGTAATTAATTTTGTCAATAAAGATGTTAATAATAATAATTCATGCTGTGCCATCTCATAACCACACACAACAATTGCCGCTAACACTCCTCCATTTGCCCATTTATTTTATCTGGCCAATCCCTAATCTGCACTGGATATGGGAAATGAGAACCAAGAAGGTCAACACAAACTTACCTCTTCCACCAACTCGTCTGTTGAGAACTGTCCACGAACAACCATAATCAATTGTTTTATTACATCCTCAGCGCAATCAACGTCCAGCAGCCCTCCAACAACGACAGGTAGACGTGAAGGATTCACCTATACAAACACAAGGATTCTTTGTAAAAATAAGGCCAAACAAATATCATAGATTCAATTTCTTATATAATACAGCCTCACTAAACTATAATAGTATACACACAAGCGCCAACACAAATAATGTTGCTACATTTTCTAAAAATTATAGACATTACTTTCACTCACTACTGGAAATGTCATGACTAAGAACAGCCAACCTTCTGAACATATATTTCTATGTATTTCTGTAGGTTATTGCGGTAGAGGTAGAGCACCAGGTCGTGGACGAAGTCAAAGCGATCACAAACGATGATGAGTGGTAACTGATCAGTTAGCTTTGCCTCCTTCAAGAAGTTCTTCACGCGTTCAGGATTATAGCAGTTGGACTCGCGGCATATTCTCTCAACCTGAGGGGAATCGTGCACTTTGATAAAGTTTTATAATGCTAATCATTAAACTGTATTTTGTTTTTAGAAGCAACATTATTCAAAATTAGTCAATGAGTTTCAATCATAACTAACTTAAAGCAGAGAACTCAATTTTATAGGCCAAGAATCCAAGGTTACTTATGTTCGAGTTATTTATGATTTAAATTGTTACATCTCGAGTTAAATATTTAAATTTGATTAGCTTTAAAATAACCTATCCACAATTTAACCAAGCTCTCAGCTTTCATTAACAACTACAATGCAAGTGAATGCCCAATATACCCCTACACTGATGTTATTAATTCTTTATATTACTCACCTTTTTTTTCTCTGGGGTGAAGTCTCTCCACCCCAATAAAGTGTGAAAAGTCGTAATGATGATATATATGAAAGAATATATGCATTTTACAAGACAATTCAATTTTCAATTGAATTGTCATTCATTAAACAATTTAAAACTATCTATAAAACTTTCACCATTCCCCCTCCATTTCAAGTTCAACACTGCCAAGAGCCGAGTTGAAAGCCTACGAAAGTTTTTATTAGTTCTTACTAGCATTATCATCCTTCAGTTTCCATATATCACATACATCAATCTAGATCTAAAGCACTTCTTATCTGAATGCCGACTTGCATGAAGTGAGACCGCTGCTCTGCTGGCCAGCCCAAGTGCTTGGGCACAGCGAGAGGATACATGTTTATCATGCGTTAGGTTTTGGTAGTGTAGATTAAATATCCAAGTATTTACCAGAAAGAAAAGCCTTAAGCATATATCAACTTACTGAAATGTCCCTTGTGCTTCTGCTAGTGTATAAAACTGTGAAAGCAAAGATTGCCTAATAAGAGAATTTTGTGAATTTTTTGCTATTGTGTTAGACTAGGGTTGATCAGGATGAGTCAGGACTAATTGTGCTGAAGGCAGATTTTAGATACTTATTTGCATACTGATAAGTATTTTTAAGTACTGTACAATATTAAGACTGGGTTTACATCGATTTATCATAAGGGAAGCCAGTATATATGAATTACAGTAGTTCTCTCTCAACAGGAAAAGCATGGAAACAATTCATCTTTGGGGTGACTAAGGGCCTGGCTGACCAAAGCACTGAATTTGCTTCACCCATAGTTCATGCCAACAAGGTCATACTAGTAGCTTTTCTATTTGATTGGTAAAACTTTAAACTGGGAGCACTTTAAAGGAATGAACATGCCAATGAATATGCCAATTTTGCTTATGTATAGTTTTTTTTTTAATTTTACAATAAATGTCTGTTCTTTAGGTGTATGTTTGTTAGATTTGTACAAGATTTTACAATTCTTTATTAAAAAAGTCAATAAAATATCTCTACCAAAAGATCATACTAAAATTGTCTATTACAGACTAAAGCTCACCTCTTTAATTTGCCCAGTTTTACAAGCTGCCTGGATGTACTTGAAATGAACTTCAGATTCTTGTGAGAAGTTGACAATCGATCCAAGAAAATAGAAGAGGCCTTCAAATGACTTGAAAGACTCGAACAGATCAATCAGTGCATTGGTCGTTAGTTGCTCATGGTATTTGGTAGCAATCTGTAATAATAATTTACAAATTTCTAAATCACACACAATTACATTGAATACCATAAAATATGCAATTTAAATTTTTTCCATAAGACAAATATATTTATGTAAAACAAGACAAAGCTTAATTACATACCTGAACCACGATTTGGAGATTCTGGCGGAGATTGGCTGTAAGCATCGCCTTCAAGCACTCTAAAGAATCCTCAACAGATAAAGAGCCAAAATAGTTAACAAGCCACTCTGGTTCAGCAACTGTGTGTGCACAACTGCTCTCTTAATATCGTACATATCTGTGTAGTGTTCCAAGGCACGCTGAAGCAATCCTGCCTTCTCACACAGTTGAGCAATGTGTGCACGATCATAATGGGTGAACATCTGGTTACCGAGAATTGCATCTGCTACTTGTGGGGCAGACATTAAGTTCATTTCCAAGAGGCGAGTCTGAAGTGGCCCTTCTGTGGGACGATTATTCTTCAGAGCATCAAGCAAGAACGCTGTACACTGCTGAATTAAATTTGATTCCAAAAAAATATCCACAATTTGGTTGACATCAGCCATGGGTTCATCATCCTGTACTAACATCTGAGCAAATGCAAGACCTTGATCCGGATTAACACGCATCACATTTCTTAACAAGAATACATAGTCTGGAGTGTATCCAACTTTCTTAGCATAAAGTACAATCTTCTGGAACTGGCCAGTCTCAGCAAAGCACTGAATCACTTTGTTTGGTACATTTGCTCTCAGGTACACAGAAAAGTGCTAATGTGGATCAGCCTGCTTCACAAGATCACCTAATTCTTCTGAAACATTCTAACTTATCTTCTTTTAGCCATTTTTCAAGAATTCTTGCGCCCTTGGGCCAAAACTGGTCTACACAATTCTAANAACCTCATTTTCACTAATAATGATGAATTGATCAGGAACATAATGATTACAAATACCTGTTACTCAGATCACAACTTAATGAAGTTATGACAACCATGGGGAATAGACCTTCAAAACCAGTCCAGATTCCGGTGGAGGAGATTTCAGCAAATTCAACTTCAATAATAACAGATAAACTGGGAGCAAATAAACCAGGACTTCACAGAAATAAACTGGGAAGAACAGCTAGGAAATGCGAACCTGAACCAGTGCCTGGAAAAAATAAGCTCAGTAGCACTAGAAATATGTACAAACCGCATCCCCCTAAGAAAAAAGAGGAAGAGATGCAGATTGAACGAGAACGTCGTTCCCTATATAGGCGAAGAAAACGAATCGCGGTACAACTTGAGAGTCGCACCCTATCTCAGGAACGGCGAAGAAGGTTAGGTAGCGAAATAGGAAAAATTGAACTCAAGCTACAAGAATCATACAAAACGCAGGAGAGGGAAAGAGAGCAAAGGGCCATCAGTGAAATAGAGAGAACCCGAAATATTTTTTCTCCTATGCAAAATCAAGATCAAAAACCACATCTAGTATCGGGACCCTGCGAAAGGAAGATGGAACTTTCACCGATGACAACAAAGAAATGAGCGAGCTACTGAGGAAGCAATACGACTGTCTTCAGGGAGCCATTAAACGCACTAAAGATCGATAACCCAAATGAATTTTTCATGGATATGATACCAACATCAAATCATATATCAGACGTCACCCTATCCCCACTGGATTTTGAAGAAGCCATAAACAGTATACCTATGCTCTCCGCACCAGGCCCGGATTCTTGGAACTCCATATTCATCAAGAACTGTAAAAAACCACTATCGCAGGCCCTTCACATTCTGTGGAGACAAAGCCTAGATACTGGCGTTATTCCTGATATACTAAAAACAGCAGAGATAGAACCACTTCATAAAGGAGGAAATAAGGCAGAGGCAAAAAATTACAGACCGATAGCACTAACATCGCACATCATAAAAATTTTGAGAGTGCTAAGAAGTAAGATCACAAAATACATGGAATCACAGCATCTCCATAACCCCGGACAACATGGTTTCAGAACAGGGCGCTCTTGCCTGTCGCAGTTGCTGGACCACTATGATATGGCATTAGATGCTATGGAAGACAAAGAAAACGCTGATGTAATTTACACAGATTTCGCAAAAGCTTTTGATAAATGTGACCATGGTGTTATTGCCCATAAAATGCTCTCAAAAGGAATTACCGGAAAAGTAGGCAGATGGATCTACAATTTCCTGACCAACAGAACCCAATGTGTAATAGTCAACAAAATAAAATCCAACCCGTCAACCGTTAAGAGCTCAGTCCCCCAGGGTACTGTGCTTGCTCCAGTACTTTTTCTCATCCTCATATCGGACATAGACAAGAGCACAACCTATAGCACTGTATCATCCTTTGCAGATGACACTAGGATCTTCATGAGAGTAGGCAACATAGAGGACACGGCGAACCTCCAGTCAGATGTAGATCAGGTCTTTCTATGGGCTACAGAAAATAATATGGTGTTTAACGAAGACAAGTTCCAGCTCATGCGCTATGGAAAAAATGAAAATATAAAAACGGAAACCACGTACAAAACTCGGGCAAATCATAACATAGAACGAAAAGGCAATGTAAAGGATCTGGGTGTACTCATGTCGGAAGACCTTACCTTTAAAGAACACAATAAAGTAGCCGTCACAACTGCAAGAAAAATGACAGGTTGGACTGTGCAACACGCTTCCACTACACATAAGGGACATAACTGGCAAACCCCTCACAGTGTTCAAGAGAGAACTGGATAAGCACCTCCAAAGGACACCTGATCAACCAGGCTGTGACTCATACGTCAGGCTGCGAGCAGCCGCGTCCAACAGCCTGGTTGATCAGTCCAGCAACCAGGAGGCCTGGTCGATGACCGGGCCGCGGGACGATAAGCCCCGGAAGCACCTCAAGGTATCCTCAAGGTAGGTAAGGTTGTACAGGTCTGGCATCATCCTGGTCAAGGTAAGGGTTCTGTGGCATCTGGTTCCTGTGCCTTAGCACATCTTTCGACCTCTGCTTCCTCTTTTCCATAAAGATATTCTCGATTTTCCCAGAATTGAGCCTGGCCCCAAGCTGGGCTCAGGGAGTAAAATTTCCTGAACCCCCTCCAGATATGCTCCAGGTAAGAAGCTGCTTGTTGAGATGGTGTGCCACTTAGACAGTGGGGCGAGGAGCAGTCTGGACTTAAAGGTACTGGGATGTTTTGGGTGGTCGCCCAGACAGGGTTGCCAGATTAGGCTATAAGGAGCCCAATTGTAAAGCCAGTTATGTATGTCACTACTTGCTACTTTTTTAGTCTACTTTTAAAATAAGCTGGGCTACTTTTGTTATAAATTCATGACTAATCTTTAACCTCACTACTTTCATCAGTACAGATTCTAGATTCTGTATTGATGTAGTGTCCCCACTGCAACCCTTGTCCCAAGGCCTGCAGTGGGGAATCTGCAATTTATTTGGGTTTTGAAGAATCCAAATCTGCACACAGAAATATCATGAGACCAGAAAGCATGTCAGCATGTGCAAAATAGCCCCACTGAAGAGCAGAGGTGCAACAAGCACACTGAGGGAAAACTCAATCAACATCAAAGGCCCAAGAGTTTTCAAAACTCTTCCCCTACACACACGTCATAACTGGCCGACCTCTCGCAGTGTTCGAAAGAGAACTCGACAAACGCCTTCAAAAGATAACTGATAAGTCGGGTTGTGACCTGTACGTTAGGCTGCGAGCAGCTGCATCAGACAGCCTGGTGGATTAGACCAGGAAGCCTGGTCAGACACTGGGCTGCAGGGACATTGATCCCTGGAATCTTCAACAAATAGTCAATAGGTAGACAGGTAGTTGGTGTTACAGTTCCAGGTTCAGCTGTCTACTCTGTAGGGTCATTACAGGTTGGATGGACACTTGGGTGGTCGAACCAATGTCCTCCTTGCCTTGGGAAGACATTAGTTTCTGATCCCAGTCCCCAAATAGATCTGTCCGGACTTGTAGTTTATTCTCGAGATTGAAGAACTTCATTCCTTGCTAGACCTTCTGCATGACCTCCATCAGTCAGGGGTACTATCATGGATAGTATTCCTGGGATTTCAAGATGAATAATGGCATGTGCCTGTTCATCCCAGGGCTCAGGGACCGAGTAGAATTTTGTTATGCCCTTCAATTTGAAATTGACACCCATGTTGGTGCAGGTCATGGTTTCTCAATTTTGCGTTCTAGGGATCTGCATCTTGGCTTGCCTTAACAACTGGCTAACTTGAGCTCCCAGTCAGTCTGCTGACCAGGGATCTGCTTCTTGCCCAATTAGTGATGTTCAGGTCCTTTATCAATTGCTGGAGGTCCCAGTTTGCTCTATCATTAAATGTGGCTGGGTCTGGCCTGGGAAACTTAATCCACTTCCCTATCTCTTCCTCCTGTAGTCTTGATTCAGCTTGCTTCTCTTCTAAATTTAGTGATGAAGAGCACTCTTATTATCTCTTGTAAAACTGTTTGAGCTGCCACCATCAACCTGATTTTTACTTGGTTTACCCTCTGGAAAGAGTTTGGCTAAAAGTGCTGTTCCAGTTTTTCTGGTGCAGTCCCTTTATTACCGTTGAACCAGTGAGACATCGGTGGCCCTGCACTGGCTTCTTTGTCACCACTGCAGGCTTATCGGTGTTCATTTCTGTAGCACCTTCCTCCTGTGCATGATCTCTTTATGGCCATCAGAGTAGACAGTTGACATTGCATCTTTCCATTGGCTTTGCAAGACATTAGATTGCCCTTAGGTAGACTTTGTGAAATCATGGAATCATAGGCTTCCATTTTATGTAGCCCTACGTCTGGATTAAGAGACCTTTGTGGTGGTCACCTTTTTCCTGGACTGGAGTTGGTGGCATTTTATTTATCACTTTCCTCTGGTTCAACTGCTGGTCCCTATATTTTCCACAGTAGAGATGTATGCCAGGAGGGTGATCCTTTTGGCTCTGTGGTGTCTCGCCATTGGGTTTGATGTCCGCAATTACTTGCATGCCACTCATTATCAGTCACATTAGCTAATTTGGCAGATGTCTGTTAGATGCATACCCCTAGAATGGAGGAAATATTAAAGTAAAACAAATTGTATAAATGTCTGTTTTCTATGCAGTTTAAATTGTTCTTTATAAGGATAACTTTAATGATATACCTTCTCGATTGTTGTACTGTCTAAGCTCACTTATCCTGACTATATGGGATATAGGCTTATCCTCATCGGATAAGCCAGATATCCAGATGAACAAAATTCTTAAAAGAGAAATCCAAAAATTACCATATTCACAATTTTTTGTACCACAAACATCATTTCAAATTTCTACACTTTACAAATCAAAAATGTAATTTAAAAGAGAAACACTAGCTTGCCTTGTTGTAGTTTATTTTCTTGTCTGATACTGTCAATCTTGAAATATAAAGCTCTTGAAAATTTACGTAATCTAATTTCTGGTTATGCGGATTTCTGTCCGAATATGAAGTTTGGCAGAAAATGATCTGACTGCGATTTTGGCTGGGTAATCAAAATGTTCAGTTTAGAGGAATTCGGATAAGGGAGCCCATACAGTGTGTGTGTGTGTGTGTGTGTGTGTGTGTTCTTCCTTCTTTGCTTCTGTCCAACTTCGTAATTTTGTTTCCTGCTGTTGACTGTGTGTTTACTCAGATTGTCCACGTGTTTCTTTTGATCAAGCTGCCTTCCTCCTACCCCTGCTTCCAGTTTCTCATTGGCTGGGTGTGTAGAACTTTCTCTGCATCTCTCGTCAATATTCTGCTACTAAAAAGGCCCAAGATGGTTAAATGCTCTTGTAAAATTATGTAATACACATGGCTACCCTGTATGTATTTTACAATGAATATAATATATATATATATATATATATATATATATATATATATATATATATATATATATATATATATATATATACAGTTTATATAATTTATGTATTTATTCATTCCCAAGTAGGCAGCCAGAATCCACACAGGGTAGTCGGGGTTGAGTCCCATGTTCTCCCTTTGCATTAAATAGCAAATTTCACCAATTTGAATCTTGCTAAATTAAAAGAAAATTCCTCACTCAAATTCATGTAGCAAATTAAATGTTAGAATGGAAGATGGTGAAGGTAGTATGGGAAGATGGTAATAGTGGATGTGGAAAGAGATAAGAGAGGAGAAGTAGGTGCTGCCAGGTACTCCTAGTAACATGTCCAACATTCTGTAAATGTAGTTCCAAGATGAGAACTACGCTCATTGAGTACCATCTTCCCAGCACTTTGTCGTGTGTGTGTAAAATATAATATACGCATTATAAACTTTCCATCACTTCTAATAAAAAATATAAATGAATAGTTTTTTTATGGAGTAATAAATACTCTCAACCTTTTAAGAAGTTTTGTATTTATTGTGTTTTGTTGTAATATGATTTATTTGATACTTTTTAGGAAAAATTTCCTGCGCTAATGTGTTAAGTGACCTGTTTGCTATGGGAGTGACAGACTGTGACAATATGCTAATGTTGTTGGGAGTCTCAACCAAGATGACTGAAAAAGAAAGAGATGTTGTTATTCCTCTCATGATGAGAGGCTTTAAGGTAAGACTTTTACATTACATCTACATGTAGCTGACCAATACCAAAACCATATGAAAATGGTATAGGATTTTTTAAAGTCTATATCTCTTCCTGTTCTTTTAGATAAAATCAGCTGTTGTAAATTCACTAATAACATTGATAAAATAAAATTGAATAATGCTATTCAGATATGATTCTGAATCGGGAAATTTTCTGGACTGTGTTGATAATAATCTGTAGACTATATATATAATGATAGGCATTAACCAGACCAGACTTTTTTCTATGATTTCCCACTTAATTGCTCTCTTTAGACTATCTGACAGTCCAGTTGGGTCGGATAACCAGGAAACATTGTTTGAACATTTCAGTTTTCTAAAAAAAAATGTTCGTTACAGGGATCACTATACAGTATTGCTTTACTATGCTTTTAAGTAAATTTGATATAAATATGAGTTTCTCTAGAGTATATTGTTACTGCCTCAAGAATTGAGTATTACTCAGTTTTAGTTAATACACACTTTTGTTTACCAGGATGCTGCATTAGAAGCAAACACCTCTGTAACAGGTGGTCAAACTGTGATGAATCCTTGGTGTACTATAGGTGGTGTTGCTACAACCGTCTGTCAACCCAACGAATTTATTGTGTAAGTCGTACATTGTTACAAGCTTGTTTATTATATCTGGAAGACAATACTGTACTGTATGTGATAATCATGTTATGAACTTACCCGAGCCTTTGTCTTAAACCGTTTATATTTTGAACAAAAATGTTTCTCCCACATTTAGTGTTGCCTTCGTATGATTGCTAATTTGTCAAAAGCCCTCTGAAAATTTTCTGCTATACAATTTATACATGTGCCAAGAGCTTTTGAAGATAAGTTTTAATTTAACTTACTTGTACCAGTTTAGGGAGTAAATAATCTCTGGAGAGCATATAGATCTCCATCCCAGGATGTGGAGTGTGTTTGTATTGTTACAATACTTTTTTTTTTCTCAATGTGGCCCTTAAAGTATAGGTTTAGTACATTGTTTTTATTCTCTCAGGCCAGATTGTGCTGTAGTCGGCGATGTCCTGGTACTCACCAAACCTCTTGGCACTCAAGTTGCTGTCAATGCACACCAGTGGTTGGACCAGCCAGAGAGATGGAACCGCATCAAGTTGGTAGTGTCAGAAGAGGATGTCCGCAAAGCTTACCAAAGAGCCATGGATTCAATGGCTCGCCTTAATAGAACTGGTACAAGTGTTTTATTTATAAATGCATTGCTTAGAGTTTGTTTCAGTGACAGTTTATATATTTATGGCAGTCGCACAAAATTTCTGATGAAATATTAAGGATGTACAAGGAACTGGGAAAGGTCATGCAACCAGAAATGAACATTTGATTTGTTGTAAAAATATTTCTAGCTCCACCCCAATGCATAATGCCATGATTAAAATTTTTATAATGTTCTAAAATTAATGTATTTTAGATATGTGTTGGTAAATAATAACTACACTGTATATACAAATTTGTTTAACAGCACATTACAAAAATAACCTTTCCAACAGTCTGGCTTACTGCCATTTTCTTACTTTGAATATAGGACATTAAAGTTATTGAAATAGAACACTATTTCTAACCATTACTTTCTCCATTTCAGCTGCTAGGTTAATGCACAAATACAATGCTCATGGTGCTACAGATGTAACAGGATTTGGTCTGCTGGGTCATGCACAAAACTTGGCTAAGAATCAGAAAAATGAAGTCTCGTTTGTTATCCACAATCTCCCAATCATAGCCAAGATGGCTGCTGTTGCTAAAGCATGTGGCAACATGTTTCATCTGTTGCAGGTATTGTATAAGATTATTTTTTGGATACTTCAGTGACCAATTGATTTACTGGCTCAAGGTATTAGGATGCATATATTGTCATGCAGTACTTTCATAGTGGTGTTGGAAACACATTCATAGAAAGGATAGTAAACTATGAAAATTAAATCATCTTCAACCACTGACCATTATATTTCCACACTCTGCAAGATCACAGGAGATTATCATCACACAACCCGTCCTCTTAAAAATAGTCGCTTTTCGCTCATATGCGCGCTGTGGCTAAAAACGGATGTAATTTGAAATGAAATCGGCTCACGAAAGTGATGTACTGTCCCATTTTCTGTCAGAGTCCTCCGGCTTACTCGGAAAGGTTAGGAGAGGAAAGTTTCAATTAACGGGTTGCATGATTTTCGAAACTTTAGGAGAATTTCTTGCCCTCCTAACCTACCAGAGGACCCTTAACTTAACCCTTAAACCGCGCATATCATATATAAATGATATCAATGACAAAACCGAAATCGCGCACATCATTTATATATGATTTTGTGTCTAGCGCTATAATTTAAACACCCCGCCTGGGATAGGGGCAGCTATAGTACTATAGTACAGCCACGACTGATAGTTGCCAGATCCCACCTAGAAAAAAAATCCAGCCCAACATTCTTGAGAGTGAGAGCGTCAGTATTGCGCCAGCCACCAAGGCTGGCGCACGCAGCACGAGCTCACAGAACCGCTGTTCAGCTTGTGACCACAGCATCGCCTACAAATGCCAAAATATGAGTGATACTGCTATTATTTAGCAGTGATAGTATTACTGAAGCCCCCTGAATTTGCTAAAACTGACCAGGATTCTGATAACAGCTTGATTGTGGAGATATTTAGCGCTGTGCTCGATGGAGGGAGGAGTACGGCTGTGGAGGGAGGATTGTGGCGTTGTCTTCTGACTGTGTGTGGCCACCATTTATTGACTGCACTCACCATACCAGCTTAGTGGTTCGCTATGGTGAACACAAATGTAGATACTTACATATAACGTGTGTATAGTGTGAGATAACAGCGAGAGGAGTAGGTTGGGAGCCGCCATTTTGGTGAGAGGAGCGTCGTCTGCAGGAATTATCGTGTTGTTTACCTGTGACCACAAAGGGTCTTTGGGCACCATACCAGCTTATTTGTACAAGTATGGTGAATAAAACAGGTAGATACTTATATATAATGTGTGTATATAGCATAATAACACCACAACCAATATTGTTGGAGGAAAAATATTAGTGCGTGTGGCCTTGAGGGTGGCCGCCGATCAGCTGACTGTGGAGTAGCTACGTCTTTGTGCATTTACTCACCATACAAGCTTAGATGTACAGTTATGGTGAACAAAACATGTAAATACGTATATATAACGTCTGTGTATAGTGAATAAATGCAAAAACAGTATTGTTGGAGGTAAATGAGGGTGAGTGAGGTGGTGTTGAGGGAGGGCGTGGCAGTGAGTGGCGCGCTGGTGTTTGGCGGCCACTCCTCGTTGCTTTTTGACTCACAAGACCAACTTAGTAGTTCGTTATGGTGAACAAAACATGCAGATACTTATATATAACCTGTGTATATAGTGTAACAACAGCAAAACTATTTGTTTATTGTTTTATGAACATAATAATTGAATCACTTATATGCATACCATAATTTTAAGTACAGCGATGGTTCACACATTTTATAATATAAATATACCACAATTCACTGTATGGAATAATATTACTGCAAAAAAACTAAGAAAAAATCAATCGGAGACATTGAAATAATTAGGAAATAATATATTTGTGGCAACTGCCGTCTGACAGCTCGGGCGGAGTAGACCTCCTCTGGCGAAGGCTCTGCCAACGCCCCTTTTTTGCCACACTTCCCTACCCTACCCCGGCTAAAATATGCTACCTACGATTTTTTTTGTTATTTTTTCCGTGATCAGGGAACAAAAATAAACAATTCTATAAGACGAAAGAATTTTTTGGATTTTTTTTTTTGTTGCGCCTGTGGGTGTGAATTCCATTTGGGCCCCTAGCGGTTTGAGAGTTAATGTTTTGGAAAAAAATAATCTCAAATTTATTTTACATTTTTTTTGTATTTTCAAATTACTGTACGTCCATTTTTGGCCATACGGGTAAACGGCCAAATTCAGACGCAATTTGTCCCGTTACAAATTATATCATACCCATAATAAAATGTCCACAGTGGTGCCTACCATTCCATAATACTGTACAGTATAGGCTTGGAATGCTTTAACAATTAAACTGCTAAGGGCTTTTTGGCCTGCAATACTGCAAGGTGCAACCAAAAAAAAAAAATCCAAAAAAATTCTTTTGTCTCGTAAGTGTTCATTTGTGTTCCCTGATCACGGGAAAATGAATAACAAAAATCGTAGGTGACATATTTTGGCCGCAATAGGGCGGGGAAGTCTGGCAAAAAAGGGGTGTTGACAGAGC
This sequence comes from Procambarus virginalis, assembly GCA_020271785.1. NCBI lineage: Eukaryota > Metazoa > Arthropoda > Malacostraca > Decapoda > Cambaridae > Procambarus > Procambarus virginalis. The sequence goes on from WNGS01042707.1 coordinate 33,153,755, forward strand.
AAGCGTCCGAGGCAGCCTGCTACGCCTGAGCTGTCAGGCGGGAGTTGCCACAAAGATATTGCCTAATTATTTCAATGACTTGATAGTTTTTAGTGTTTTTCCAGTAATATTATTCAATAGTGTGTATGTAGTGTGATATACAGTATTTATATAATGTAAAATGTGTGAACCATCGCTATACTGTACTCAAAATTATGGTGTGCAAATTAGTGATTCAGTTATGTTCATAAAACAACAAACAGTTTTGCTGTTATTACACTATATACAAGTATCTGCACGTTTTGGTCACCATAACAAACCACTAAGTTAGCATGGTGAGCCATAAAGCAACGAGGAGTGGCCGCAACACACCAGTCAGCCAGCCACTCCCTTCCACTCCCTTCCTCACCTCGCTCGCCAACATTCTCCTCCCACCATGCTGTTTTTGCTTTTATTCACTATATACAGACATTATATAAAAGTGCCTATGTGTTTTGTTCACCATACCTGTACATCTAAGCTGGTATGGTGAGTTCAGGCAATAATACGTAGCTACACACAGCTGGTGGCTGCCTCCCTCACTGGTTCAAGGCCAGATGCACTAATATTTCTCCTCCTACAATACTGTTTGTGGTGGTATTACACTATATACATACATTATATATATATATAAGTATCTACACATTTTATTCACCATAACTGTACAAATATGATGGTATGGTGCTCAAAGACCATAGTAGCCACCAGTACACATGAAGTGTCATACAGACGACGCACCTCCCTCACCAAAATGGCTTCTCCCTACATACTCCCATTGCTGTTATTACACTATACACACGTTATATATAAGTATCTACATTTGTGTTCATAGCGAACCACTAAGCTGGTGATAAGTCCAGTCAATAAAAGGTGGCCACACAGTCTGAAGACGACGCCATCTCCCTCCCTAAACATTACTCCTCCAACCATAGAACACAGCGCTAAATATCACCACAATCCTGCTATTATCAGAATCTTGGTAATTTTTATCAATCGGGGGGTCTTCTCTAATACTATCATCACCAAATAATAGCAGGTTCATATATATTATTACTTTTTAGGCAATGCAGTGTTCACAAGCTGAACAGCAGTGCTGTTAGCTCATGCTGTGTGCGCCAGCCTTGGTTTCTCACTCAGCACTGAGGCTCTCTCACCCGGATATGTTACCCACAATTTTTTTCAAGATTGCATCTGTTTACTATTGGCCTTGGCTGGACTATAGCTGCCCCTATCCCTCATAGGGCATTTAAAATCGTGCACTAGACCCTCAATCGTGTATGTATGTGTTGCGCTGTTTAAGGGTTAAGTGATATTTAAAAAAAATTGTTAATCATGTGCATTTCATCTAATTTCAGAACAACTGTTTTATTGCTGCTTTTTATTCGAACATGCATAATATTTTGTCACTATGTCCATTCCTTTGTTTTGGTTGTTAAAATTATCACCTTCTTTATTAGCACAACTTTTCAATTGTGTTCTTAACACTTTCGTTGCTTAGGGGACAGAGATGACGTCCACAATAACTCGCAGATGTTCCTTAAGGACGTAGGTGACATCCAAAATTTAAATATTTTTAAAATTTAAGTTTTTATCCGATCTTTATGGGACTGGTTTTAAAATTTGTGCAAACGTTTTCCCATTCTATTGCAAACTGAGGTGAACATTAACGTGAGAAACGTGAAAGAGTAAATGCATTTGTGAGCAGGTGTTGCGGATGTGCCAATGGGTGCTCGCTCACGGATAAGGCTTGGCTGACTTTCGGCTTTGCTGCAAGTGGGGTGCGCTGGGCTTTTGGACCATATATGCATATATCCCTGTAGGGAATTCTATTGCGAACAAATTGATACCCAAATGGGTCATAGCATGAGAATTGGCGTGACGAAAGTGTGTACACATTTTATTGCTCTTGCTCGCTCATGGTCAATACTCGGCCCATTTCTGGGTTTGGTGCGGGTGGCATGCCGGGCTTTTGGATTTTGTATGCATGTACTCCTGTAGGGAATTCTATTGCAAACATATAGATATCAACATGAATGACACAACTAAAATTGAGGTGATAAAACTTAAAGAGTATGCATATTTCGGTGTTGCCACGCTCTCACGGGAAACGCCCGGGCTACCTTGAGGTAGTCTGGGGTGCACACTCCCAGAATGTAAGTGTTAAGGTTGTAGTAGCTAATGTCTTCACTCTTAGTACTTAAGATGTCACTACCTACCAAAGTGAGATATGAACAGTTTCGCGTTCTGGGCGTGCGTGCCCCATACTACTACAAGGTGGCCCGGGCGTTTCCCGCAAGAGCGAGGCAACACTGAAATGTGCGTACTCTTTTCACTTCTGTCACCTCGATTCTCGTGCTATGTCTTTCATTTTGGTATCAAAATGTTCGTAATAGAATTCCCAACAGGGATATATGCATATAAGGTTGAAAAGCCCAGCGTGCCCCACCCACAGCAAAGTCGAAAGTTGGTAAAGCTTTACCTGTGAGTGAGCACCCATTGGCACACCCGCAATTCCTGCTCACAAATGTATTTAATCTTTTTCAAGTTTCTCACTTCAATGTTCACTTCTGTTTGCAATAGAATGGGAAGACGTTGGCGCACATTTTAAAACCAGTCCCATAAAGATCGGATAAAAACTTTAAATTTAACAAATATTTTAATTTTGGACATAATTTCCGTCCCTAAGGAACGAAAGTGTTAACATTAAAACATAGTGCTCTTAATCCATCATCAACACACATTCTCGCTACTAAAGTAATCCTGATTCGATCGGGTCACAGCCATTTTATTTCATTAAGGGAATACTAGCTATGTAAATAAGTTACCCAAGTTGTGTATAAACTGAATGTCAATGGAGGTATTGTCTTTAAATAAATTCTGAACATTTAATTTATTTTCTAATCAGGGGCTGAGTGCTGAAACGTCTGGAGGTCTTTTGATCTGCTTGCCTCGTGAACAGGCTGCTGCATATTGTAAAGACATTGAGAAACAAGAAGGCTACCAAGCATGGATTATTGGTATTGTAGAAAAAGGAAATCGTACTGCTCGCATCATTGACAAGCCACGGGTCATTGAAGTGCCATCAAAAGAGAAAGATGGAGAGCTGTGGTAGGACAGTGTTCATCTCTTGATGTGGCTGAAACAGCAACATTTTCATAAGTTCCACTGGATTGGCAGGATTGTTTGTTTCCACATGAAGCATTCGAGTTGTGCCAAGTATTATGAGGTGTTACACCCCAGGATGGGCATGTTTCATCTCATTTGGTGATACTACTTTAATGATTTTATACATAAAAGTTTATATCTTTCAGATGTTTTGTTTTTCTAATTTCTGAGGTAGTTGATGTTAAAATTTTGCTTATGTTCATAGCAATTGGAAAAAGAAAGAATATCATATTACATGGTCAATAGTTACATTTCCCTGAAAATAGTAAAGCTCATAACTACAGTACTCATATTTGTTAAAATTAAATTTTACTCACAGTTCAATTTATTATTTTTGCAAAATCTGCAGTGTTATAACCCAGTGTCCCCACTCCCTCCATTTCCGCATACGAAGATGGGTATTTTTGTTCCTGTTGTAGGATCAGTTATTCAATGTTTTTAACAACGACATTCCTTATCTTGCTACAAAGGCTCAAAAATTATGGTTGCTTTATACAAGATGGTCAGCTGCTCGGTGACAATATTACTTTGCTCAAGAAATTAAAATTATTTAAGATAGTTGAAGGCAGCAATATTATTCAGATATGTGTCAATTATTTGGAGTGCTGGTAAACTTGATCAAAGTAAGGCAGTGGATGGCTTAAGCAGGAGAACACTTTATGAAGGTCACTTATGAAAGTTGTTAAAAACGGTGAGTGACTGGAAGCACTGAAGCTCCTCCTTGCTCCATCCATCACATGTCAACCTTGGGAATAAATAAATACAAAAATTAAACTATGGTTGGTTTCTTTATTTTTTATATATCAAATATTACCCTATTTAACATGATTAACCACCTCTCACTCTACCCATGTGATATTTTGACAGTAGACTGGAAATCCCTTTACACACACACCTCCCCTCTATTTACTACACATTTCTGTGTGTTCCTCAATTCCTTCTATTTCAGATAACCTTGCATTATGCTGCGCTCCACTGCTTCCCGTGTTATACTTCCTACTGCTTGGAACAATTGCATTCCTTGTTGGAATTCAGACTAGCCGTGCTGTTCGCCGTAGACGCCCAGCTTGGAAGAAGTTCGGATTCCAGCAAATGTTAGAATCCTTCATTTTATTTAAGCACTTCTGAACAACTCCCTGACTTACCCATTGAACATCTGTGTGATAATGAAGTCTGTGATGGTTCTGATTTTCTTTGAGAGATCAGTAACAGCCTGCCTGTGATTTGAGATTTTGTGCTCGTGTACATTTATTGTCTGACGTCGTCTCCATTACATTATTCATATTTTATGTTTTGCTGAACACATTTTGAATGTAATGAAAATTTTTAAAATACTGTGTGGTTTTGTTCGCAGCTAGTTTCCCTGTACTTTGGTAGTCTGACACACTTTTGTCCAGGATTAATGCAAAACTTGGATATCAGTTGTTTTTCCTTTTATTGGTGTCAATTTTACAAACACTCTTGTTTACCTGCATGCTTTCATCTGGGCTGCTGGTATGTTGATCCTTGGAACCATCACAAGGTAAGGTTCTAATAATTCACTGACCATTTCAGTAACTACTCTTTGGACTTGTACAGTATTTGCAAAAGATATTCGTTTCTCTGGGTTAGTGCTACCCAATGTACTTTATTAATTTTTCTGGTATCATGATTGAAGTATATGGCACTGAAAATTGCCTTTCATAATTATAATGCAACTACTACATATGACTGGTATTAGTTACATCGCCCGAAGAAAAAAGCCCACTGCAGGACCTAATGGCATCCCGTTTTGAAAATACATGTGCAGTACTTTTAACTTAATGGTGTTAGTTGGATGTGGGTGAGTGCATCTTTGGCTGCATATAGAAAGGTGGCAGGCTTCATACTGCTTATGGGTCACATGATTAAACTGTTTTAACATGTAGCCCATAAGGTTAAATAGCATTTGCAACCAAATAAACAAATATGGGGCACGGGTAGTTGCTGAATATTATCTTTTTTTTTTTTTTTTTTTTTTTTTTTTTTTTTTTTTAATCATGTCTTTCATGTGGTTTTTTGAGCAATACTCATTACAGTACTTCCAACTTGGTTTCCATTTGTCACTACATTGACACTGTTTTATGGGTAAATCGGTCATGGTCATCAATTTTGATCACACTGTTTTATGGGTTTTACCTCCGAGGCAATTGTTATTCCTTTAAAGATTTGTCATCAGTTTGCATTAGAATCATTTTCTTGCCTCTTATTGCCAATGTGAAGATGTTTACCCAGGGCAGTTTTAAGCATGTCCCTCCTTATCCTTGTCCATAATGGTTTAATCTCTGCTGTCTGGGGTTTAGATAGATTGTATCTTAAATTGACAATCGCACTACAGTATTTGATGTATAAATTTGTATTCTTCAGCTCTGGCTACAGTTTGTGTTCAAAAAGTATTTTGTCTTGGGCTACAAAGCACAGCTTTAAGTTGTCTACTCTGAAAACTTGTTTTATGACAGTGTACTAGGAAGTGCACTGTCTGCTCTTAACCCGTGCAAGATGCCATTGTGGCCACCATTCCCATAAATGTTACATTTTTTATTTTGCTCTAAATTTTAAAATTTTTGGTGCTATAATTTGACTGATAGATTGAGACGGGGGGATTTATAGCTTATATATTGTGACCACTTTCTTGCCACCAAAACAATTGGTTGGAAAACATCTCCGGCTTAATAACATATTTAGATTTCACGTGGCTGGTTCTTGATGATCTTCACGAGTGACAATTTCCCCGTCCTTATCACCTTTTTCTCTTTTCATATTCCCCTCTCCTTCCCTAAGTGGCAGTTTGCTAAGCTGCCTGGAACCTTTTCACCCTACATGCTACTCTCCCCGACCTCCCTCGAGCCCTCCTTTTTCATGACACCATATTCAGCGCTGCCCTCCACTCTATTGCTCGCTCTACCTCCCAGGGCACGTGGAAGTGCATTCCCTGGTGAAATGCAGACTGTGCTCGGGCTGTCCGCTGTAAGCAGGCATCCTAAAAGTAATACTGATAGAGCCCAGTAGGCTCAGGAATCTGTACACCAGTTGATTGACAGTTGAGAGGCGGGACCAAAGAGCCAAAGCTCAACCCCCGCAAGCACAATTAGGTAAGTACCGACGCTGGCAGATGGCTGCCGCTTTCATTTTATTTCGGAAGGTGAGTGCAGTGGCCTGTAGGACGATCCTTACAACTAAACGTGAGAGTTGGAAATCTCGTCTCCACGATTACGTCCAATACTCCTTTGGCCCAGATCTGGAAGAAAATCTGTAAGATAGCGGTTAAATTTGTTCCAGGTGTCTCCCCAATCCCTCACCTCCGTGGTACTATTGTGGCAGATCCAGTGGCAGTTACCACCGAACTAGGTTCCGATTTTTTTACTGTTTCCTCCTGTTCTCGTCTCCCTCTTTCCTTAATCATAAGCCCATTCTTGAATCCTCTTCCCCTAGACTTTTGCACCCATCTCCAGCTTCCCTATAATGATCTAATATATAATATATATATATATATATATATATATATATATATATATATATATATATATATATATAATATTAATATATATAATCTTATCTCTTTCTTCTCCTCCCTCCCCCCCCCCCCCTAAACTTCAGTCCGCCATGGCCCTCTGAGGTTCTACAGCAGTGGGCTCGGATGGCATTCCTTGAGATGCTTCATCTCCCTCCATGTGCATTTCGGTATTTACTCAATCTGTATAACCAAATCTGGGAGCCGTCGCCAGTCCCTGAAAACTGGTTCCAGGTGGTGGTTCTTCATATTCGGAAACCAGGGTCTCTAGGGACATGCCCTAAGGATTTGCAAACTCTTTGAGCATATGGTCAATGTCTGTCTGATGGGGTTCTTGGAACACAATCACCACCACCACATCCATTTCTCAATTTGGCTTTCACAAATGCCGCAGCACAACTGATGTCTTGGTGAACTTGGAGGTCTATATTCGTACTGCTTTTGCTGCAAAGGCCTCTGTTGTTACTGTCCTTTTTTGACCTGGAAAAGGCATACGACACCGCCTGGAAATACCACATTCTGTCCCAACTCGGTTCTTTTGGCCTTCGTGGTAATCTCCCTTTCTTCCTACAAAGTTTCCTCTCGTCTTCTTTAGTAGTGAGAGGCTTGGTCCTGCTCTCTCTGCCTCTTTTTGGCAATACAAAGGTGTACCCCAAAGTAGTGTTCTGAGCACTACCTTTTCCTTGTTGCCCTCAGTGGTCTTCTTTCCTCCTGTCCCTCTGGCATCTTCTCAGCACACTACACACAAATCACAGTAGCGCGAGGCATCAAATGAACAAATCCACAAATGTCAATAGGCCGTTCTACCTCTTCGCCTTTACTTCATTACACGAAGTCAAATAAGGCAGCGTCTGGGATGCTCTCTGATGTAGGTTCGAATCCTCGTCACGGCCCTTGAGGATTCTCAGCACTGTCAATCTTACCCTTTACTATCAGGGTGATGACTGGCCTTTCCTTCAACGACGGCTTCAACTTGCGATTGATGCCGTGTTGTCCTGGGCCACCAATCATGGCTTAAAGTTCTCTGCAACTAAACTTGTGCCATGACTTTTACTCGGAAGCAGGTCATTCCTTTACCCCTTTTTGTCGCTTTATGGTCATTTTGTGTACAAAGATTCTGCTAAGCTTTTGGGGTTAATCTTTGACACTCGTTTTTCTTGGTCATCCCATATTGCTTACCTCAGAGTTGAATGCTCTAAGGCCCTTAACCTACTTCGAGGCCTTGTTACATACTTCTTGGTGAGCAGATAGGTGCATGCTCCTCTTTACATTCCTCTCGTACTGTCTAAGCTCTATTATGCTTGCCACACTTGCTCGCTGCCTCTCTTACTCTTTGCCGTCTGGATGCTCTGCACCAT
>WNGS01042707.1:33192690-33205753 GCA_020271785.1 Procambarus virginalis
GAGGAATAGACATGGTGGATAGACATACTCATACTCACTGTACTCATTATAACACCATTTACTCACACCTTCACCCCTGAACTCACTCTCATACCCATAATTATTGCCCCTCCTGTACTCATTGCACCAAGGTTGCATCCCGAGAGTTGCCTCAGAATATATATACATCTCTTATTTGGCCATGATGACGCGAAGGGTAAGGAAGGGAACAGAGGAAGAGGACCGAGACAGCCACTCCCCCAGTGAGGAGCCGCTGCGTGTTGGACCACAGGTGGAGGTTGTGACAACTGACCTTCAACCACAGGTGGTGGAAGCCACCTCCAGACACAGGTAGTGGAAGCCACCTCCAGAGACAGGTAGTGGAAGCCCTCCAGACACAGGTGGAGGCAGCTATCATCTTGCACGACATCAGTACAAATAAGAGTCCTGACCTGTCGGTGACGTTTAAATGTACCAGGTATATTAGCCACGAGGCGGGGCTCCTGAGCTGAAGCTCGTTCTGTCCCGTAGACACAACTAGGTGAACATACACATGACCGTCCCCACCCCCCCACCCCCCCGCCCAATCCCTGTTCATATTCTTCGAGTATTGTGGTGAAGAATGACGTCAGGGCGCGTGTCCCAACGCGCCATTCTCAGTAAGCCTGTTTAGAAAAAAACAGAAAGTGCGTGCCGAGTGCGGTTGTCGGGCTGCTGTGGTCGGTGTCCGTTAGGAAGGCGTCCTTGTGGTGGGGGACAGGATGGGGGAGGGTGGGAGGGAGGGGGAGGGAAGAATACACCAGTGGAGAATCGTTGGAACGATCCAATTAGCAATGAGTCCAGCACCGGTAACTACCTGCTGGTTTAGGTCGGTGCCCTGAAGGTGGATGGCTGGGTGGAGGTAAGCTGGTCCATAGGGGCCCCCATGGAGGGTGAGGGGGTAAGGTGTGTAGGGAAAGTAGGGTGGTTGAGGGTGGCCAAGCTAGGTGAGGGTGGGTGGTGAGGGTGGTGGCGTGAGAGAGAAGGGTGCAGTAGGTGGCAGGGGCGTAGTGTCAGCAGGGGCAGGTAAGGTGATGGAGCGACAATAACACGCTGAGGGATAATTACGGACTATTAGTGAAGGGATTTCGTTCGTGACCCTCACGACTTTTGCACCTCACCTCTACTTGTATCTAGGAACCGGGAAAGATAGAACAGACGAGATGTGAGAGAGAGAGAGAGTGTATGAGATGAGAGAGAGAGAGATGAAGAGAGAGAGAGAGAGAGAGAGAGAGGAGAGAGAGAGAGAGAGAAGAGAGAGGAGAGGAGAGATAGGAGAGATAAGCAATAATTACGAGGAAAGCGTAACAGACAAAAAGCAGGGATGATTTATATTAGGAATATAGTGAAGACAGATTGTGGTGTGTACCGCAAGCAGTGGGTCACCGCTGGCGGCTGGCCACACCACCAACCACTCCACGGGCCACAGGTGTGGCCTCACCACACCACCAACCACACCACGGGCCTCAGGTGTGGGCCTCACCACACCACCCACCACTCCACGGGCCTCAGGTGTGGCTCTCACCACACCACCAACCACACCACGGGCCACAGGTGTGGCCATCACCACACCACCAACCACTCCACGGGCCTCAGGTGTGGCCTCACAACACCACCAACCACACCACGGCCACAGGTGTGGCCTCACCACACCACCAACCACTCCACGGGCCACAGGTGTGGCCTCACCACACCACCAACACCACCACGGGCCACAGGTGTGGCCTCACCACACCAACCACACCACGGGCCACAGGTGTGGCTCACCACACCACCAAACCACTCCACGGGCCACAGGGTGTGGCCTCACCACACCACCAACCACTCCATGGGCCACAGGTGTGTGGCCTCACCACACCAACAACCAACCACGGCCAAAGGTGTGGCCACACCACCAACCACACCACGGGCCACAGGTGTGGCCACACCACAACCACCCCACGAGGCCACAGGTGTGGCCACACCACCCAACCACTCCACGCAGCACAAAAGGGAGGAATCCTTAGATTAGTGCAGCACTTGATCAATACATGAGAACCAAGACACTATGTGTCTCCGACTGAGTAAGATGATACATAAGTACAATATGTATCTCATGATGACATCTACATGATGTTATGTGTGTACATTCACACGGCAATGCATAAGTGAGAGAGAGAGAGAGAGAGGAGAGAGAGAGAGGATGAGAGAGGATAGAGAGAGAGAGAGAGAGAGCGTAAATAAATAAATCACGGATGACATGAAAATCAAAACAAAACAGTTGGAAATAAGTGGAAATAACAAGAATTAAGAAAGTGGTTGAGACAGTTACTGTGAGATCACTATATTCTGCCCCACTGGCTCACAGTACACAGGTCGTCTTCACCGTACTTTACTTTATCACAACACCAAACAAATTATGTCATAGATGGCAGGAGGGGAAACTCTATAGACAAACATAAATATTCGAGAAAAAGCTTCACATTGGATACACACACAAGGGATGAGTGACGTGCTTTACGTCCATCTTGGACCCTTATCATAGTCATTTAATATGTGTCCATACTGAAGCGTCATCACTGTGTGTGTGTGTGTGTGTGTGTGTGTGTGTGTTGTGTGTGTGTGTGGTGTGTGTGTGTGTGTGTGTGTGTGTGTGTGTGTGTGTGTGTGTGCTCACATAGCTGTACTCACCTAGTTGTGTTTGCAGGAAGTTGAGCTCTGGCTCTTTGGTCCCGCCTGTCAACCTCAATCAAATGGTGTACAGGTTCCTGAGCCTATTGGGCTCTATCATATCTACACTTGGAACTGTGTATGGAGCAGCCTCCACCACCATCACTGCCTGTGTGTGTGTGTGGGAGGGGGGGGGTAACATCATGATGTGTCTTTTGTTGTATTAATCTTTTGATGAGTTTTCCTTATGAATATGACATAGTGCGTCCGGCAGTCCCCGGGTCTCTATCCACTTGTCTTCCTCTCCCCCCCCCCCCGCCTCTCCCATTCTCCCTCCGTCATTTTAACCAGCCTCTCTCTCTCTCTCTCTCTCTCTCTCTCTCTCTCCTCCTCTCCCTCTCTCTATCCCTCTCTCTCTCTCTCAGCTCTCCTACTCTCCTCTCTCTCCCAGTAGACAAGACGTGCTCGAGTAACGATGAAATCAACGTTGAACCAACATTATCGATGTTGAATTAACGTTATCGACGTTGATTGATAACTTTTTTTATTATTATTACATAGTTACATCTGGCATTAGTGCAGCTACCCTGAACTATATGAAGTGGAGTACAGTGTGTCAAAAGCTAACTAGTTGATGCTAAGAAATCCCCCATCACACAGGATGATTAGTCATACAGAAGCATGTGATAAGCAGTCTGCACTGGCAGACTCCGGATGCATTTTGAGGATATCATCAACACAAGATTGAATAAGGTAGCAGTGGTAATAAAGGTCCCCATTTTATCGTATATGATGCATATTTTGTGTCCTTTACAATATGTATATAGTATAATGTTCATAATGTTCCATGGAAATGTGAAAAATGTGTCAGTAATGTGTCCATAATAAATGTTTATTGTCGCAATATATTACCTGTTAAAATTCACTAAAATTACAGTACGTACAGTTTCACACACTATTTACCCAGTAACACACTGTATTACACACTCAGTACTTCGGAAGGGAGTAATTAACGAAGTAGTCCATGGTACACAGCACGACTTCGCTCTCAGTGCACCAGTACAGATAAATTTTCGCTTCCTGTTTCCTCATTCTGTGTGCTTGCAAATAACGCACTCACGTACACCCTTGGCTTTAATACTTGTAGGTTGTATGTAACCAAGCTTGTAAAGCATAAGGTTGTACAGTACAACCTCGATTCAACATATCCCGATTCAACGAATCTCCGGCTAGTTCGCACACTTTTCAGGTCGGATTTACTCCCCCGGTTCGACGAACAAGGGTTCGCCGAAGCGGGGGATGTTTGGATTTGCTTACGATGTCGAGACAGGGTTCACAGACTGGTGGAAAACTTTCTCATTCTATCAAAGATTACAATTATTAATTCCTTAATATGACCAGTCGATCACACAAGTGGACCACACAAGTGGACCGCACAAGTGATTCACAAGCTTACGATGTTGGGACAGAGTACACAGAGTGGTGGAAAACTTTCCCATACCATCACAGATTACAATTAATAATTCCTTTACATGACAAGTTGGATCACACAAGTGGACCACACAATACAAGTGAATCTATATGAACGTAACACCAGCCAGAATGGTCCACAAGAAGTGGTGCATATTACAAAACACCAGCCAGAGTCGTCCACACAAGTGAACGACTGAGATTCAATGATTTTCATTCACCAATTTGTGGCACACATATCTTTGTAAAATAATTTAAAGGCTGAAGCTGTGAATAGCGGATAATGTGTTGAAATCTTCTTATAGGTATTTTCTGTGATGAAACAAGTTGAGTGAGGGTGGACAGATAGGGAATACTGTACAGTAAACCCTCACTTTACAGTGAGGTTTCACTCACATCGTCTGTGTGTCATAGTTCAGTGACCCTGACTTTGAATGTTTCACATTAATAAATAATTTCTAAAACTGGTGTTTTAATAACTCTTTATTATCCTAATTAAACTATACTAAATAAAACCAAAAATATACTGTAATGTGATAGATATCTGCTATTTGAGAAATTAATTAATGTTATTGGAACAACTCCAGCACGAGTGGACCGGTCTAATCCCTGTCCACACAACACCATGCTTATTTTGTTCGATTTCGTCGTCATCAGTTCAGTGATATACGGCTTCGAAATAATAAAATTAATAAACCAGTTCCAATATAATTATTTTTATAGCTCTTATTACCAATAATAATGTTGCTAAACAAAATATGTAACAGAAAAATATAAAATTTGAGGTAAGTCGAATATTTGAGAGAAATTTATGTTATTGGAAATCGAACACAACACCAGGCATGTTTTGTTCGATTTCGCCGCCACAGTTCAGAGACCTACGGCTTTCGAAATAATAAAATTAATAAATCGGTTCCAAAATAAGTATTTTTTTATAGCTGTTATTATCGTAATAATGTTGCTAAACGAAATATATTTAACCTAAAAATATATAATTTGATTTAAATCGAATATATAAGAGAAACTTTATATTACTGGATCTGGCTTTAACACCAGCCTACTGAAGGGTGTACGTACAGACTTAGTCTGCATTCATACTGTAGGCACCCAGTGCCCTTAGCTTGTGTCTGTGACTGGCGTACAGTATTTATCTGCCGGTGTAAGAATAATTGTGGAATTGACTCATTTTTTTACTACAGCTTATATATATATATATATATATATATAATATAATACACATGAGAGAATGTGCAGTGACTTAATATCTAACATATTCAGAGATTTGAGTAGGGGTACCGAGTGATGTCTGGGGCCAGAGTTGGATATTGCCCTAATAGCAGCTTTGTGTTAAGTAATTAGGGGACATAAATGATTTTGGGTAGTAGAACCCCAAGCACAAATACCATAGTTGAGATAAGGAAAGATGAGGGAGTAATAGAGCGTCACCAGGGCAGGGCAAGGTACATAATATCTGATCTTAGAAAGAATGCCAACAGTTTTTGAAACTTTTTTATATATTTAGAATGTGTCCCTGGAAATTCCGTTTGTGGTCAATGAGAACGCCAAGGAATTTGCCATCAATTTTATTACAAATTTTTGTATTATTTATCCTGAGATTTATTTGATTTAAGGATTTATTGCCAAACAAAATATAGAAAGTTTTGTCAATGTTGAGGGTGAGTTTGTTGGCAGTTAGCCAAAGATTGACTTTATTTAGCTCAGTATTCACTGTGACATTAAGAGCAAGGGGGTCACGACTGGAATAAATGAAGGTTGTGTCGTCAGCAAATAGAATTGGTTTGAGGTGTCGGGAGGCATTTGGAAGGTCATTAATGTAGAAGAGAAAGAGGAGAGGACCAAATATGCTGCCTTGAGGAACACCAATGTTGATGGGTAGGGTGGGAGAAATTGAATTATTCACAGAAACATACTGGAGCCTGTCAGGAAGGTAAGATTTGAGGTATTGCAGGGAGTGACCTCTGACTCCATAATGATGTAATTTAAGAAGAAGGTTTTGGTGGTTGACATTGTCAAAAGCCTTACACAGATCCACAAATAACCCAATAGGGAACTCATATAGTAAAGTCCACAAATAACCCAACAGGGAACTCAATATAGTAAGTAAATACAGTAAATAAATAAATATAAGTACAGTATATCTTAAAACAAGAGTTTTTTGGCATTTACGGCTTCGGCGGGTAGGTGGTTCCATGGGTTACTAACCCTGTGGGTGAAAAAGTATCTCCTGTTCTTGGTCCTACATTGTGGCTTGTTGAGCTTGAAACAGTTGCTCCTTGTTTGTGTTACATCTGACTTTTTGAAGAAAATATCTGGATCATCATCATCTAACTTCTTCAGCATTTTAAAAGTTTCAATGAGATCTGCCCTGTCATGCCTGGTTTGCAGTGTTGTCAACCCTGTGGGCTTCAAGCATTCCTGATACGAGAGATGACTTAGCTCTGGAATGACTTTTGTTGCCCGGTGTTGCACTTTCTCCAGAGCAGCTATGTCCTTCTGAAAAGGAGGTCTCCATGCTTGGATACAATAATCCACATGGGGCTGCACCAGAGATTTATAAAGTTGAACCATTACCTTCTTTTCCTTATAGTCAAAAGTACGCTTGATTATCCCAAGAGTTTGGTTAGCTTTTCTGAGTGCTGCTCCCACCTGTTGAGCAACTTTTAATGAGTGGTGCATTTTGACTTCAAGGTCTTTTCTTCATCAATCTACTGTAATGTAATGTTATTAATTTGGTAGTCGTGGCAGGTACCACATGAGGCTGGCAAGGAAATTACAGGCCCGTGAATAAATGGTAAAATGAGCAAATCCACGAGGACCGTGATAAGGGTTTGAACCTACGTCTGAGATAATCCCAGACGCACCTTAATCGACTGAGCTACGACATGGTGTAAGAATTGCAACCGAGAAATCAACTTGACCTACCACAGATCCTGCAGTCTCTCCGAGACACAAACCAGGTTTTTACACAATTCCCCCAAAGACCTTTTGTGCCCTCTGTAATGCTTTTGCGCTACTGCTCACAGGATGAGTATGGGGTGCACAATAAACTAGCCGCCTTCGGTAGCAACAATCAAAAATCAAATCCCCCATGCACCTGAGCTCTGCCAATAAGCTATTCTACCTTTTTGCCCTTACTTCATTACACACAGAAATCTCATATACCATGTCATAGCTCAGTTGATTAAGGCGTGTCTGGGATCCTCTCGGATGTAGATTCGAACCCTCGTCACGGCCCTTGTGGATTTATTCATTTGATGCATCACGCTATTGTGATTTCTGTGTGTAATGAAGTAAGGGCGAAGAGGTAGAATAGCTTATTGGCAGAGCTCGGGTGCATGGGGGAATTATGTAAAAACCTGGTTTGTGTCTTGGAGAGGCGGCAGGATCCGTGGTAGGTCAAGTTGATTTCCCGGTTGCAATTCTTATACCAGGTCGTAGCTCAGTCGATTAAGGTGCGGCCTGGGATCATCTCGGACGTAGGTTCGAACCCTCATCACGGTCCTTGTGGATTTGTTCATTTCACCATTTATTCACGGGCCTGTAATTTCCTTGCCAGCCTCATGTGGTACCTTATCAAAAGCTTTAGCATAATCCATGTATACTACATCCCCCGGAAGGCCTTTGAGGAGCTGCTTACATTTCCAAGAAAGTGAGCAAGTTTGTAAGGCAGGATCTGTTTTTTAACAAATCCATGTTGTGTCCATTGTACAAGGTAGTTCACTGAAAGATGGTGAAGGTTACTGCTAGTACTACTGTCATCAGTACTACTTATACTGCACCACTTTTCTTATGCCGCTGCCGCTACCACCACCACTACAACAACTACTACCACCACCACCATTACCACTACTCACGCTGTGGAGTTGCCTGGTCCAAAGGAGGTTTTGTCTTCAGAACTTGAGGAGTACACGTTGAAGCACTGCCTTATGGCTCGCTGAAAATCATCTGGAACTGTGCACGAGTCGTTCCTCACTCGTATCTGAAGGCGCATCAAGTTTGTTAATCCTACTTACTGCACTACATGAAAATATATTTTTCATACCGACATTAAAGATACACGGATTAAATAAAGTAAATCCTGAGCACTTCTCCAAAAGGCCCAGCATTAAATACACAGCACATTATATACAAGAGGAAGCAATGTTAAGCTTTCCAAGACACAATGAAAAAACTAGCAAAAGGAAAGGTTTGTCGTGACCTGCCTGCTGCATCAATTAGGTGACTACATTCTATCACTTCTTTCATGCCTCATCTTTTTGACAACACTCTGGCTCCTATCTATTCCTGGGAGGGTTGACCCAACCTAAATGGTATGACAGATCACTTAAACTGGCGGCTTAAAATACTACACGGTATTCAATCAAATCACGACGGAGAAGCAGTTGTTTCTAGTGGAAGACCTAGCTTGCCTACAGCTCCGCCACCTGGCTCTCCAATGAACTTAATAGCAATATTAAAAGTAACTTATCCCAATATCCCTCACTGTCGTGTTAGAACTCGTTCGTTTTCACTAAAAACCTAAGGCTACAATTCGTGAAGACATGCTCAAAACTACTCCATCACATGCCAACATACATCACATGATCCACTCTGTCAGCCACGTGTAGTGTCCACGACATCCGCCAATCACTGCAGCCATCTCACTAGGGCCTACTGGGAATAAGGTAGGCGTAGGCAAATAACAAAAATTCAAGTCTACTTGCCAAAAACGTAAGGTAGTATTGCGTTCAAAATACAGCCCCTAAACCCCCTCATAAAAAAGGGAACATGAGCTGGATTTAGACATTCTGTGTACTTCAGCTAAAAAATATGAGCTGAGGAAGAATAGTACATCAGTAATTTGGCAGAGTCAAAATCAATTAATAAAAGATTACAAGAATGTATTGAAACACAATTAAGCAAGTAAGAGTAGGACACGCCACTAACCTGCCTCATACGAGGGAGACCAAGTAAGCGGTTCTCGTAGAGTATATTTCTGTCATCTGTCTCGGTAGGGGTAGAGGCGGGGTCATACCAGGACTCCCAGTATAACCCGTCCAGCATCACATTCTCCAAAAACTGTGCCAGGATAAAATATAATTTATCAGTTATACAAGACGGTAATGGTCGTTACACTGCTGCTGCTGCTCTCATGTTGGTCAGTGGCTGCCTCCGGAGCTGAGGGACAGCGTTTGTCCCTTAAATGTACAGGACAAACTCGTCGAGGTGTACAGCCACAAGCATGATCATGAGGCAGGTTAACTAACTGTGCTTCTCTCCACAGATATTCTTAAGGAGAACTTTAGTACTGTACTTCTAAATAACCACTTTAATAGCATCGTTTTACCTGATCCAATTCACCAGAGAAACTAGTTAATATGTATACAGGGTTTGTAATTATTATACACCGATGACCTATCATTAATAATATCTTCATCCACAATATTACACATAGGCATGAGTATTTTGACAAGGAACTCAATGAGTGAGAGGCAGAGGAGCGGGTTTGAGTGGTAGGGACGTACAGTCCAGAAGTCGGCGACGAGTGTGGCCTGCCTGTAGCTTCCCTGGTTGTCTGGGTACGGGGTGTCCAGGAAGAGCCCGGAGAGCACGTTGGTGTAGTAGTACATCGTCGACGACGTCATCCCGTACGTCACTGTTCACCACAACCAAAACACAACACATATTAGTATACACTCGACAAATTCTCAAGGGTCGGGGGAATGTGTGTAACTCACCTGTATGTGTTAGCAGGACATGTTTCAGCTCCTGGGTCTCGCCTTTCACTCCTTTCAATCTCCTATTGGTATGACTGCCTCGTATCACATGTGGTCTTGAAACTGCAGTGTGTGTCTTAGCCTTAATTACCTCCCATTTTTAGTTAATTGCGCTTACTGCTCTTACTGTGAAGTGTTGCCTCACACCCCAGGGCTCATCTGAGTCTCAAATCCAGCCATGTGTTCTCCGCCTGCACCTGTTCTTGCTATGTCGGTTCTGTTCGTTTAATCAATACCTCTAAGAATATTATATATATAATAATCATTCTACTTGCACAATGAAATCACATTACCGTGATAAATCAATGAGAAACTCAGTAGGAGTCACGAGGAGGATTGGACCCCGTACACCTGGTACTCCCAAGCACATGTTAATTGGATTTAACCATGTTACTTCTTCCCCAGTGTGGCGAGGTCTAGTTCCCCCCAGCCTTCCCTCGTAGCTCAGTCCTCTTAGTTCAGGGACCAGTCTTGTAGCAACCAATCCTTCTATGGACTTTCTCTAATTCTGCTTTGTGCTTTTTTCAGTTTAGGATTCGACACAGGCAGCATATTCCAGGACTGGTCTAACATAGGTTGTATACAATGTCGTGAAAGCTTCGGTATCGAGCTGCGTCATGACGACGCGAACGTTCATAAACGTTTATGAACGTATACCAGCTGTGTGCACCCCGCTCGTCATGACGCCAGCAGGCACACACACACCTGCTGGCGTGTGTGCCTCCGGTAATTGGCTTAAGAGTTATGTCCATTTCCAGATTTTGTCTTTTGAGTCAAATGGTGCATGAGTGTGCCAGTCACCTGTGCCTGTGGCCTGTGCCTGTGGCCTGTGCCTGTGGCCTGTGCATCCCTCCCCCTCCTACCTGATATTTACCAGAATTTACCTGAGCATTACTATCTTCATAGTGGTCATACCAGGTGGCCAATATCTTCATAGTAGCATCGATGAGGACAGGAAGCCGTTGGCTTGTCAAAAGCCCACCATCGTCCCAGAGGATACTTTATATCTGGAATTTAAACTGAAGTGATGTCTTGTCATTTGCGGCCTCGGCGGGTAGGCAGTTCCAATGGTCTATAAGTGTGGGTGAAAGAGCATCTCCTGTTGTCTGTCCTACATTGTGGCTTGATAACCTGGCGTGTGCCAGTGTGGCATATGCTGCCTCTGTTATGCTGCCTCCGTTATGCTGCCTCCGTTATGCTGCCTCTGTTATGCTGCAGACGTTATGCTGCCTCCGTTATGCTGCAGACGTGTGCCTTTGGTGTCAGATCTCTGGTTATGTCCATCCCTAAGTTTCTCTCTTTCAGAAGTTAGAAGTTGTCTTCCCTTCATCCTGTATTGTATGTGAGGTCGTCTTGTTCTGATTTCTATCATTATAACATTGCATTTCTCAGGGTTAAAGTCTAGTAGCCATTTCTCAGAGCATCTCTCGAGATTATTTAGCTGTGTGTGTGTGTACTGACCTAGTTGTGCGTGCGGGGGTTGGGTTCTATCATATCTACACTTGAAACTGTGTATGGATTGATTGATGAAGCCATCCAAGAGGTGGCACGGGCATGAATAGCCCGTAGATGGGGGCTCTGGAAAACGCGCCCCTGGGTTAAGCACCCGGCCTGCCGCGCGCTACCCACTTCAAAATGGTGAAGTGGGTAGCGCCACCCTTCACGAAAAACTCGCGATGAGCCCTTGGACGCATCGCCGCCGTATACCATGACCATCTTCATGCCCAGGGGGTCACAACCTGTACCACAACCTAAATCTGAGATAACGCAGAGCTCTGACCCTTCCCCCCACCCTCCCTAATCTTCCGTAGACCTAACCAAGGGCGTTGTTGTGTCAAAGTTCTCACCCATCAAGTTACTGACCAGACCCAACTTCTTTTTAACTCGACTGAACTGAAGATTTGCCCATCATGCACAGCAATGGGTGGTCAGGCACGGACACTTATCCCTGGGGTTCTCCCTATATCAGGACACCTTTACTGCAGGAGCAAATGTAATACATGAGAGATGCGAGTCGTGAGGCCAGGTGTTGCCAACACGTGAGGGAGGCCAGCGCCTGGCGTAGACACCCGCTGGTTTAGTGTTGAGCTTAGGCCTATCATCTTTTGGAGGGTTCTTAAGGCCACCACAATTGCTTACTGACAAACCTCCAAGAATACTTGAATACTCTGTAAAGGAAGGCCACCTGCTGACGCCCAGGAAAAAAACATCTCTTAGTAATTCACGTCACTCCAACACTGCTTAACCTAACCTCAATACAAACCCTTTTTGGCCACAAAATCTTCCCCTCCACATATTAAATGACGAATAAACTTGCGGTTTGAAAACATGTGTATAAATATGAAGGAAGTGAGAGAGATACTCACAGATACAGAGGATGATGAGGAAGATGATATAGACGACCAGTTCCCTCAAGGTGGTGCGGACGTAGACCTCTCTGTCCTCTTGCTTGGTCATCTGCCGGGTGGCCCACATCACTGTGCCAGCAACACCAACGGTCATTAAACTTTACTCCATTACCCAGTGGGCGCAACATCGAAGTGGGGGGGGGGGTTACACGTCGAGTCAACGTTGATGCAACGTTAGTGACGTCGAGTCTACGAATTGTTGGCGTTGCCCGTGCGTTGTTGTGGCCATTGGGCACGCTTTACCCGCTGGGGCACAGTTATGCTGTGCCCCAGAGAGAGTGGGTAACGCGATGAAGACCACTGAGCTACGGGCCAGGATGCCTGCAGATTCACCCCGCTGTCGCCACCATCTCTATGGCTGCCAGTGTTGGTGGTGGGTAACGTGGGAGGGGGCCGAGATTACTAACGTGGGAGGGGGCCGAGATTACTAACGTGGGAGGGGGCCGAGGTGGGTATAACACACACCTCATCACAATAACATACAGCTTATCACATAATTACACACACACACGTGGTCACTATCAATAACAGATATGCATGCAGGATTAACCACAAGTAATGGCAGTGTCATAATGACCAGAGGGTTGCCACACAGGGGTCACAGCCAACCACTCCCGGGGCTCCACAACCATCATAATACATACTCCCGCCTGACGTCTCCCCCGCCCCCGGGTCATAACTATATGACAGTAATGATCCCTCCAGAGACCGCGGGGTCAACACTACCAGGGGGGGGGAGGG
>WNGS01042707.1:33208530-33230504 GCA_020271785.1 Procambarus virginalis
GAATACTAACATTTTAAGAAGGTAAATGTTCTGGACGTGAACAAGGCGATGACGTCAGTGACAGGGTAATGGTTGCGGGTCAGGGTACAAACATGACACTTGTGACACCCGACACCACCAATAATGCCACCACCTTTATTTAAATTACACTTTCACTTATTTACAAAAAGCAGCGATTAATTTTATTGAAAACTTTAGCGATCACGAGGGGCGTGTTGGCCAAGCCCCTCCCCCCCTACACCCAAGACGCTGGTCAAGTAGTTTTATATTAACTACGGTCGACCCCTCAACTACCGTTCCAGCATCTACCATCTTTGTACCACTTAATCCCTTAACATTGGTGACGCCTCCACACTACTGACCCAAATATCAAAATGTAGAAAATTCCAAAATCCATATCCATGGGAGGAAATATATGTTCAAGGTTGGGGGCCCGCCGCTAGGCGCCCGATGGTAAGGGCCAGCCGGCTTGGGGCCACACGCTAGGGGCCCGATGGTAAGGGCCAGTCACTAGGGACCAGCCGCTAGGGGCCCGATGGTAAGGGCCAGTCACTAGGGACCAGCCGCTAGGGGCCCGATGGTAAGGGGGGGGACCCAAGGCCCGCTTGGGGCACACACGCTAGGGGCCCGATTGGTAAGGGCCAGCCGGTTGGGGCCACACGCTAGGGGCCCGATGGTAAGGGCCAGTCACTAGGGACCAGCCGCTAGGGGCCCGATGGTAAGGGCCAGTCACTAGGGACCAGCCGCTAGGGGCCCGATGGTAAGGGCCAGTCACTAGGGACCAGCCGCTAGGGGCCCGATGGTAAGGGCCAGTCACTAGGGACCAGCCGCTAGGGGCCCGATGGTAAGGGCCAGTCACTAGGGACCAGCCGCTAGGGGCCCGATGGTAAGGGCCAGTCACTAGGGACCAGCCGCTAGGGGCCCGATGGTAAGGGCCAGTCACTAGGGATCAGCCGCTAGGGGCCCGATGGTAAGGGCCAGTCACTAGGGACCAGCCGCTAGGGGCCCGATGGTAAGGGCCACGCCGCTGTGGGGCTCACACGCTAGGGGCCCGATGGTAAGGGCCAGTCACTAGGGATCAGCCGCTAGGGGCCCGATGGTAAGGGCCAGTCACTAGGGACCAGCCGCTAGGGGCCCGATGGTAAGGGCCAGTCACTAGGGACCAGCCGCTAGGGGCCCGATGGTAAGGGCCAGTCACTAGGGACCAGCCGCTAGGGGCCCGATGGTAAGGGCCAGTCACTAGGGACCAGCCGCTAGGGGCCCGATGGTAAGGGCCAGTCACTAGGGACCAGCCGCTAGGGGCCCGATGGTAAGGGCCAGTCACTAGGGATCAGCCGCTAGGGGCCCGATGGTAAGGGCCAGTCACTAGGGACCAGCCGCTAGGGGCCCGATGGTAAGGGCCAGTCACTAGGGACCAGCCGCTAGGGGCCCGATGGTAAGGGCCAGTCACTAGGGACCAGCCGCTAGGGGCCAGCCTGGTCAACACTTTACAAGGCGATTTCCCGATTGTCTGCCGAGTTAATTAAAAGGGGGATTTATTATTTCTTGTACCTTGAGAGGTAAAAGCTTATGCCTTGTCCCCGATGAAGAATCAACACCACCACCTGCTTACTGGCTTTTAACAAATACTGGCAAGTAGCAGATGCTGATCTTTCTAATATATACCTATACAGTTTTCATCATGTTATGGGATGCTGACAATGCAACTTGACCAAGATATAGATTGGTTTTATCATGGAATATCACTGGATATCAAAGCTATTACATTTCAGTATGTACAACACTGGCTTACAACTATATAATGACTGTGCAACTACCCATATTCTGTTTTACTGAAGTTGCATAAGAATTCTAGTTGAGTATTGAGCTGTGCAACTTCAATATTATACTATCACTAGAGATCAACCAGCTTCCATTTATTTATGTCCCTGAAATAAAAGAATATAAATGTTAGTGCATATTAAAACTTCATTGAAGAAGTGATAACTTAGCGAGTTTAGAATAGGATAACAGCACAGTATTGGGAGACTATTTATACATTCCAACAACAATTCTTATGCCTGAGATAGAATAAGAGCTACAAATTATTATCAATGATTCTGAGAGAATTGAATAAATTTAGAAAAGACCTTGGCTGGTTTGTAAATAACAATGTTGATTTCTGAAACTAATTACTGGGTAACATAACAGATGGGAGATCACTGGACTGCTTCAAAAGAAGGTTAGACATATATGATTTTGGGCGGATATAAATTGGAGCTGCCTTGCATGAGCCAAAGATCCTCTTTAGTTTCCTCTATTATGTTCTTTTATAAGTATATAATGAGCAATGGAGAATGTCACATTGAGATTTTACATTACTGTACACACTTTTAGCAGAGGGATATTGATTACTGTTAATGTGGACAAGAGTAAAGTTGGTGGAAGAGAGCATGAAACTGATTAAAAGTGTGAATGAAAAAATGATAGACATGGTTGACCACTTTAAATACCTCGGATGTATAACTGACAAAACAGGAATTTGTGCAAGTGAAGTTGAGAAGAGAATGAGTCAAGAAGGAAAATACCTGGTGCAATGAAGACTTAGGTGGAATAAAATATATTCCACCTAAGGATGGAATGTAGCTAATGGGCTGCATGAAATGGTAGTGAAAGATCAAGAATTAGTGGTAGAAAGTGAATCTCTGAGGAGCTGAGGAAGAGAATTTTGAGTAACGCATAAAAATGTCAGAAGTGTCACACACAACTTACAAATTATGTGAAAAGGCTATGAAGAATTCTGATAAAGACCTAAGGGTGGTTCTGGATAGAAAACGGTCACCAGAGGCCCACATAAAGAACATTGTGAGGAGCCCATGCTATGCTTTCTAACTTCAGAATCGCTTTTAAATATATAGATGGTAAAATGAAATTATTCACGACTTTGTGAGACCAACTGTAAAAGGTGCAAAAACATGCAACTAAATGGCTTCCAGAACTAAGTAAGAGCTACGAGGAGAGGTGTTAAATATACCAAAGCTACAAGACAGAAGAAAAAAAAGGGGATATGAATCACTTCGTTCAAAATAACAAGAATCAAAGAAGAAAAATTCTTGAAACCTGGAACTTCAAGAACAAAAGGTCATAGATTAAAGCTAAGGAAACAAAGATGCCAAAAAACATTAGAAAGTTCACTTTCGCCTACCACATACAGTAGTAGATAATTGGAACAAGTAAAGTGAGAAGGCATTTGAAACCACTGGTTTTGGATTCAAAGTTATATGACAAGAGTACCGGGAAGACAGGACACCACAAGCATAGCTCTCATCCTGTAACTACATTTTGATAATTACTCACTTTAGGCTTGTATTAAAGTCTTCCCCCCCCCCCCTCCTGACCACATAGTTGAAATACTGACCTTCCCTAGGATGCAACCTCACTGGTAAATAGGTACACAACCCTGTTTAACTATTTACTGCTAAGTGAACAGGTGCATTAGGTGAGAGAAAACATGTCCATCTATTTCTGTCCTGCCTGGGAATTGAACCCGGGATCCCCGACTGAGTCCAGAACAAACCCAACTGTACTATGAGAATGTTATTTCTCTAATTTTATGACTGAATTTTCATTGTTAGGTCCAAACTTACTCTATTTCAGAACAAAAAATAATAGTTGAATGTTTAATGATTGCTATGATACTGTTTACACAATATTACCCAAGAATCACTGTGTTATGTGAATAAATTATATTGTCTAATAGTAGAAATCACTAGTATTTAATTATTATTATTATAACTGTACATATATAAAAGGTATCAAAGAAAATATGATTTTTTAACAGTTCATTTGAACTCCAGTACTGACAGCAGAGGAAACATTTTATAACTTCACTGCTATAAACTTGCCCTATGTTAGAATGTTTTGATGACCATAACAGTTTAGACTTTGAAATAATATTCAGTATTGTACAGTATAGTACAGTGCCGTATGTGCACAAGTGTACCAAACAGTGCAAGGGTTAAGAGTTGCAGTATAATGATAATGGGAGGAAAGGGGCTTAAACTTTTCATATTAGGTGAAGTTGAAATAGTGAGAAAGTCCTGTAATTAAAATGGTTACAATAATATCTCTTCACTAAATGTGTACAGTATTTTATAAAATGCTTACCGAGCCTGGGCTGCCATCTCCATCCCATTTCTCTAACTCGTCACGGACCAATTTTTCCATATGTTTCCTCTTTGTGGCCTCGTCCACTGTAAAATTATGAAATGCATTATAATCTTTATTTCAACTTAATATTGAGCCAGGAGACAATGAGCAAAAAGAATATTTAAGAATTTACCTGTGCTAGCATTCCTGTTCACCACATCATAAGACAAGGGAGACGGCCTCGAGCTGCACCTTTGCCAAACTTCACATGTTGTGCTATTATTTGTACAATACCGACTCCAACCCTTGACCAGGCAAGAGGGGCTCTTCTGTGCAGTTTTTTAAGCAGTTGGAGGTGGCATCTGCTCCCCTCTTCTGCCTGCTGTGCAACTAAACACACCCACTGCCATAGGACTCCATTGTTTGGTAATACCACCTGCTGGAGGGGTCACCCCATGAGGGGGTCACCCTATGTACTTACCTAGTTGTGCTTGCAGGGGTTGAGCTTTGGCTCTATGGTCCCACCTCTCAACTGTCAATCAACTGGTGTACAGATTCCTGAGCCTACTGGGCTCTATCATATCTACATTTAAAACTGTGTATGGAGTCAGCCTCCACCACATCACTGTTCAATGCATTCCATTTGTTAACTACCCTGACACTGAAAAAAAAATTCCTAATGTCTCTGTGGCTCATTTGGGTACTAACTTTCCACCCGTGTCCCCTTGTTTGTGTTCCACCCATGCTAAATAGTTTGTCTTTATCCACCCTGTCAATTCCTGAGAATTTTGTAAGTGGTTATCATGTCTCCCCTTACTCTTCCGTCTTCCAGGGACGTGAGATTTAGCTCCTTTAGCTTTTCCTCATAGCTCTCAGTTCTGGGACTAGTCTGGTTGCATACCTCTGAATTTTCTCTTAACCTTTTTTTTCTTTAACTACATTTTTTGGGGGATAAAACTAATTATTAAAATCCTTTATTATATGCTATTGTGATGGCTGAGAGTCATAGACATGATTTCAGTTGACACTTGTGTTTGATGTTAATTTTTGACCATTTTGGAAATTTTTTGACAATTCAATATTTTTTATCTAACTTCCTATTTATGCTACAGTCCTGAGACTTGGACTAGTTGAAGCCCTTTTCATATACAACTAGTCAAAAAAAAAAATGATTGAAATTAAACCAATTTTCATTTATTGTGTATATTAAAGTTAGGCCTCTTAATGAAGAAAATGGTTAATTAGATGCTGACTTATACATAAGATCAACACTGACCTGATTTCGTGCACTATGCAAAGAAACACTTAATATATGATTTTAAAGGCAGCCCAACTTAACCCTACTTGCTATTGGCTGAATAATGAATGGCACTGCTAAGAAATCTCAGCTTCAGTGCTACCAGGTGTCTGAGAGCACAGTTCGTTATTTTATGGCCAACTTGTTTTGAGCTATTACTTACTTCCATCATTCTCTGTAATTGTGTCGAGAATCTTGCCCATGGTCTCACGGCGCTTATGTTTGGTCTTCTCCATAGTGTCTAGTTTCACCAGCACAGCATCAATTTTGCTGACAATGCTGCCTATACTGTGCTCGAGGCGGTCCACACGACGCTGCAAACTAATGGATAAAGATGTAATACATTATAAAGAAGGAATCATATCAAGTCTATAATTCTCTAAAGAAATGTCCTTAAATGCTAAAACAATCATGTAATACCAGTAGTTCAGAAATGGATTCTCCTCTGAAGAGTTACTCGTTATATTGTATAGTCATATTGGCTTAGTGCTTTCTCATAATTATCTGCTATGTATCTGAACAGTTACAATCGTTGTTCCTACATATCAATGTTTGTAGATGATGCAAAGCTAATACAGAGTAACGATATGAAGACTGTTGGCTGCTGCAGGGGTCGGCTGACAAACTAATACAGTATAGGGAACCTTTTTTGTATTCATTTATTTTCCTTTAATGTTCTCATTTTGGTACTGTAGTTTACTTCTCTTTAAGTATTGTTTAAAATCCCCCCTTCCCCTCACACCTCAAACCTTTAGTTAAATTTTCCTATATTGAAAAACTTAAAATACCGGGTATTTTAAGTTTTGCCCAATTGTTCAACCAGTCGTAGGTACCATCTGATGCTCCTGATCTTCCAGTGTGTTTGTTTAGATCTCAAATCTGTCCCTACAATTGTACATTACTCATGTTCTTTCTACACACATTCTTTTGAATAATAATAATTATTATTATTTGTATAACTATTAGAACTACACAATTAGTGGAGACATTCAGGAATTGAGATATTTTTGAGTACTAGGTATAATACCAACACTTTAACTGGAAGCAAACCATTAGATCGGTTCCAGAATATGCTGCACTTCCATGACGTCTCATCTGAAGAACAAAATAAAACTTGAAAAAGACCAGATATATGCAATAAGGCTGGTGCCTGAAATAAGACCTAAGCTACAAAGACAGGTTAAGGAAGTTCAGCTTAGCAACTTTAGAGGACCAGAAGATACATTATGTACAAAATTCATTTTGTTGGGCCCTGAGCCCATTATGTGCCTCTGTAACCCTTTCCACTACCGCCCACAAGATGGGTATGGGGTGCATAATAAATGAACTAAACTAAACTTGGGGACAGGAAGCTTATGTGTATATACAGTTATATATATACTTTAGGTGTATATTGAGATTCCTCAGGATGAACTACTGAGCCTCCCTGGATCCAACCCCTCAACAGTTGCCTAATGCCCAGGTACCTATTTACTGCTAGGTGAACAAAGACAATAGGTGAAAGGAAACATGTCCAATCATTTCTCTCCTGTCCAGGAATCAAAACCGGGACCCCTGATTGAGAGTCGAGAATGAAACCAAGAGTACCGAGAATAATATACATGGTTAAAATACATTGCACTAAGTTTACTCCCCATTCTCTTTTTGCACAAAACTTCAGATACAGTATTTATTTTATTGCTTTTGTATTACAAACATAATTTAACATGCTATTTTTCACAAGTAGATAATTAGAATGCTGTGCCCATTCATCACTTGCATGATACTATGTGTATTTATGTACAATACAGTATACTATTGAGCATAAAATATGTATTACTGAATTATATGGAAAGGATGCCCCGTTGGATAAGTCAGACATTCAAATAAGCAGAATTCTTACAGCAGAGGCCCCAAAATGACCATACATTTGAAATTTTTTGTACCACAACCACCATAATTGTTATTTCCACACACTATAAATAAAACATATAATTTAAAAAGAGAAACTTGAGCTCACCTTGTTGTAGTTTGTCTTCATATGTGATACTGTAGATCTTTAAATGCGTAGTTCTTGAAAATTCACATAACCTAATTTCTGGTTATCCAAATTTCTGTTTGGATATTATGTAGGGAGTATATTTGGTCAATAATATACTCACTCCAATAGTAAAGTTTTGCTAGAAAATTATCTGAATTTGACTTACACTGCGCCATTGTAAATTATCTGCTCAAATCTCTGGTTATTTGAATATGTTAAGGTATGAATATTTGAATATATTTGTTAAGGTATGGCAAAGATTGGCAGAAAATTATCTGAACTTGATTTTGGCTAGATAACCCAAATATTCAGTTCAGTGGGCTTTGGATAATTGAGCTCATACTGTAATACACAACTGTCTTTCACTGCACAATTATTTAAAATGTGCAATCATCATTATTTACTCTGGACACACCAAGTAAACCTAAACATCACTCTCGGTAAAATAACATCACTCTCAGGGCCTGTCCCTACTTTACCATTCAAATTACCCATAACTATGATTCGGTAACTTGGGCATCATTCCAGTTTTACCTCTCTAAACTACCCCAAACCAATTAATTTCTGTTTCATTTCTGGGGGAGCCGGTCGGCCGAGCGGACAGCACACTGGACTTGTGATCCTGTGGTCCTGGGTTCGATCCCAGGCGCCGGCGAGAAACAATGGGCAGAGTTTCTTTCACCCTATGCCCCTGTTACCTAGCAGTAAAATAGGTGCCTGGGTGTTAGTCAGCTGTCACGGGCTGCTTCCTGGGGGTGGAGGCCTGGTCGAGGACCGGGCCGCAGGGACACTAAAGCCCCGAAATTATCTCAAGATAACCTCAAGATAACATGTGCAAATACAATCACCACAGCCACCTTTACCCTTTAATATTTTGACTTCACACCAGCATTTTGAACTGTGCCATGAAAAGTTATTCACTACCCCATATCAGTCTTCATTCCTCATAAGGATCACACCTTCCTTACTCCTTTGTCTTTTCAGCTCTCCTCTTATAATCCTAACCCTCTTCTACTTTTCATTCTCATTTCATCTCAACTTGCCTTAACATTAAGCTTACACTCCAAACTTTCCACACTTTCACCACATCCATCCTCTTTTGTCCTTCATTTAAACTCCTCACATTCCATACAGCTCTATACCACCCATGGTTTTGCCTTCTAGGGCCTAGGCAGGCACAAACCCTAGATTAAAGTAAATTTTGGCCTTTGTGAGAAAATATTGCATGGAACACATGGTTGTTTCCACCATGCAGTGGTAGGCAACGGTGATGTTACATCACTATGCATCTACAGGGGTACCTCAGTTTAAGAGTTTAACCTGTTCCTGGAGATGGCTCGTAAACCGAAGCTAATTTCCCCATACGAAATAATGGGAAATGAATTAATCTGTTCCTGACTACCCAAAAACCTCACTTCAAACTAAATTTTATATCTAATTCATCGAAATCTACACTACAAAACTATGTTCAAGTTATTACTTACCCTTGCTGATGACTGCTGTTGGCATATGGAAGATGGTGAGGAGGGGAGAGGAAAGGTGTTACTGTTTGGAAGGGGAGTCCCCTTCCATTATAACATCAGGCAGTGAGGACTTCTCTGGTGTGCACTCTCTGGTACGTTTTGCCTGCATACCACTAGGACCTGCTTGTGGCTCACTGCTCGCTTGTCTTACTAAGAATCTGTCTAAAGACATTTGCTTTTCCCTATATTCTAACACTTGTCTGTAGTAAGACATCACATTGTCATTTAAAAGGTCAATGCAACAGCCTGCTACAGCTTTATCTGGATGAGTTTTTTCAACAAAACTTTCGAGTTCTTCCCATACTTCACACATTTTCTTAATGAGGAAGGGACATCCTCAACTCACAAAATTTTTTTTAAGTTGAACTGGCTTTCTTGGGACCCATTGCGAGATATATAACAACAACTTTATGTTCAAATGGCCAAATATCCAACAAAACACTGTAAATCCTGGTGAAGAATTGAGGCGGGATAGTCACTGGGTGCGAGGCACTAGTAAACCGAGTGGTGATTGCCGTGCCACCATGCGCTAGTCGGCCTGTACGTGTATCAACACTCTCATATCCTGAGGCAACCCTCGCATCCCGATACAAGTTTTCCGAGCAAATCCTGCTCGTAACCAGGGGCGCTCGTAAGCCGAGGTACAACTGTACAAAGCAGAATCGTAAATTTTACTTACTCTTATGATGATATCCACTCAGAGCCTCACTATGCAGGTACAGAGTTTTCAATTAAACACCTGATTTTTTTTTCAGGGACCAGACCAAAACAACTTGAGAATCTTATTAGCCCAGAGTAAATTGTTTGTGCATTTATATATTAAATTCTTCATCCTTTAACAGATAATGTTTTTCTAACAAGATCAACATACATGGTCTGCTTTGACATAGTAGACCATGTCACTATAGGAACACTTTCTCAGGAATCTACTCTACTGATGAATCAAGTGCAAATATTCTCTTTTTTAACCTTTGTTTAACTTCAATTAGAGAAAGTCTAAAAGTTACTCAAAAGTTTAAGAGCTTCATTACTACTGTATTCTATCAACACAATACTAATGCATTTTATTCAACACTAACTGGTACTTACACAGAGAACTCCTCAAATGAAACTGAGGCAATGGAGCCATGGCCAGACGAGGCCGACACTGGTCGTGTCTCTGCTTCACTGCTGTCTTTTTTACTGCCAGATTGATCCTCACTGCTCATTTGTCCTAAAAATAAACATTTGGACTTAACTTTTTATTTTATATTTGAACAATACAAAAATATTGTCTTAAGCCATATTTGACACTACTGTATAAGCAAATTACAATAAAAGTTAAAATTGAAGATTCTTATTGAATATTCATCAATCAATTACAATTCTGAATAGGGCTTCATAATGCATAGTGTTGAATTAGATTGCAAAATTTCTGTATTTCACTATAAAATTCTATTAGAATTAAGCCAGAGAACATTATGGCTACTTGTTAGATGCAGATCATGCACATAGAAAAAAAACTATTGCTTAAAGGATGAACCCTAGCAATATACAGCAGCCAGTAAGCATTTACAAAAGAATACACGACAAGTGCTATGATGTATGTTAAAATGCAGCAATCCTTGTACAATATACAGTTTCAAGTAAGTATGACTAAAGATGTCAGTCAGAACATAATTTCTTGAAAAAGTTACATAAGTACATACTGAAAGACATAATCGCAGAATTACATTTTTTATGTACTGAATAAGCAAACATTAGGCTTGGCCTGCTAAATTGTTCACAACTTACTATTCCCGTGAGTTTCGTCTGCTTGATGAATAAAAAGAATAAATACAAAATTTTACATCTGAGTTACTGTTTAGCTCTAATATGTGATTGAGTGGACTTGTAAGTGTCATATTTAGATCACTTGACCAGTACTGACTTTACTTGCTAGAATAAACTTTTTCTAGTCAATTCCATTTCAATGCTTCCTAAAGCAAGAAAACTGAATGCTCCACTGACAGGAGCATTGACTTTACTTGCTAGCATAAACTTTTTCTAGTCAATTCCATTTCAATGCTTCCTAAAGCAAGAAAACTGAATGCTCCACTGACAGGATGGAGTCAGGGAAGGCTGATATTCTGAGCTATAAAATGACTCGATGCAACCTAGAGTAATTTCAGAAAGTTTGCTCATGACGGCTCCAAACCATTTCAAGCTCTACAGTATTTGGCATCACAGAGTCCACCTTGCAGTAGTCAACTAAACAATTTCTCACTTGGCTGCTACCCTCAACAGCCATCAAATGGCAGCACTTTGGCCTGACTGACAGAACTACAATCACAGGGAAATCAGGGATACAAATACAAGAACAGGAATGAAATCATCTGAGTCTTGCTCAGAAAGTACTTTTTTATATTTCATCAAATTATTATTATTTATTAGTTTTTCCACTCATGTTCCTAGAGGAAAGACTGACATGAAATCTGCCACTCTCCACCGTGTACAATGGTGACCTGTGCTAAGGCTTATATCTTGGCGACTTGACAATGTCGTTGAATTGAGCCATCAAGAGACTGTATCCATGGGTGCATAATCTTTGGAAGTTTACCAATCTCAAGGCATTCAACTCATCAATGTATGTCTGCCTATAACCTTCCCAGGATTCCTTGCATGTGCAACCATTGTGTCACACTTGGATGGCTCTCATTTATGCCATAAGCTCTGCTGCTGATGTCCTGGAGGTCCTGTGGCAGCTATTCAATCTTCCTGTCTTGCAGCACGTGAAAACTTCACTTTGTAGCACAGGATCAGTTTTTCCCCACTCTTGTCCTCGTAACCTCAGTGGCAGAGCCCGTGTCAATCTTTTCTCAAGGAGCATCCAAGTGCAAAAACTAATAAAATTGAATATGAAAAACTACTTTCTGAGCAAGCCACTCAAATGATCCCAGTCCCTATTTTGTGTCCCCGATTTCCCTGCATTTGCAATTCTCTCTCGTTCAGACTGTGATAGGCCTCGAGGCTTGGGATCTGGTGTTGGTCAGAGCATTACCATCTGGTGGCTGTTGGGGAGGGGGGTAACAGCCAGGTGCAAAATTAGTGGTTTAATGAGCGTGTTACATGTTGGACCCTGTGATGAAAAATTATAGTGCTAGGAAGAACTTTTTAGTGTTTATGAGAGAACTTTTCATAGTTACTCTGGCTTAGATTAAGCTTTTCTCTAAATTTTCCCTAACACCAGTATGACCTGACAGGGATGTTCTGGCTGCACTGGTGCAGTGTTGCCCTGCCATGTCTATACTGACCCTGTGGAATATTTTGATCTTGCTAAATGATTATCTGTGTCTTGCTGAAAAGTTACTTTTCATATTCATTCAGTGACTGATTTTTCTTTCAGCACGTGACAGCTTTAAGTACTCAAACACACTTGAGAATTTTGTTATTTAAAGAACTAGTATTTATAGCCACATTAAATATAAAAAGCTATACTGTACTATCTTTTGATTCCTATTTTATTACACTGTATTCTGATATGACATTACATATGTATGGCACACAATAACACTTGATCTTTTAAATTGTTACGAGGCTCCTTATGCAAATGACATTTAAAGTTACTAATAAATAGGATAAATAAAGGATTAATGAATAAATAGGATTAATGACTTTGGTATAGTGTATAATACTGTACAGTAATTGGAAGTAGGTTAATTGAGCACTAAAAATGATTAATCCTTCTCATTCAATGTATAACTTGAGTCTTACTGACAAGGTGAACTGGTTCTGAAGAATGTATAATTTAATTTATTTCAAATATACTGTAAATGTATGTTGTGCTGTAAAAAGTAGTTCCAGCTCACATACCAGACCGGGGCATGATTGTAGTAGAAAAACACTAGAAACTTGACAGTTTTTTAGTGACATATGCTCTCATATCCATCACCAATATGGCTCTGCTAACCATACTGCAAACCAGGCATGACAGGGCAGATTTCTTTGAAACTTAAAATACTGAACAATTTGGTGGATTTTGATCTGGAAAATTTCTTCAAAAAGTCAAATTGCAACACAAACAAGGAGGAACAGTTTCAACCTCAACAAGCCACTTTGTAGGACTGAGAACAGGAGATGCTTTTTCACCCACAGGGTTATAAACCCATGGAACTGTCTACCTGCCGAAGCCGTAAACACAAAGACTGCTAAATTTCAAAATCAAACTGGAAAAGTTGTCAAGTCAAATGTGGGACCTTCAAAAAGCTGCCAGCTTCCTGTCCTCGTTGATGCCACTAGTGTTAGTGGACCTCAGGTAAACTCGGGTAAGGATCACCCTCCAGGCTCTCATGATGTATCTCTATCATAACAGGTATGTATATTGCAAGTGGTCCTCTCGTGTATTTAGGAAAGAGAAACAGTAGCTGACAATCTTACCTGAAGGATAACTTGAAGCACCTAAAAGAATTATACAATACTGTACATAAACACCAAAGAAAAAGAGACGAACACTGACTGAGAAATGGCATAAAAATAAAGATCTCATTCCCAAACCCATGATTGGGAAAGGAATGGACAGAAGGAAGGCCTGAGTGAACCTCTTTGCCCTTACTTCATTACACACAGAAATCACAATAACATGATGCATCAAATGAACAAATCCACAAGGGCCGTGACGAGGGTTCGAAGCCTCGAAGAGGCGAAGAGGTAGAACAGCCTATTGACATAGCTCGGGTGCATGGGGGAATTGTGTAAAACCCTGGTTTGTGTCTCGGAGAGACTGCAGGAACCGTGGTAAATCAGGATGATTTCCCGGTTGCAATTCTTTTACCATGTCGTAGCTCAGTCAATTAAGGCAGCATCTGGGATCCTCTTGGATGTAGGTTCGAATGCTCGTCACGGCCCTTGTGGATTTGTTCATTTGATGCATCATGTTATTGTGATTTCTGTGTGTAACTATAGTTGTGGTTATAAAAAATGTTAGCAAACATCTGCTAATAATATTGAATGTTGAGAGAACACATAGGTACTAAGAGTGTTTAAATAAATGCAAATTCCAACACTTCCCATGTCCATTTGTACCTAATATAATACATATAGCACAATAAGTAATGCACAATGTACTTCAATAAATATTAGTACAGTACATGATTGAAACTAGGGCCTTTTGTATGAAGACCTTTAATTAGAAACAAAAAACGACTTACTATCGAGCTCCATCTTCTGGCCCTCTAGATCAGCCAACATCCGCTTCACCTCGTCGGCTTCCAAGAGACGGTTTCCATCAGTGTCATATTTGGCAAAGAACATTTCTATCTCCATATCAGAAAAGTTGCACCTATAAAAAAAAGGATTCTGGTAATTAACTCATATGATAAGACATTTATAAA
Source organism: Procambarus virginalis (assembly GCA_020271785.1). Taxonomy (NCBI): domain Eukaryota; kingdom Metazoa; phylum Arthropoda; class Malacostraca; order Decapoda; family Cambaridae; genus Procambarus; species Procambarus virginalis. The sequence goes on from WNGS01042707.1 coordinate 33,222,847, forward strand.
GAAAACTTTAATGTTTCTATAATTATCATTATTACTTGAAAGTAGAAATATAACTCACTTCTTTAGGTTGGCCCTAATCTCATCGAATGTCAGAAGTCCATCACTATTAGTATCCGAAAGTTTAATAGCATTTTGGAGATCTATAAGTTTATCTCTCTTCCCCAGCTTGCCCATCATATTGTTATAGCCACGTTTAAAGTAGTCAGCAATTTCAAATTCATTGCGTTGGCTAGCAATCTCTTTTTTGACTTCAGTGTAGGTGTCATTGATGATGGCCAAGAACATGTTCTGTAAGACCATTTGAGATTAGGTGTGCATATGAATAATTAATATATTCAGTTATAGTAGTTATCTATATCTGATAATTCTATCCCAAATTAAAGAAATATTTTGTCTTTACTGAGCAATCATGGTAGAATGTCAAACTGATAAAGATTGCTCACTTGTTCACGTAATGAACTAAGTCTGTACTCACGAGCAACACAAAGAAGACAAAGAACACATATGAAATGAAGAAAATGGGTCCCAAGATCCTGTTTGCATCTTCAATTGCGTGGAAGTCGAAGTCGCCAAGGATTAATCGGAGTAAGGTGAAAACAGAACTCATAAAATCACTGAAATCTTCAATCTGTAAAGATAAAACCATTATGAAAAGTATTTAAATTGAAAGATAAAAGCTAGCAATCACAATGAAATAATCTAGACTATACAGTCCTCAGATGTTCCATAAGGTAAGTCGACTGTCTCCATAGAAATTATATCATATAATTATATGGGTCATTATTATTGTACTAGATCTGCAGCAAAGGTTTCAAGTGGTCCTGCAGGATCATAGTGGTACTAGGAAGCACTGGAAAAGTTTTCAAGTTGCCCTGCAGGATCATAGTGGTACTAGGGAGCACTGGAGAACACCATCTAGCTCAAGCATCCCAGGAAACACAAACCGAAACTGTCTCTACTTTCCGTTACAACTTGTAATAAAGTTGTAAAGTTGTTACATTTATGCTCAACGTGTTTATGACATATTAGAACGTTGTTACAACTTGCTATATTGGTTGTTATAATTGGTTAGGAGGTGTTAAAACTTGTTCGAACGTTGCACCAACGTCGTAGTTTCGGTGTGTGTTTGGCGGGATGTCAAACTGAGGGTCTCCTGAGGGCCATATGGGTCACATTTGTGTTGTCATGAGGTCTACACACGAAAGCTAATTGAAGTCATTTAATAAAAATTATTGAAGAATATAGCATCCTTTGTATTACATAGTAATATAGTATAACAGTATCCTTTGTGTGGGCTGCAGGTGTGCTTGCAAAGAGCAGCATGTTTGACATGTTCTAGCTGAAATGACCTCCAGAAGGCCTAATATAAATTTTAAGTCCTTCTAAACCCTCCTTGGCATCATTAAGCCTGCCAAAGGAATTCTCTAGTCATCAAAGAGTTGGCCTGCATGGCCATCTACCATGACACTACCAAGAGGCAACACAATATATGCTACCATGACACTACCAAGAGGCAACACAATATATGCTATCATGACACTACCAAGAGGCAACACCATATATGCTACCTAATTATTCTACTCAACTTAATAAGTAAATGGCATACAGTACTGTATATGAAAAACTAAATTAAAACAGAATAGGTACTATAATGACACTTTTTAAACATCATGAAAATCAGATAACCAATAGTAATGTTGACCTACCTGTGTGCCAAAGAGCAGGTAGCCCAGTTGAGAGAAGGCAAAGAACACGATGAAGAACATGATTGTGAAGCCAGCCACATCCTTTGCACACTGTTGATGTTCATTGATGGTGTTAGTAAATGATACACATGTAGTCAAAAATTTCACATTTTGTGAAATATAAAGCTGATGTGTTAACGTTATTTTTATGAACAACTACTGTACTTACAATAGAATACATGTATATAGCAATGTAATATTTTTAAATTCCTTGGAATAAGCACAAACCTTTGATAAAGTAGTGAAGAGCTGAGTCATGGTCTTGTTGAAGGAGATGTATTTGAAGAGTTTAAACCAGGAAAAGAAAATACAGATAGCAACGGCAGTGTTAAACTGCGTTTGCCAGAAGCCCAAAAACTCGAAGTCAGAGAAGGTGTTGGGGTCAGCTAACAACTCTTCCAACTTAGTTTTGATTGATATTGTGCAATAAACACTGAATGCTACACACAGTATCGAGATCTGAAAAACATACATGTATTATATAATTTAGTCAACTAACTATCTGCAGCATATGTACACTATTCTTTGCTACTCAGTGATGACTCATCATCGTCTGGCATGGCCTCTCCTGAAACATGTGAAATTGAAGACACACAAATCAGCACCAATAACAATTACTATTAAATTTTGAAACAATAGATTTTGAACAATTTCTCAATTTATTGTTAAATGTGAAAGAATATACATGCATGATGCTGAATTCATGAAACATGACAATGATGCATAAACTTTTCAAAAGTGCTATCACTTTTGTAGATGACCAATAACATAAAGGTCTAATAAAAAATAACCAGAAACATCATGATCTAAGAAACATGACTATCTTGTTTCTATGCAGTTAATTGCTTTTATGTAGGGAATTAATGGCCTTCTTAGTTTCAGTTTAACATGGTAATAAAATAAGCCTTTTTATGATACCTTTTGTAAATTTCCTGAAAAAACTAGGACAATGTATACTTCCCACTAATAGAGTAACAGCTAATGACCTCTGCACAACTTGTATTAATGCCACACTCACCAGTATCACCAAAATATCAAGTATGTTCCACACGCTTTTGAAGTAAGTACATCCAATCGTTTTAATTTCTATAATTTCTTCAATGATGTAGTATAAAATGAAAAAGATAAAAATAAACTCGCAGGCCATGACGAAGAAATCCATTGGAGTGACATAACGAAGTAGTTTGACAGTTCGGAAGGACCAGGAGGGAATGACACCACCAGTTGCTGGGAACTCAAACACCAGTCTGAAAATAATGTCATGGGTAAAAGCTACAAATTCGGAAAATATTCAATCTATTCACCTTTATTAACAGAATAAACATGTGATACTGTATATAAATGAATTTAGCATTCTGAAAAACAGAAAAAGGGGGTCCTTGCATAGGCAGTAAATAGTGTGGATTATATGAGCATAGCTAATTTACAATATAAATTGTTCAGTTTTTTATTTCTATAACACTAATCCCCCATTTGTATGGGAATGGTTTATTTAGAATATTATCACATGTTACAAATTCCTTCAAATGTGTAAGGCTTTTGAAACAATTGTGTAAGGCTTTTAAAACAATTGTGCAAGGCTTTTGAAACCCAAGTTGAATACTGTATTTCGTAAATAATTCCACCCATAGATTTCACTGCAAGAGATATGGGTCTTCATCACATATTTACACAAACATGTGGTTTGTTAGTGTGGTAGTTGAATAGCAAGTTTTATATAATAATAATAATAATAATAATAATAATATATATAATAATAATAATATAATAATAATAATAATATATATTACTGTATTATTATTATTAATATTTTATTCAGGTAAAAGTACTACAAAACGAGTTACAAATAGAATGTTGGATTTCTAGGTAGAGCTAGTATATACTATGCCTAAAGCCACTAGTAGTAGTAGTAGTAGTAGGCATCCTTCAGTCTCGGAAGACTACGGAGTTGTGCCCTGACAGGGCACAAAGCCTGGGTACACACAGGGTGCAAAGCCACTAGTACGCACAGTGTTTCAGGCAACATGTCGGCAAGAAGGGAAAGTCACAAGACAGAATAACACAAGTAAAGGAATGCCTAAATACCAGACAGAATTATGTAAGGGGAAACATAAAAGGTAACCACAAGACTAAATACAGTGACACAAATACAGTAATGGAATAACAACACTTGACTCTCAGAGCAGCAATCTTTAACAATGTTGAAAGAAATTATAAACTATCAAAAAAATGCTCTCATTTGAGCAGAACCAAAGAAGAAAATTAGAGTATAACCAATTAGAGAAAAGTTATCACCAACTTATTCTTACTTGATCACACAAAATAGATTAATGTTGGCATTGTAGACGGTGAAGTCGATAAAGACTGCTCGGGTCCCTCTTGTAATCCACAGGTTTTCCTTAAGATCGGCAATTATAGCTTCAGTTTCATTTCTGACTAAAGCAAGGTCCTGAAAATAGAAGAAAAACATTATGGTACTGAAGTATATAATGTTTAAAACTCATAATACGAACAAAACTTGAGGCAACATCTATGCAGAACATATAATGACGATAATAATTCACTGTGTCATGGGACAGGAAGCCAGAGTGTATTCATACACGTTAGGCTTTTATCGAGGCCCCTCCCCATCCAAGTCGAATTACTGACCCTGCCCAGGATGCAACCCCACAACAAGCTGACTTACTCCTGAGTACCTACTTACTGCTAGGTGAACAGAACATTAGGTGAAAGAAAATGCGCCCTATCATTTCTATCCCACCAGGAATTTGCACCCGGAACAATCAATTGTGCATTCAGAATGAACCCGACTATATTACCAGGACCCTTATAAATATGTATACACATTTTTAAAAATATGCAGTTGTTGAAGGTAATAGAACATTTCATTGATAAATCACATTAAAAGTACTATACTGTACGTATTTTCATACCCAAATCATTACATTACATTATGCAGTCCCCGTGGCACAGTCATAGGACACTCGCCTTGTGCTTCACGAGCTCTTTGGCCTGGGTTCGTATTCTGGCTGGGAGGATTGACCGGGCACCAATCCTTAACTGTAGCCTCTGTTCACCCAGCAGTGAATGTGTACCCAATTGCTAAATGATTTAGCAGGTCGTATTCTGGGGGAAATTCGGAATTAAGGACCTGCACAAAATGCCATGAGTGCTAGTGGTTTTACAAGAATGTAAGAACTCTTGTTTTATATATATATAAATAAAAAGAAATGACAGATTTATGGTAAAGTGAGAAATGCTAATAATGTTAAAGCTTTACAAAGAGATTTACATGAACTCAACGATTAGTCAGAAGACTGGCAAATGCTTTTTAATATTGACAAATGCAAGACCATGCATGTGGGGCGCAACAACCTACACCACAACTTCCTAATTAATAGCATTACATTACAGTAGATTGATGAAGAATAGAAAGGAACTTAAGAGTCAAATGCACCACTCAATAAAAGTTGTTCATCAGGTGGGAGCAGCAGTTAGAAAAGCTAACCAAACTCTTGGGATAATCAAGCGTATTTTTGACTATAGGGAAAAAAGTAATGGTTCAACTGTATAAATCATTTGGATTATTTGTTTATTTATTTATTTATTTATATATATACAAGAAGGTACATTGGGATTGTGAGGGCACATAGCATAGTATAGTAATTACAATCTTGTAAAGCCACTAGTGTGCGCAGCGTTTCGGGCAGATCCTTAATCTAAGAAAATTTTAAGTAGGTAAATACTTGCAAATTTATAAAAAATGATAACAGTTACAAAGCAAGAAAAATAATAAAAGATGAGAGAAAATTGTAGGTATATTAAAGCACATAGCTATTGCTTGGATTACTGTATCCAAGCATGGAGACCTCATGTTTAGGAGGACATAGCTGCTCTGGAGAAGGTGCAACACCAAGCAACAAAGTCCTTCCAGAGATAAGTCATTTCTCGTATCAGGAATGCTTGAAGGCCACAGGACTGACAACACTGCAAACCAGGCATGACAGGGCAGAGCTCATTGAAACTTTTAAAATACTGAGCAAATTAGAGGATGTTATCTCGAGATGATTTCGGGGTTTAGCGTCCCTGCGGCCTGGTCTTCAACCAGCCTCCCTTTTGTTACACACCCCCAGGAAGCAGCCCGTAGCAGCTGTCATTTGTAGTAGGTACAAATAGGTACATCCCAGGTACCTATTTACTGCTAGGTGAACAGGAGCATCAGGGCAAAAGAAACTTTGCTCAATTGTTTAAGCCTCCTCTAGGGATCGAACCCGGAACCTCAGGACTACGAATCCGAAGTGCTGTCACCTCAGCTGTCAGGGCCCCATGTTGATCCAGATATTTTCTTCTGAAGGCCAGATGTAACACAAACAAGGAGCAACGGTTTCCAGCTCAACAAGCCACAATGTAGGACTGACAACAGGAGATGCTTTTTCCATCCACAGGATTATTAACACATGGAACTACCTACCCACCGAAGTAGTAACTGCCAAAACCATGTTGAGTTTTAAAATACATCTAGAAAAAGATCACAAGGCAAATAGAGGGACCTTCGACAAGCTGCCAGCTTCCTGTCCTCATCGAGGCCACTGAGGTCAAGGGCACTCAGATAAATCAGGTATTTCATCATCTTTTTAGAAGTGACTGCAACAAATTGAGAAGATTAGCATTCATGAATTGTTGTCAGATAAATTAGCAACATTGAGGCCATTTTTAGCCAGTTATGGTTCAACTCCATGATGACAACCGAGAAAGGTATACCTGGGCTGGCATAGGTCACAATGAATGCAATGGGTACAGTTGGGTTTGTTCTTGGCTCACAATCGAGAATCCCGGGTTCGATTCCTGGGTGGGACAGAAATGGTTAGGCACGTTTCCTCTTTCTTACTGCCTCTGTTCACCTTTAAGTGAACAGAATGAACAGGTACCCAGGAGTTAGTCAACTGTTGTGGGGTTGCATCCTGAGGAAGGTCCATAAGTTAAATTTTAGGGGGGGGGACCTTGATATAAGCCTTAAGCATATACCTGTATATATACACAGGCTTCTTGCCCCCAACAAAGCAAATTACTGTATAAAAAGTACAGGCTAGTAAAAGGAGTATTGACTAGGGTAAAAAATGAAGAAGAGCAAAGGTATAGGTGGCATAGTGGTACTGGTAGCTTGTATCGCTTCAAATTTTTAGTCAATTAGAAAGTCAATGAATATATATTATATGCCCTAATAGTGTGTTTAGGGCACACTAAACAGATGATGCTGTACCATTAGAGAAAGTCTGTAAGACACAGAAATAGACATGAGGTTTCAGCATTCCATGTTTAAGATTGTCAGAGTACCATAGCTCTAATTGAACTGTAGTACCATTACCTTGTAGCAGATGATTAAGAAAAGGACCTTCGAATCAGAATCCCCCAATCACTGAAAGTTGCACAAGTGGGAACTGCAGTAAAAAAAGGGGCTAACCAAACCCTAGGAATAGTCAAATAACCCTTTGACTTCAAGGAAAAGAAGGTAGTTATTCAAATGAATAAATCTCTGGTGCACTCCAATTTGGAATATTGTATCTAAGCATGAAGCCCTCTTCTTCAGAAGGACATATCTGCTTTGGAGAAAGTTCACACTTGACAATAAATAATCCTATAACTAAGTTGACTCTCATACAGTACCAGGATGGTTGGGGACACAGGGTTAACACACTGCAAACATAGACATAACAAGATTGATCTTATCAAAACTTTAAAAATATTGAACAATTTGAGGATATGGATCCAGACTTTTTAAAAGGTCAGATAGCTTTATAAACTAAAAAGCCACAATGTAGGATGGAACCAGATGCTTTTTCACCCATAGGGTTACAAACCCATGGAACCACCTACCTGCCAAGCTGTAAATGCCAAATAATTGCTACAATTCAT
>WNGS01042707.1:33239419-33266073 GCA_020271785.1 Procambarus virginalis
ACCCAGTTGGATAAAACCATCAGGACAAATGGGCAGGACCTTTAACAAACCACTGGTTTCTTGTCCTCATTGAAACCACTAGTGAGTGTAGTGGACGGTAAATCAGGTAAACTATAACCATACCTACACAAAGATATTGATTTCACCGGTACTAAACAAAAAAAAAGCAGCAAAAAATATATAGTTGAAAAATGGCGATACTGTACGAGGGAAGTGATCACATCATGAGATTTGTGTTGTCTGTTGGAATTTTTAAGACTGCTTACCTGCCATATTTGTTGCTTAATCGTAGTCTAGTCACATTTATCATTATGCTGTATGAAGATGTTTGACCAGTAGCACTACCAGCATATGTTTATATGCATGTACAGTACCTCACATATGTTTTGAGGATTTTGACTTGCAAGTAACTTTTATTTGCTGAGCCCAGTCAATTTTGCCATATCTAAATGCAAGAATCAAGATAGATGCAGATACAAAGAAATTTTGTACACTTGAAGCTTGGTATACCTTTCATAATCTTTAATTAATTTGTACATTTGTTGCAACGCCTATAAATAAGCCGATAAAATTATCTTTTTACGTTTAGGCTTGTACTACTTCATAGAAGTCTGTATGTTAAAATGTATGTACACTATTAGAACCAAACAGAAAATGTACCGCTGCTGTTTCTTGCATCATTAATTCATACTACAGGTAATTCATTTTATTGGGATAGGCAGCCTATGTATATATATTCATAATGTTAGGCTATATTGAAGGACCCCCTACCCTGAGGTCAGACTACTGACCCTCCCCAAAATGCAATTCTACAGCAAGCTGACTAATTCCCTGGGTGCCTTTGCCTTTTACTGCTAGGTGAACAGGGGGATCAGGAGATAGGAAATGTGCCTAACCATTTATGTCCTTGTATGGGTTTGAACCTGGGATTCCTGCTTGAGTCGAGAACAAACCTAAGACATGTAAGCATTAATCAACCAAGTCATACCTTGGAAATCATTGCCTTATTATAATCTCATAGCAGAATTGCTAGGTAAATCTGTTATTTTGTCAAGAAATGCATACATTAAGATGCTTGGGCACATTAGCTTATTCCTGATGCCCAAGTTCACTTGGCAGGAAATAAATACCTGGGAATTAAATTGTTTTGGCTGCATCCTGGGAAACTTTGGCTAGGGAAACCTTTGATAAGTCGAACATGGTTTCTTGCCTCTAGCGACCACAAACTGGGAGCCATATTTAGACTTGTTCATCTCTACATAGAAATGGACTAATTTAATTAAGTTCATTATCACATGTACAATGTTCCCAAAATTTGTCTTGTGTTTTGGTTTACAAATGCAAGTGTAGTGTGGGAGTTGTTTTCTGCCCCTTGAGTTTATCTTGAGGTTATCTTGAGATGATTTCGGGGCTTTAGTGTCCCCGCGGGCCTGGTCCTCGACCAGGCCTCCACCCCCAGGAAGCAGCCCATGACAGCTGACTAACACCCAGGTACCTATTTTACTGCTAGGTAACAGGGCATAGGGTGAAAGAAACTCTGCCCATTGTTTCTCGCGGTGCCCGGGATCGAACCCGGGACCACAGGATCACAAGTCCAGCGTGCTGTCCGCTCGGCCGCCGGTTCCGACACCCTAATGGGTGTACCAAACCATGCTTAGAGGTAATTCAAGATTAAAATTTATTGATTTTATTGAAGATGTCTACTTAAAATAGTTATAACTACAAATACTTCAGGTAGTTGCTGAACATTTACTGGGCTTAAAGACCTGTTTTAAAGGTCCGAGAAACTTGTCAGACATTGCTGCACATGATTTGGAATTTAATTTACTCTGGTCACTTTTTGTGTTATAGAACGTTGTGTGAATAGATCACTATCATTTAGCAAAGCTAATGGTTAACAGAGTGTCATCCATTCAGTCAACATGTCCAAGCCATATCAGTCTCTTGGCTTGTTGAATTTTGCACTCCACATATCTTCATGGCACTCGACTAAATATTCTTCTTGCAGTTACCATTGGCTGATATTAGAGGATTCCCATAATGTGAAATATTCCCTTTCTTCCACATGAAAATGCAGTGCTAAATTGTTCCACCCACAACTCTGATAATTATTATGCTGTATTTGCCGACAAATTAAATAGTTTATAGTGAACTGAATGTTTTTCCAGGCTACAATTCCTCCAAGACTCTACTCACCCTTAGCATTGTGTAATAGCTATATTAATATTGTTGTGGTCATGGTACAGTATATTACATTATGGTTTTTCATTAACTGTGTACACTTTAATACATACAATACAGTGGTACCTCGGAATACGAGTGTCCCTGTATACGAGTTTTTTCGGAATACGAGCAGGATTTGCTCGGAAAATTTGCCTCGGAAGGCGAGGGTTGCCTCGGAACACGAGGTGTTGATACACGTACAGGCCAACTAGCGTGTGGTGGCACGGCGATCGTGCCTCAGTTTTACCAGTGTCTCGTGCCCAGTGACTATCCCGCCTGAATTCTTCACAAGGATTTACATTTTTTTTGTTTTTTTTGCCATTTGAGCATAAAAGTTATTATATATCTTGCCATGAGTCTCAAGAAAGCCATTGGTAAGGTGCAACCTAAGAAAATAGCTGTGAGTAGAGGCAGTAGAGGATGTCCCTTCTTGATTAAGAAAATGTGTGATGGATGGGAAGAACTGCAAAGTTTTGTTGAAAAAACTCGCCCAGATAAAGCTGTAGCAGGCCGTTGCATTGACCTTTTAAATGACATTGTGATGTCTTACTACAGACAAGTGTTAAAATGTATGGAAAAAACAAGTGTCATAAGACAGATTCTTAGTAAGACAAGCAAGTCCTAGTGGTATGCAGGCAAAATGTGCCAGTGTGTGCATACCAGTGAAGTCCTCACTGCCTGATGTTATAATGGAAGGGGACTCCCCTTCCAAACAGTACACCTCTCCTCCTCCCCCCTCCTCACCATCTTCCATATGCCAACAGCAATCATCAGCAAGGGTAAGTAATAACTTGAACATAGTTTTGTAGTTTATTTAGATGAATTAGATATAAAATTTAGTTTGAAGTGAGGTTTTTGGGTAGTCAGGAACGGATTAATTCATTTTCCATTATTTCTTATGGGGAAATTAGCATCGGATTAAGAGTTTTCGGAATACGAGCTATCTCCAGAAACGGATTAAGCTCTTAAACCGAGGTACCACTGTACTTGTATTAATAACTCTGTGTATAAATTATTTAATGATGTACTAGATACAAATATGGTCTTAAATTTATCTTCACAAAATTGAACACAAAATAATGGGCTTAAATTTGATATTTAGATTTGTAAGGACCTTGAAAAATACTGACTGGGAAACAGCAGTTTATTGATTTACGGAACACATTACCAGGTCACATGATAGGTGTGAGATCACAAGATTGTTCCAAGTACATGTTAGACATATATGAATGAGTCTGGGTGGATGTAATTAGAAAATGCCCCTATGGGCCAGTAGGCTTTCTGCAGTTAACTATACTATTTTTTTCTTGTATAGAGAAAGTAAAAATGTGAGATCTCATAATTTTCATATATTGGCAGCCTACTGGTGTGCTGGCAAGAAGTTCCTACTATCTGGGCAGGTAACATTAGGGATGCTTTCAGAGTGAATGGTATTATGTTGTCCACATACATCCTGAGTGGATGCCTGCAGTGTATGGCTTTGATACAGTGGCAGGAAATACCTAGTCATCTATAAAATAGATGTGTGATACTGTATGAGAAGAGCAATGTACAGTACATTAATTATTAGTTAAAGGTGGCATGTCAGGGGAGTTGGACTTCACCTCCTATTCAGCACTAGGTGTAGACGGTTGGAAGAAGCTAAGTGAGAAGGTGGTGGAGGCCAGAACCGTCAGTAGTTTCAAAGTGTTATATGACAGAGTGCAGGGAAGACAGAACACCACGAGCATAGCTCTCGTCTTGTAACTGCACTTAGGTAATTACTAGCAGGTGTTTGTGGCAGCATCCATCAGTGTGAAGTTTCACTGGGCTCTCCATTAATATCAGCAGGTGTTTCTGAGCAGCTTCTTGTACAAGCTGCTATGATGTTCAGGTGACAACAGGGGGTTGGAATGACTGCATGTACATTGGAGTGATGCACAGATATTGCTTTGTAGTAGACTGCTCTGTCCTGTCATTGTTGTTTTTTCTATAAATGCATTTTGTATGGAGCAAACAGATTCTATAGTTCTCTCAAACAGAACTCTGCTCTATAAATGATGACATTTCACGTATGCATTATCCCTTCACTTTATGAATAGGACCAAGGGAGGCAGCAGAGTAAATACCTTCTCTCAATCTGTATTTTCCTAACACACAGAAATCACAATTGTGTGATGCATCAAATGAATGGGACGAGGAATGAATCCTCGTCCCTTGTGGATTTGTTCATTTGATGCATCACGCTATTGTGATTTGTGTGTGTAATGAAGTAAGGGCGAAGAGGTAGAACAGCCTATTGACATAGCTCGAGTGCATGGGGGAATTGTGTAAAATCCTGGTTTGTCTCGGAGAGGCTGCAGGATCCAAGTAAATTCAGTAGAATTTCTGGTTGCAATTCTTATACCATGTCGTAGCTCAGTCGATTAAGGCAGCGTCTGGGATGCTCTCGGACGTTGGTTCGAATCCTCGTCATGGCCCTTGTGGGTTCATTGTATTTTCCTACATAATTTAAAAAAGCTGAAATACCTTTTGAATCCTCATGGGGTATTTTGGGGGTAAAGGAGAACCTGCAAGAGGTTTGGGAGATTTCACTAAAGTAATTCACTAGTTGGTAAAGCACAAGACAAGTGTTAGGTATCAAAAGGCTGAAGCACTGTATGGGAGTGTTGATCACGTGATGAGCATGGGTGGGAGAGAGCACTGCTGTGCTGATTAGTTTGCACCACACAGGAACCACCTTACCTTGCATCAACCTTCACTCACTTGCCTTTGAGTACATACATTTGAGAACAAAATTCATACTAATATTTTGACATTTCTGGAATTATGACTATTTAATTTTTTAATATTTATGCATGTTAACACACACTACAGTATACTGTATATAAAATGATTTTTATTATAAAATAGTACTGTATAGTACAGTACAGTATAATAAAGACTTAGTATCTAATTAAGTTTTCCATACATGACCCTTTGCCTGGTCAGCCACTTGTAAGCTGCCTTGTGTGCTGTAAACATAATGTGTGTGAAATTGTAAGTATGTATAATCATTGAAAAATAGTTTTGTAATTTATTGAAATACTGTATAAACCTTTTTTGTGGGCATATTAGTGACACATTTGTCTGTATCAGTGTTCCGCAGGTCTTACTGTATCAGTAATGATTATGACCCCAGTACACCATACAGTATCAGTAAAAAAAAAAAAAAAAAAAAATGAAGAGTTGATGATATTGAAATAAAGCAAAAAAATTAATATTTTTGGCAACTCTCACCACTTGAATGGCTCGTGTGACCTGTCCGAGGGCATTTGCTGCAAGATTAATCATGAATTGGTGATGTCATCACTAAAATTCTTTGCTTCACTATAGCTAAAGTAAGTACATGTACAGTACGACATTGATTTTTTTTTCTATCCCGTGATCAGGGAACACAATTTTATAAAATTCCATGATTGTAACAATATTAGAATAAAAAAATTTGAATTTATTTTTCTTGAGCACCTCAGGGTTTTCACATGTAACAGGTGCACAGTGCAGGGGTTAAGATAACTCTCCGTACTTCTTGCGGCTACCTTGCATTGATTTCGGGACCAATGTCCCCGTGGCCCAGTCTCGGACCAAGTCTCCTGGTCAACACCACCTTGGTTTTCCTAACTACTCTTGGTGGTAGACATGTTTTCAATTCACAAATAATTAAATATCAAAAGAAAAATGGATGAAAGTTCATGAGTAACAAGAAGCCACATTGTACTGGCACAGAGGAAAAGAGCTTGACACATCCTGTGCCACATATGTCTCGCATAAACTGTATAATACAATTTATAGTACAGTACATTTACAATAAATAATTAATAATTAACCCCCTCTAGCTGTGCCAGCTATTTTAGTGCAGTGTCTTGCTCAAGAAAAACAAATTTTTGAAAAGCATTTTCTTCTTTAAAGACCATCCAGTTCAGCAAGAATATCTAAAATATTTCTACATGCCATGGTTGAGATGGTGTGTGCCAGAGAAGTTGTGTGGATTTACTAGCCAAGTTGAGCAGTAGCCGGCTGTGATCGCTGGGTGGTGAATGATGAGGGATTGTGATCGCTGGGTGGTGAATGATGAGGGATTGCAACGTGGCAATAACTGCCCATTGTTTGTTTTACACTTTATTTTTTTATCTTGCATGTATGTATTAGTGTATAGAGATCTGATTGTATTTGGACCCCTTTTTAAAGTTTTAATTATTTTTGTACTGAAGTTCAATACAATACAATACTGTGGTTGTAATTTGTCTCTATTGATCATATTGTTTTCCATTGTCCATTGGAAAACCTTTTTTGATACGATCCTAATTTTTGTTGTCTTCACCAAGGCAAATTTTTTGTATTTTGGTGTCATTAAGGAAAGCTTGACACAAAACTGTGGGTTGTATGCCTGTGTATATCTTCTATGATGATAAGAAAGAGTAATGGTGTGAGGACCATACCTATGGGACTGAGCTATGGCTTAGAATGTATTGTGTTTGATTCCTGGCTCTTTGCAATCTATTTGTTAGATAATTTTAAATCCACCTCCCTACTTGTTATTCCCGGAGTTTTCATTTTATGGGCTATTACTCTGTGGTATAGGCTTTTGTAAAATTTTCATATACAAGTCTGAAGTTTAGTTAGTTTCCAGTGCCTCGGTAAGTGCTTCGTAATCAAATAACTGTAAAAAAAAGAGCTTAGTGCTCTAAAACTGTGATTTTTGGTGTACAACATTTCTTGCTACCGTATTGTCAGTATTGTGGTCTCTCCTCGCACCCCCGTTATGCCATGTGCTTAAACATTGCATTAATATCTCATGATGTCTTACAAATATTGTGCATTTGACACCCATTTGGATTAAATTAAGCCCCAAGATGCCCTAGGTAGAATCTTTAAATAATTTGTACATTAGGAGAGTAGCATCATATTGTGATGCAGCTGGATAGTAGTATATCCTGATAAAGCAAAGATGATCTGTATTATGGGTAAGTAGCATATATTTATAGTGTATTCAGGTGTATATGGGAACAGGTATTTTATTGTGAAGATTGTAAACAAACTAAGTTTAAGGCTGAAATCTAATCCATTTTACCCTGTAAGGTTAAGTTTACTCTGTATTCCTGTCTCATTCAGCAACATGCATTGTAGTACTTGCATACAACTGCTCTATGTATTGACACTGTCAAGACATATGACATGATGCTCCATGCTGCAATGTGGGGCTTTTAAAACACTTATTTTCTTAGGGAAAATCAATTTGATTTAGAGTACTGCTAATCCAGTCGTAGGTGATAAGCTCATACCTTTGACTTGGTGTATATATATGTTATATATATTTTTGACCATTATGGGAATATTTAGTAGCTTTAATTTCCAGTTTGATTAATTATTACCAAAACAAAATTTAAGGAATGATTGTATGTAATTTCAGTAATAATTGATTTCATAATTGCAATTTTTTTTTTTTTTTTTTTTGAAAATTTAGATAAATTAAATATTTAAAAATTGTTGTGATTGTGTTGGCAAACATGTAACCCTTTACTCGAGACTTGAGAAATGAAGAAATGTTAGCAAGTGATCGTGCTGTTTTCCCTGTTAGTGATGTAGAGACACTCTATGGGCAAACATATATCACTAGGTTGTAAGAAAGTTTGTGAATCAGTTAGATATAATATTGACATAAAAATATTTATTTTTTGCAAATTCTACTGATCTATTTTTGTGTGGAAAAGGTTTTACATTATTTTATAGGTAGTAACATGGAAAGAGGCATCTTGAGCATTAAATATTTATCCATACAGTTCTGTACACATTACAGGCTTGTATGTTTACTTGACTATATATTATGTATTGTTCTATTATTTGTAACATGGCTTTGCGTAAGGCTAGTATTCCAGGACCAAAGAAATGTTAATTATAACATATTAGTTGTGCAAAAATGTGAGTGGAATTTGTTATTGTTATTGTCTTATCTGTTTAGCTCAAAATGCTTGGATTGCCCAATATAATAATATATTTCTGTGATATACTCTGCTTTTAAGTCATAGGTCGAAGTTGACACCCACTCCATCCCCCAAGAATTTTTTTTAAAACTGTGCGTGTGAATTATGATAACATTTAGATGAAATAATTTTTCTATTTTGTGAGCATTTAATGCAAGTGTAAATTTTCAAACATAAAATTACCCCATTTATTACACTTTTATTTAGCCTCACTTGGGTTTGTTTATTCGTATATTCATTGGCAAACGTTTCTAAGCAGGACCCCCTTGGCTGCTCTTCATGCTTGGTCCAGGACCTATCCAGAACACAACTTGCACGCCAGGCCCTTGTTGACTTTGAGACCCACCATGACATGTTACTTTTCAAATAATCTTGCCACATAGTCCAGAGGCGAATAACAGTGAAATTCAATATGCCGAGTTGTATAACTGTTGCCGAGTCGGTTAAGGCAGGTGTCTGGGAATTACCAGAATGCAAGTTCAAGTCATTCCATTGCCTCAAAATGATTTTCATTGACATATCACACCATTGTGATTTCATTGCAATATTCAGTGTTGTAACATCACCTATTGAGTATGGCCACTACCCTGGCCATGGCCTAAGTTCTGGTGCTGAGCTCTACATTCATACAAAGAGTTTACACTTGGAACCTTGCTCGAGTACCTCCTTGCCAGTTTCCTATTGCCAGATATTTTGCTTGTGATTGTAGTAGTATTGCATTAAAAAAAAATTTTTTAGACTCTGAATGCTCCCTCGTCATTCCCATTGTGAGTTGTACTTGGTTTGGTGAGCACATGTCAAGTAACATGCCTCTTGTATCTGAACTACCACTTTGTGGGTTGAACCTCAGGTTTAAATGATTTGGATCCAAAGCTTCAGGGGTTTTCTTGTACTACATCACTGGTTGGGACTCTTTGGTGTCTCGTGCTGGTGTTGAAGCTGTCTGCCTGTTGCATTTTTATGTTTTTATTTTTGACTGATGATACAACATTACATGCCTTTCCATGTACATCCACATAAGGCTTTCCTAGGAGCCTTATTGGATGTATTTCTAACAATTTATTGGATTGCTCCCCTGTTGCTTTGGGCCACACCCGTTAAGTATCCTGTAGAAGTGTCCATCCCACTGCTCTGGAACCTGCACTTGTGTATGTGTGTAGTGCAGATCTTTGGGAATCTGCTCATGTTCTAACGAGTGCTGGTACTCCACTGATGCATGTGAAATTGCCTGATATTTTGTCCCACTGAGACACTGTTGTGCTTCTTTTTGGGTGTACTGTAGTTACCTCGGTTGGTGAGGAGAGAGGAGTTTAGTAACAGGCCCTGTGTCACTTCCTGGGGATTTTTTGGAATTCCATGTGTCATTTGTCTGAGTGACTTTGGCCTTTATCTTTCCTTGTCTGTGGTTGCATTGAGGTGCCCTCCAGTCAGTGATTGTGCCTCATACTTTGTGTCTGTTATGTGGCAGCACTCTAAATGTACTTGGGGTTTTGGTGTCTAGGTTTCTCAACTTTCCCCCCCCCCCACCCTTCTCTCTTTGCCTGTTTGTGGATTGACCAAACCGTTTGGGATGTGTTATGCTTTGAGTTCTTGTGGCCTTCCCCTTCCTCTTTTTTTAAATACAAAGGCGAGTTCAAGAGTAACTGACTTCTGATTCTCATTAGCAGACTTAGCGCTTTCTCTTCCATCAGCACATCTTCAGCTTTTCCCTACTAGTTTTCCCCTGGAACACAATCTACCAATTGGTTTACTAATAGGAACCAAATTACTGCTAGGTGAATGGGTGATTGATTAAGGATTGGTTCCCAAATGTCCCTCCCTGTTCAGGTGTCTTTTGACTTGGCCTGGTTTGAACTACAATCTTTGGCAGAGGGCTGTGACCCCTTCCTGCACATGCATGGTAGTTGTGGAGGGTGAATTTGCTTTGGGGGAGTTCTCTAGCTTTGGGAAGTTTTAGTACTGTGTTCAGCTTGCTGGTGTTTAGATTCCATTTAGGGCATTTTCTGGTGTGCTTACCTGTTCTGATTCTCTGTTGTCTAGCTTATGTTCAGGGCTTGTTTTGTTTGTCTGTTCAGTAGGTGCCATGCAAGCTTGGCCTGGTTTCCTGTGGAAATGTTTATTTTTTCAGATACTGCTCATTATCAGGTAAGCGTTCAGGCCTGCTTGGTGACTTCACATCGTTTCAGCAGACTGGCCTGGTGTCACTCTCCTTCTGGTAACAAACAAGAAATCAGAAGCACTGTGGTTGAAGAATAAAGAAGCACCTAGAGCACTCAAAGGGGCACATTACAAAACAGTGAACTTCCGTAACTGGACAAAGAACCACCACCTTGCCTTCCCTCGCTAAGCTAATTGTTCAGGTGCAGACGTTGAATCACAATAACGTGGCTGAATATATGAAGGCTAATCCTTCAGATTCTGTTCTTACTATAAAATGTTTATTCATTGCCTTGCAACATTGACCACTTGTTCGTCAGTTACCAGTGAAGCTTGGGAGAGAACTTGGACAATACTTCCATTACATATTTTTTCTGACCAGTCCTTGGTACTTGTATAAAATAAAATCTTTACCTACCCCTAACCTTGCCTCCAGAGAAAAGTATATATCCTGCACGAGTGTAGTTCTCGTCCTGTAACTAAACCTAGGTACAGTAATTACAGTAGGGTAAAAGTTGTAGATAATAATTTATAAGGATGTAATTAAATCATAAAAGCTTATGTTAAGAACTGGAATATTAAATGTGAATATGATTTTTATGCGAGGATTTAAAGGGATGGCTCAACTTTTTGGTGTGACTTGGAATTGAGGTCCGAGCACTTTTAGAAGAATTTCAGTACTGTATTCTAAAACTCTAAAACGTCTAAAACTCTCCCTGTAGCTTAGAATTGGGAGCTTACATTTCTGCACATACTATACAGCTCTAAGGTGCATATAATTCATGGGTATTCTTGTTATAAAAAATGTGAATTATCAATTCCTTTTCATGTGGTGTAGTGTACTTGTATTATGGTAATTTGTGTGATGTCATGCCTGGGTAACAACTTCTTTCTTCCCTTCTACATCTATAATGTACGTATTATCAACTACCGTTTCTAAGTTTTTATTGCTAATATCTTTGTATTACTAAACAAAATATGTTCATGCAATTTTTTGACAAATGTTAGAGAAGATTAGTTTCTAATAAAGTTAAGAGTGTGTATTAAACAATAGATAAAGGCATTAAATAACACCTTTAAATAACTGCTACAATGAATTAATAGACAAATTTATATATAAGTTTCTATCTTGCTACCATTTTTTGTTTAACCAGCACCATTAAACATTTTGGTCATATAAGATAAAATTCTCAAATATTGATATACAGTAGAAACCTTAGGCAACACAAAGTTTATTACTCTTGAAAATTCATATTTGATAAATGCATAAATATACAAGGACTCAACCAGCATGTATATAAGTATGTTCAATATATGCAAACATTTACCTTTGTTTCATGTTTATAGAACAGTATTGTGCAATTTTCATTTGATACATTTAGTCCTAAAAAATGTTGTTATAGTAAAGCAACTTGTAATTACTTTATATTTTGTGTACCATAAAAAGTCTTTGAATATGACCTCAACTATTGATATTTTCGTCATAAGCATTAATGTTATATATATTGTTGTCTCTGCAGGCGAGCCACTGCAGGCAGTTGGCACTACCAATGAAGGTGGGGCCACCACCATGCTTAGAAGCTACCGTTAGTATGATTAATTCAGTACAACCATACTTGACTTGTTTAACCTGTCAGTGTATTTATACTGTGTTGTATTTATCAAAGAAAAATAGGACTTAGTTTTTATTAATAGATATTTGTATTACTGTGTATGCATGATAAACTTATTTTCTGTGGGGAGCCCCATTGGCATCCTGAAACTATCCAAACTGATATGTGCTGTGTTAGTTTGGGGTCATCAGTCACAGGAGTTCTTATGCCTACTGAGAACCACGAGCCAGACCACTGTCTGGTTAACCTGTGCAATCTACATCCCAAAAGGTAAGAATAACCCCTAGAAAGAAACTAAACATCTTACCCTTGCGTCTTACCCTGGGTAGGGATGGGTTATTGGCTGGGTGGGGTGCACTGTGGCTGGCACAGCTAACTTTACTTCAACACAGCGGCCGATGTTTCTCTGACTGCCAGTTTGTTTGTGGTGTCTTTTGGGGTTTTTGTTTTCAATTTCTTTTCATTCTCTGGCGTATGTGCCTTGTTTCGACAGAAGAGGGTCTCCTTAGCTTCTTATTAGGCAATACCTTGAGTATACCTTGAGGTGCTTCCGGGGCTTAGCGTCCCCGCGGCCCGGTCATCGACCAGGCCTCCTGGTTGCTGGACTGATCAACCAGGCTGTTGGACGCGGCTGCTCGCAGCCTGACGTACGAGTCACAGCCTGGTTGATCAGGTATCCTTTGGAGGTGCTTATCCAGTTCTCTCTTGAACACTGTGAGGGGTTTGCCAGTTATGCCCCTTATGTGTAGCGGGAGCGTGTTGAACAGTCTCGGGCCCCTGATGTTGATGGAGTTCTCTCTCAGAGTACCAGTTGCACCTCTGTTTTTCAACGGGGGTATTCTGCACATCCTGCCATGTCTTCTGGTCGCATGTGATGTTATTTCTGTGTGCAGGTTTGGGACCAGCCCCTCTAATATTTTTCATGTGTAAATTATTATGTATCTCTCCCGCCTGCGCTCAAGGGAGTACAGATTTAGGCTCTTTAGTCGGTCCCAATAGTTTAGATGTTTTACCGAGTGGATTCTAGCAGTAAAGGATCTCTGCACGCTCTCCAGGTCAGCAATTTCTCCAGCTTTGAAAGGGGCTGTCATTGTGCAGCAGTACTCCACTCTAGAGAGCACCAGCGTTTTGAAAAGTATCATCATCGGTATAGCATCTCTAGTGTGAAAAGTTCTTGTTATCCAACCCGTCATTTTTCGTGCAGTTGTGACGGCCACTTTATTGTGTTCTTTAAAGGTAAGGTCTTCCGACATGAGTACACCCAAATCCTTTACATTGCCTTTTCGTGCTATGTTATGATTTGCCTGAGTTTTGTACGTGGTTTCCGTTTTTATATTTTCATTTTTTCCATAGCACATGAGCTGGAACTTATCTTCGTTAAACACCATATTATTTTCTGTAGCCCATAGAAAGACCTGATCTACATCTGACTGGAGGTTTGCCGTGTCCTCTATGTTGCCTACTCTCATGAAGATCCTGGTGTCATCTGCAAAGGATGATACAGTGCTATAGGTTGTGTTCTTGTCTATGTCCGATATGAGGATGAGAAAAAGTACTGGGGCAAGCACAGTACCCTGGGGGACTGAGCTCTTAATGGTTGATGGGCTGGATTTTATTTTGTTGACTATTACACATTACATGTTGACTATTACAAGGCAAGCCTTGGATGTTTTGGTAGTCCTCCTCTGTTGCCCTTGAGGTTTCATACTGGTGGTCAGTTTACCTGCTACCTGACAGGGTTCTACTGGCTTAGCTGGGCCCCAGTGTCTGGGCTTTCCGTAGCATTAATTCACCCTATGGGCCCTGGAAACCCTTCTGTGGGCTCGGATATACAATGCCTACTTCCAATTTTGTGAGAAGTCAAAGGTTGTTCGTTGCCTCTGCCTCAGTAAAACAATCATCCGTACTGCCTCCGTCACGCTGCTTGTTGGGTCGGGGACACCACCGACCCAGAGTCTCGCGGGCCTTGTTCCCAGCTTGTTCTTCATTTTCCTCATTCCTTGTCTGTTGATCTCAGGAATCAGACAGTGGCTGTGTTGCATACTTAATTCTCCTTACTACAACGAGTCAGGATGTTTGCTCGGTTGGAGGCCCCGGAGCTGCCCCGCTTGGGTTTTAGAGACCAGGATTTGAGGGCGTTGGTCGCTTCAACCTTGGTTTCTTCCCAGGTGGACGTGGTTCATTTTGCTCATTCCTCCCTTGCTTCCGGCTCCCAAATGTCTGAGGGTTTCGGGGTTTAGCTCCGGACGAGGCTCTGGTGGCTTTGGGGTTGCCCCTTCCAATTCGGGCGCTGAGGTGGTCGAGCCCGATTTTCTCGGGCTCGACCCGAGAAAAGCAGACGCCCTTCTTGGAAGTATCCCCCTGGATGCAGCCTTTTCTTCAGGGGGGTGGTGGGCATAGAAGCGGGCTCTGCCCCGGGTGCCTTAAGGCTCCTTGGATAAGTTTTTATGAGGTTTTCTTCCTCTCGGCTTCCCCTTGCAGAGGTTTGGGAGCAACCTGTCCTCTTAAAAATAACGTCACTTTTGGCTTGTATGCGCGCTATGGCCAAATTTGGACGTAATTTGAAATGAAATCGACTCACAAAAGTGACGTTCTGTTCCATTTTCTATTTGAGTCGTCCGGCGTACGCGCAGAGGTTATGAGAGGACACTTTAAATTAACGTTTTTCATAACGTTTTGAAACTTTATGAGAATTTCCTGCCCACCTAACCTATCAGAGGACCCTTAACTTACTGTTGTTGAAGAAAAAATCCCAAATTTATTTTCATTTTTTTTTTTTCATTTTCAAATTACGTCCAAATTCGGCCATATGGGCAAACGGCCAAAAGCGACGTTCTTTTTAAGAGGACAGGTTGTTGGGAGGCCCTTTGCGTGTACTGCCTGCGAGACCTGGTTTACCTCCCGGGAGACCTGTGTTGGATCCAGTTTTGTTTGAGTTCGGTTCCTCTTACATTAATCGGGTGCAAATCGAGGCTTTGGTATCTTTCTGGCTGGCAGCCTGCCTCAACGACAGGTTGGTGTGGGCTCCCTGCCAGTCTGCTTGTCTGCTTGCCTGGGTTCTGGTTTTTTCCCAGTTTGCCAGATTCGGGTTCCTGGTAACTTGGCGGAAGTCCCAGTTGGTTCTGTCCCAGGTTTGGGCTTGGCTGGGCCATGTGTGGGGTTCTCGAACTGCGTCTGTTTCTTTCCCTCATGTGGCTTTGCTCAGGTTGCGGTTCCACCTTCAGCTGTTTCTGTGGGGGACCTGGGTCCCTCGGCAGTTGCCCTAGCAGCTGTGTGGGAGCCTGAACTGTGTGCTGGTTTATCCACAGGGCTGGATTTGGCTTCGGACGCTGTTCTGGTATCTGGAGCAGTTTCTTTTGCTGCTCTTGTGATTGCTGGATTCGTTTTCCGGTGTACTTCCATCGATTGCTGCATCTCCGGCTTCCTTTTTGGGTATTTGGGGTTCGGTGCCATGCCATCTTCCTCTCCCCCTCGCTCGATGTGTTCACTGATGCCTTGTCACTCTCAGTTGGGGCTTTGTGACCAGCGCTCACCGGGCCAGCCAGGGGCATTGGGTGCCGTCATTCCTTCGAGCTCATAGCACGGTGCAGGTATTTGCGGCTGTGTGGCAAATGCTGTGACAGATCCGGCTTCCTCAAGACTCAGTGATCTGGCTCCTTTCGGACTGTTTCCCATGATTCATTGTCTCAACCATAAGTCTTCTCTGTTCATGGCTTTGGGGCTGGTAGCTTCGTATAGCTCTTCTGCCGAGTTCTCGGGGTTTAGCTGTCTGCACCGTTCACATTCCGGGTGTGTCCATCATCCTGGCAGACAGCCTGTCACGATTCATTCCTATTTCCACGGAGTGGATGGTCAACTCCGCCTTCTTCCTTTGGCTTGTTGGACGTAGGTGGTGGACCTCCCATGACTGCGAGGCCCTTGCAGTAGATGCTTTTTGGCAGGACCAGGCGAGGTGGGGTTCCTGTCCCTCTTCCACCCGGTCTAGCTGTTGCTCCAGGTTCTGGCACGACTAGATTCATATAGAGGCCGAATGGTTCTTCTGGCTCTATGGTGGCTGGCCCAGCCTTGGTTTCAGACGCTGCTTGCTCAGTGTCCAAACCGGGTGGTTTTTCCATGGCTCTGTTCTTTCAGCAGGTCGGGCTAGTGAGGTACCTCGCTGGTTCACCTTACTGCTTCGCACTACGCATCTGGTCTGTCTAACGCGTGTATACAGCAATTTATATGGTGATCGGGTGGCTTCTTTGATGGTGTCCCCACCCACAGTTTTCTTCCCAGTGACAGTATTAAGTTTCTTGGAGGTCTTTGTCACTTTCTTTCTCTTCGAAGGTTTTCGTCGATTTTGGACCAGGTTGTTTTGTCCTTTCTGTCTTGGCTTTTTCTGGATTGGCATCTCATGCCTAATACTGTCGCTTCTTATTGCGCGGCGTTGGGGGAGCTGTTTCAGCATGCGTTCAGGGTGGATGTTGCTTTCACTCCGTTCTGCAAGCTTTCACATACATTTTTTCACCTCTGGCCTGCTCCTGCGCTGCCTGAATCTTCTTGGTCTTTTGACCATGTTTTTCTTTTCTACCCGCTTTTTTGTGGCCCCTTCGGTTAAGGATTTTTTTGTTGGCCTTGGCCTCTGGGGGGTCGAGTTGGGGAGCTTCATACTTTCCACCAACTCTAAGGGTTCTGTTCGTTTAGTACAGGGGTCTCCAAACTATGGCCCGCAGGCCACATCCGGCCCGCCACATAATTTCATCCGGCCCGCCAAACTTTTGGTTGCATAAAACTAAAGGCAGGAATCTATTTAGTTTACCCTAATTTTTTCCAAAAAGATATGTTTTAATTTTTCCATGTTTATACTTTAATATTTGAGGAAATTAAATTACTGTCACTGATTTTTTTTTTTTTTTTCATTTTTTATTCCTTCGGCCTGCATAAATATGGGAAATATATAATGTGGCCCTTACATTGAAAAGTTTGGAGACCCCTGGTTTAGTAGTATAGTGGTGGGCTACCGGCACCCGCCTCGCCCCCGAGGGGGTAGCGCTAACGAGCGGAAGTGCAATTTACATGAAGGGTTGCTTGTTTGGTTTCTCTGAGAAAGTCATCTAGCACTAACTCCCCTAGAAACTTTCTAGGGGTGTTATTTAATCTTTTGGGATGTAGATTGGACAGGTTAACCAGACAGTGGTCCATTAGATTCGCCTACCTTTCTGGGTCCTTTCCTGGTCAATGACAATTATGACATACTTTAAATGTAAAGTGCTCATAGGCCATTACTCCCTGCACCTCTCTGAGGAGACCAGGTTCTGGCTTGTGGTTCCCGGTAAGCATAAGAACTCCTGTAACTGATGACCCTAAACTAATATAGCACATATCAGTTCAGATAGCTTCAGGGAGCATCCGGGGCTCACCCAGAAAATGGCATTTCATTACATTCAGCGCTGTTTTGTTTAATTACATAAGTAATCTAGAGTCTGTTTCAGTTTTGTGTAGCAAAGATGAAATCGAGAAAAAAAAGATAGAAGATAGATGTCATGATGATGGGAAGTGTGAGGACTGCCACCAGGTGGAACACACCACTCTGTCTCTAGTGAAGACCCAGGATATCCACAACCCTGTGTGATGCCCCACTCATTGGACATGCAATATATTACCAATGCTGCCACCACAGTTGTTCAGTGTTGTGTTTATAAATCTATTTTCTTACAAATTTTGTGTTTATGGTGTGTGAAATTCAAGTTTAACAAAGTTAGTGGCTGTGGTGTGTGCATGGGCTCTGTACTTGCCTAATTGTGCTGGTAGGGGTTGAGCTCTGGCTCTTTGGTCCTGCCTCTCGTCTGTCGGTGAATTTGTGTACTGGTTCCTATTGGACTATATCATATGTAAATTTGAAACTGTGTATGAAGTCTGCTTCCACCATATCACTTCCTAATGCATTTGGTTTGTTAACTACTGACACTGATCAAATTCTTTCTAATGTCTCTCTGGCTCATTTGAGTATTCATTTTCCATCTGTGCTCCCTTGTGCAATTACCGCTCTTTCTAAATAGTCTGTCTTCTACCATATCGGTTCCTCTGACAATATTGTATATGGTAATCATGTCTCCTTAACTCTTCTGTCTTCCAGGGAAGTGAGTTTCTATTCATGTGTTCTTTCCTCATGACTCATACCTTGTAGTTCTGTTACAAGTCTGGTGGCATACCTTTGAAACTTCTCCAACTTCATCTTGTACTAGACATAGGCTCCACACTATAGGCACACACTCTAGGATTGGCTTGACATAAATGGTGTATGTCAAGCTCTCAGTTCTGACCTTCATTCCCTGTCCAACCTTCCACATGACCACTTTGGTTCAAGTTCGCCTGTTATTACAGGCTGAAGCTTGAATGTGTCCCTGGATCTTTGGGATGCTTATTGGCACATCAATCTACATCACAGGTTCAGGGACTGGCTAGGTTTTGTTGTGAGGTGTTGGGCTTACTGCTTCAGGATTCTTTCCTTTGGCTTGATTCTGCCACTCTCTCCCACCATGTGATTACCAGGCTGGTGCGGGTCACTGTGGCCTGGCTGTATATGTTAGAGGTTTGTGTGTTGGCCTACCACGATGACTAGCTGGTGGGAGCCCCCAGTTAATCCACATGTCAACTGGCCGGGATCTGGTTTTTTACCAGCTCACCAGGTTTTAGGTTATCTCCTAGTGAACTGGAGATAGTCTCAGGTTGGGATTTGGCTGGAACTTATTTGGGATTCTTGGTTGGCGTCTCTTCCGTGCCTCCGGCAGCTTTGTTCAACTTGTAGCTTTGTCACCTTCTGGTGTTCAATTGGTCCCCGGGTGACTTCTCAGCTGGTTGAGCAGTTGTGTGGGAACTTGAACTTTGCCTGCACTGTCTTTTTCAGGGCAAGGTTTGGCTATGAGGATTGTATCAGTTTCTCTGGTTCTGCACATTTTGCTGCATCTGGAACCAGTAGGTTTGAGCACAGCCCACCCTTCCTTGGATCTTGTTTTGCTGACTTCACCTTAAAATTTTTGGGGTTCAATTCCATGGCGCTGGTGCCTGGTCTCTAGGTTGGAGCTTCGTGACCAGTGCTCACCAAGCCGCCCACGGTTGGTGGTAATCAGTACTAGTGAATTTTGAGCTAGTTTAATTAAATCCCTTGTACTGTGTGAATCATTTGCAGAGTTGTTCAGCAGTTTTGAGGCTTCATTTTGAGGCTTCGTTATGTGAACCCTCCAGTTGTCTGAGAAGCTTTGATGAATTTCTGGAAGCGTTTTCCGCTGGGATGGTGGATTGTCAGTCACTCCCTGCACCTCTGTAAAGGGGGCAGGTTCTGGCTCTGGTTCTTGGTAGGACAAACAGAACTTGTGTGACTGATGTGACCTGTTAGCATGGAGCAATCTCTGCAAGAAGGCATTATGGAGACACCATCATAGATATAAACTAGCTAAACACAGATGCCGAAGAAATAAATAAAATTCACTTTCGCGAACAGAGTGGTAGACTGTTGGAACAAGTTAGGGGAGAAGGTGGTGGAGGCCAAGACCGTCAGTAGTTTCAAAGCGTTATATGACAAAGAGTGCTGGGAAGACGGGACACCACGAGCATAGCTCTCATCCTGTAACTACACTTAGGTAATTACACTTAGGTAATTACACTTAGGTAATTACCAAGGCTCCTCCAGAAAGATGTGCTTCATTACATTCAACACTTTTTACTAGTATGTATTATGATAAAAAATTAATGATGTTAATACATTTGTCTTAAAAATAAAATATAAAATATTGTACTGCTTTAAATTTTCACCAACCATATTTGGGAAGTATGTTGTGATTAAATATCATCATTCTGGTTCACTCCCACCATCTTGCTCCAAAGATTTCATTTCATGAAATATTGTGATTGTATTATATAAGTACAGTATATGGAATTGTCACATTTTTTCTCTACTGTATTTTTATATAGTGATACCTCAATTTATGAATGCCCCTCTTTACAAACTTTTCGGGTTACGAGCCCGATTTCTTCGAAAAATTTGAATTGTGTTAGGAACTTTACCTCGGGATACGAGTTTGTTGATGCACGTATGGCCGACCTACCGTGTGGTGGCATTGCAATCGCGCCTTAGTTTCCCAGTGCCTCCCGCCTAGTGACTATCCCGCCTGAATTCTTTGCAAGGATTTACAGTTTTTTTTTGGGGGGGCGCTATTTGAACATAAGTTATTATATATTTCACCATGGTCCTAAGAAAGCCAGTGGTAAGGTTCAAGGCAAGAAAACACATGTGAGAATGACCATAGAGGAAAGACAGAGATCATTCATAAACAGGAAAATGGTACACGTGTTGTTGAACTAGCTAAGCAGTATAACAAATCTTCAGGGGGAGAGGAGGAGGAGGCAGTAGAGGATGTCCCTTCATTAATTAAGAAAATGTGTGCAGTATGGGAAGAACTGCAAAATTTTGCTGAAAAGAAACACCCAGATAAAGCTTTAGCAGGTCGTTGCATTGATCTTATTAATGACAATGTGATGTCTCACTACAGACAAGTGTTACAAAGAAGGGAAAAACAATAAAAAAAATGAGAAAATCATGCAATGAGCCAGAAGCAAGTCCTATTAGCATGCAGGCAAAATGTGACCGTGTGTGCACCCCAGAGAAGTCCTCACTGCCTGATGTTATAATGGAAGGGGACTCCCTTTCCAAACAGCAACACCTCTCTTCCTCACCGTCTTTCATACACTAACAGGAGTCATCAGTAAAGGTAAGTAATAACTTGTACATACTTTTGTAGTAAAGATTGGGTGAATTAGGTATAAAATTTATTTTGAAGTTAATATTTTGGAGTGTCAGGAACGGATTAATTAATTTCCCATTATTTCTTATGGGGAAATTTGCTTTGGTTTACGAATTTTCGGGGGTACGAACCATCTCCAGGAACAGATTAAATTCGTAAACCGAGGTGCCCCTGTATTTTTAACTCGTTTGGAAAAAATAAACTAGCGAAATTTTGTTTAATATTTTAGATTTGCACATAAGGGCATACCTAAGCTAATAATCTGGCCCTAGCATATCTATTGTTTGGTCAAGGCAGGGCAACAATGTATTGGGTAAAGACTGATGCTAGGGAGACACTGGTAATAAGTCAATCCAGCCCTGAACGACTGCCTTAAAGTATCCAACACAGAACTCTGTCGTTAACAAAGTACAGTATTTTGCAAGCCCAGAATGGGCAGTTACCCTACCTGGCCACTATACCTGACTGCCACCTGACACACACATCCTGACTTGAACCATATCACAGTCTGGTTGGCCCCTACTGCTTGTTAGCTCCACAATGGATTTTGGCACTTCAGACAAGTGATTTTTTTTTATATATCCCTAGGGACTTCTGATATATAGTGATCATGCTATTATTTGATGTTTATTGTGTATTTATACCAGTTTTTTCAATAATGTATCTTAACTTTTTAAATGACTGGTTTGAGCACTCTTCACTCTTGGTTTGGTTTGAGTATTTCTAGCTGTGGCTATTCTTTCAGTTTTACTCTACATTTGGAGCTCCTCAGTCAAGCTTTTAGCGCTTGAATTTTGTATGGCTACTTGAACATCATCTGTGTGTAGGGGGTTTGCCTTGGCTGAACTTGGTGGAATTAACTTAGCTGAAGTATTCCTTTATATTTTTTGTTTTGTTAGCAGCTTTGCTTCCCAATTCCTGCCTGTTGTTGACTAACTTTTGCTCTGTAGAATTTTCTGGAGGGGCCAAACAGTAGATCCCTATATTTAGCTTTCTGAGGTAGCTCCACACGTGCATCACATTTAGGAGTCGTAAATGGCCTACCAGGGACAACAGCCAGAACTTCGACCCCTCACAGACACATGGAATATGGAGATTATTAGAAATCATCCTCACTGAGAAAACATCCAGAAAGTAAGGGAAGCAATAAAGAACAACTGCAAAGTTCACAGAGAAGAAATGAAATGGCAAACAACTCAAACCATTCACCCAGCAGTTAGGTCAAAACCACTAGGCACAGTTAGCTGCCACTAGGTGGCAAACCACCCAAGAGCCCTGGCCCCATGTCAATAGAGTTCAGTCCTGTCTCTGATGCTCACCTGTGTGAACAGCTCCTTGAGTTGTCAGCTTGTGGGTCTGTTCTTTAGATAAGTGTTGGCCATCATTTGGGCTGTCATGTGGGGGGGGGGGGGTTCCATTGTGTATTGTTTCATGATTGTGATTACTTCCCATGCCTGTATATACAAGACCCACTTGTTGTGTGTGGCTGTATATACTGTAATTAGTGCATCATGGCTGTTGGCTTCCAGATTTAACAGTATACCCAAAAATTTAATAATGTTGTGTCCTATCAGTTTACGAATGATGTATCACTTCATGGTTGATTTTCCATGTTTATGTGTAGTTGATGCTTGTGCTCCTCAGATACTCATGTTTGTTTGGTGTATCACATGGTTGAGTTTGGCTAAAGGCCCTAAGAAAATTGCTGTGTTTCATTGCTCGTTCAGGGCTTTGCTATCTTGAAGTATCTTTTGCCTCAGCAAATTAAAAAAAAAATCTGGTTTTGGTCATGTGGAGGCCTCGAGTGTTATTTCTTGAACTGCATCCCGTGTGGGATAGGGCTTCATTCCCAGTCAGTGCTACATAGCCTTCCCGGTTTGGTGGCCTTCTTTGATAATTACTTACTTCATTCCCAGTCTTCAGCACACAGGACAGGAGTAGTGGTCTTAAATGTTGATGTGAACATGCAAACAATGATGGAGATAATGTGGGAATTTGGAATGTGCACAAGCCCATCCATCTTCCAAAGTGCTAAGCTGTGTGCCTTCACTCCACAAGAGTTACAAAGAGAGGCTAGAGGCATTAAATATGCCAATGCTAGAAGATAAAAGAAAAAGAGGTGATATGATCACCACTTATAAAATAATAACAGGAATCAACCATATTGACAGGAATTCCTGAAACCAACAACTTCAAGAACAAGAGGATTGTTCCTCTAGTTCTTGAAGATTGATTCACGCTAAAGAAACAAAGGTGCCAAGAAAATATTTGAAAGTATTCTTTTGCAAATAGTGGTAGATGATGGGAACAAGTTAAGTGAGGTGGTGGTGGATGCCAAAACCATGAGTAGTTTCAAAGCATTATATAACAGAGTACTGGAAAGATGGGTCGCAACAAACGTCGCTCTCATTCTATACTGTAACTACACTTGGGTAATTACTGTTCTGATGATGCTTTTTCTCAACAGCATGGTTTCAGCCAGGTCTTTTCAGTAGTGACATTATACACTAGCAATAGCTTCTCTTCTGTATTGTTCTTTATGCCTCTCACATTCCACACAGCCATATGAACCTACCTTTGGTTTCTGGGGCCTTGGGATGTGTTGGTTCTAGATCCAAGACAATTTTGACCATTAGTGAGAAAAAATTTTGAACTGATCCCTAGTGCAATTATCCCAACACTATTTTCCAGGGAATGAGAGGCTGATTGTGCCACATAGGATGTGAGAACTCCATTGGCCACCACTAAATTATAATTTTTATATCAATAGTCAAAAGTTTAATGTATTTTTCATGAGTAAGGTGTTCACTTGCTTATCACTCTGCATAGGAGTACATTCTTACAATATGAACACTGTTTTTCCAACTTCCACCATTAACCCCATATGAGTGATCAGTATAAGACCAATAACCACTTTTT
Organism: Procambarus virginalis; assembly: GCA_020271785.1. NCBI lineage: Eukaryota > Metazoa > Arthropoda > Malacostraca > Decapoda > Cambaridae > Procambarus > Procambarus virginalis. The sequence continues at coordinate 33,263,111 of WNGS01042707.1, forward strand.
GACCCTTGTATCTAGCTATGTAGTATTCAGATATCTTTTTTAATTAAAAGTAAGTAATTATCAATAGAAGACACCAAACCGGGAACGCTATGTAGCACCATCAAATGTGCGGGATAATCAGAGGGCGCTAAATATCACCAAGGATGCCAATACGAGAACAAAAATGCATAAGGCGAACGATATCAAAAGTATCTGAGTCGCCAAGAATTCTATCGAGGGACAAGCGACCGCGGTTTTCCGGGATGATCGGAAAACAAGACACATGCTAGTCCTGGAAGTCAGGACATTCAGCAAGGATATGCACGACCGTAAGAGGAACAATGCAATTTGGACAATAAGGAGCAGGGCGGCGCTCCATTAAGTGACCGCGAGTTAAACAGGTATGGCCAATACGTAACCTAGCCAGAGCCGTTTCCCACCGCCGATTACGGTGGCAGGAGGAAGGCCACTGGGACACACGACTCTTAAGAGTACGCAGTTTGTTACCAATAACAGACGACCAACAACTCTGCCAGCGGGCAAGGATGGAGGCATAAATAACTGGGTAAAAGTCGGAATAAGGAATACCTTTACGGGAGATGGGACAAGTGCGGATAGCATCCTTAGTGGCAGCATCCGCACGTTCATTTAAAGAGACACCAACATGGCTGGGAACCCAGCAAAACGCAACCGACTTAAATTTACTGGAGATAAGAAACAGCCAATGTTGAATCTCGATGACCACCGGGTGGACCGGATTAATGGACCCTAAAGCCATGAGGGCACTATGAGAGTCAACTACCACCACAAAGGAGGATTGACATCGGGAAAGCAGGAGACGAAGAGCATAGAGAATAGCATAAAGTTCTGCTGTGAAGATGCTAGCCTCCGGAGGGAGGCGACACATATAAGTGTGGTCAGGAAAAACAACAGAGTAGCCCACACTGTCAGCAGATTTAGACCCCATCAGTGAAGATGGGAACGGAGTGGGAGCGAGAAGAAAAGTGCTCAAGGAAGAGGCATTTCAGAACTGTAGAAGGGGTAAAAGCTTTAGTGATGCGGGTCAGAGAAGTACAAAATTTGGGAAGGGGGACCCTCCACGGGGGCAAGGATGGAACAATACGAGGAGAAACATTAGTAATACGAACCGAAAGAGAATCTTGTAAGCGAGACAAACGGACAGAAAGAGGAAGGTGGTGAAGAGGAACAAGAACTACAGGAGGGGTAAAAGTCAAAGCACGATAGAGGCGAGAGTGAGGATGCTGTAAGGATCGCGCCAGATAGCGAAGACTGTAGCGATCACGGCGGTCCTGGAGAGACAGAAAGCCAGTGTCAGCGTACAAGCTGAGGGTAGGAGTTGAATGAAAAGCACCAGAGATGAGGCGCAACCCAGTATGGTGCAGAGGATCAAGACGGCGAAGAGTAGGAGAAGCAGAAGAGTATGCAGGGCAACCATAATCGAGTTTAGACAGGACGAGAGAGGAATGCAAATAGAGGAGCGTGCGTCTATCCGCTCCCCAAGAAGTATGGGACAAAACCTTAAGTAGGTTAAGGGCCTTAGAGCATTCAACACGGAGGTAAGAGACATGGGGCGACCAAGACAAACGAGTGTCAAAGAATAACCCCAAAAGCTTCGTGGAATCTTTGTACTCAAGGGGATGACCATAAAGTGACAAAGAGGGACGAAGAACGACCCGCTTCCAAGTAAAAGTCATGGCACAAGTCTTAGTAGTAGAGAACTTGAAGCCATGATTGGTGGCCCAAGATGACACGGCATCAATCGCAAGTTGAAGCCGCCGTTGAAGGAGAGGCGAATCATCACCTCGACAGCAAGAGTAAGATCGTCAACATAAAGAGCGGAGAAGATGCCAGAAGGAAGGGAGGAAAGAAGACCATTGAGGGCAACCAGAAAAAGAGTAGTACTAAGAACACTACCTTGGGGCACACCTTCATACTGCCAAAAAGAGGCAGAGTGGTACCAAGCCTGACTCGAAAGGTACGACGAGAGAGGAAGCTTTGAAGGAAGAGAGGGAGATTACCACGAAGGCCAAAAGAACGAAGTTGGGACAATATGGTATCTTCAAGTCGTGTCATAAGCCTTTTCCAGGTCAAAAAGGACAGCAACAACGGAGGTCTTCGCAGCAAAAGCGGTACGAATATAGACCTCCAAGTTCACCAGGACATCAGTCGAGCTGCGGCACTTGCAGAAACCAAATTGAGAAGGAGAGAGGTGGTGATGGTGTTCCAAGAACCACATCAGACGGACATTTACCATACGCTGAAACAGCTTGCAAACACAACTTGTGAGAGCAATAGGGCGGAAGTCCTTAGGGAATGTACCGAGAGACCCGGGTTTCCGAATAGGGAGTACAACGGCATTGAGCCAGTCCTCAGGGATGTACGACGACTCCCAGACCTGGTTATACAGACTCGGTAAATACCGAGACGTGCACGGAGGGAGCTGGCGAAGCATCTCATAATGAACGTCATCCGAGCCCGCCGCCGTAGATCCGCAGAGGGCCAGGGCAGACTGAAGTTCAGAATGAGAGAAAGGATCGTTATAGGGAAGGCGAGATGAGTGCGGAAATCTAAAGGATAAGATTCAAGAACAGGCTTACGAAGAAGGAAGGATTGAGGAAGATGAGAACCAGTTTTAATTAAAAATGTCTCTTCCATGTGCTTATATTAAATCTGAACAAATTTGTGCTCAATCATTTGTTAAAACAAAACACAATACTTTTGAAATTGAAATAATGAAAGTGACAAATGTTTATTGTTTTCCAAAGCCTTCCACTGCAACCAGTCCTGATAAGAGAGATTACTGTCCTCAACCCTCCAGTCGTGCTTGCCTCATCCTGCCCCGGTTACTTGTCACCTGCCACTTCCCCCTCTGCCGCCACCTTTGCCTGACCGTTTGTCACTGACATTCCTCTCGCCCCTGAGGCTGCTTCTTCTCCCACCCTCATTCAACTGAGTCCCAATCT
>WNGS01042707.1:33289002-33307736 GCA_020271785.1 Procambarus virginalis
TCGGTCCACTATCATCCCGATTGTTTCATCCACAGGTACGTTGGTGAACAGTAATTCTACGTCCAACGATGCTCTTATCCCTGTAGCCCGTGTTCCCGCAGTAAGTCAACAAATTCCTTCAGGGATTTCAGGCTGAAGTTGCACGGGACATAAGGAGTCAGTAAGCTGTTGAGTCGTTTCGCCAGTCTGTATGTGGGTGTGGGTATCTGGCTGATAATTGGCCGAAGTGGGTTTCCAGGCTTATGCGTCTTGACGTTCCATACGCATATCCAGGTTTATATTCTCCAATAATCTTTGGCAGGTGGAGTCCGGATTTCTTGGCATTCACAGTTTCAATCAACTTGTTGACCTTTGTTTTCAATTCGGGTGTAGGGTCCTTCGTTACCCTTTGGAATTAGTTTGGTCAGAGAGTATGTGGTTCATTTTCGCCAGACATTCGTCTTTCTTAAGGATGACGTATATTGGCGACTTGTCGGCTCTCCTGACAACTATCTCCTTGTTCTCACGAAGGCTCTTGGCTGCCGCTTTGAGCTCGGGTGTCAGTATGTTACTTCTGTAGTTGCCTCGATTCTTTCCTCCTTCTGCAATAGTTCAGCTTGTAAGGTGTCTTTGGTGGTGACCTTCTTTTGTGCTTCGAGGTCAAATATGTCGTCCAACAGGATCTCCAACTCCACTTTCCGGGCCAAACCACTTGGTCTGGACATAACGTGACAGTTTATACCAGATTTAGGAGAGTGACTTGGTCCTCAGTGAGGTTGATACCTGCACAGTTCAGGAAGCCGTCTCTTGGTCGTGGAATTGCATGGGTCCTCCATATAGTGTTGTTAGCTTCTTGATAATCCTTGTTTCCGTGCTGAGGTGATGTCGGTCTGTGAGGATGTCGAGGTGTTGTTCGATGCGGGTGCGGAGACTTTCGTCGATGTTGCTGTTTCTCCATTCGTTTGTGGCCTGAAGTAGTTGCGTTTTATTGTCTTTGATATCATTTTCTGCCTTGTGTATCAGATTTCGAATGAGATCTTGGCGATATTTTATCGTGAAAGCTTGATTCCTTGCTGCTGGGTCGTGCGTTTTTTATATTAGTATATTTTTTTTTGGTAGCAGTCTTTCCTGTAGACATATGTTATTAAATATGACCGAAATGGTAAGATTGGTAAGATTAATAATTCTAACACGAATTTTCTCAATTTTCCTTATGTTTGTTTTTACTGATGACGGTAAATGAAAAATCAATTCTCCAAAATTCATTCTTTATTCTTAGTCTGACGCGACACTTGAGCGCGTTTCGTAAAACTTATTACATTTTCAAAGAGTTTAGTTACACACACTGAACAGAGTTTAAACAGCTTTTCTTTTTATACCTGCATTTGGGTGAGGTGACATGTTACAATGGTTTGGGGTGAGGTGAGAACAAACACAGAACACGAAACAATGGGTATAAGCTAAAGGGAAGAATAGATCCTATAGATAGAATAGAATATATATATATATATATATATATATATATATATATATATATATATATATATATATATATATATATATATATATATATATATATATATATATATTATATATATATATATATATATATATATATATATGTCGTACCTAGTAGCCAGAACGCACTTCTCAGCCAACTATGCAAGGCCCGATTTGCCTAATAGGCCGAGTTTTCATGATTTAATTGTTTTTCGACTACCTAACCTACCTAACCTAACCTAACCTAACTTTTTCGGCTACCTAATTTTACCTAACCTAACCTATAAAGATAGGTTAGGTTAGGTTAGGTAGGGTTGGTTAGGTTCGGTCATATAACTACATTAATTTTAAGTCCAATAAAATAAAATTGACCTCATACATAATGAAATGGGTAGCTTTATCATTTCATAAGAAAAATATTAGAGAAAATATATTAATTCAGGAAAACTTGGCTTATTAGGCAAATCGGGCCTTGCATAGTAGGCCAAAAAGTGAGTTCTGGCTACTAGGTACGATATATATATATATATATATATATATATATATATATATATATATATATATATATATATATATATATATATATATATATATGTCGTACCTAGTAGCCAGAACGCACTTCTCGGCCTACTAAAAACATCAAACTTGGCATACAATGTGTCTGTACTGTATTTTCGTCTTCTGTTTTTAGTCTCAGATGTCCTTTTAACTGAGTAGTATATACTCCATGGTTTATTCCCTACCAATTAGCTAGCTTGTATCCTCATGTTTAACGCCCTAAGATATGCATCATTGTGTAATTTTAGCACTATAAATTTTTCCATGATTTAGATGGCATTCTCATTGGTTCTATACAGTATTCACCAATGGAGGGGAACGTAGAGTCTTGAGGCACTCACGACTTAACGCCAGTAGATTGTTTTGACCCTATCTTTCAGAATGGGCATGCGCCTCTCCAATGTTGTCCGGCACCATGTCTAAACATTATTCTGTTGATTTTTTAAAGTCGTAATATTTTGGAATTTTTTCTATCTGCATATTTTCTTAAATATCGACTTTTCTTCTACACTTCTTTAGTCTTGTCTCTAAATTTCACTTGTTGAGGCAACTTGTATTCTGCTTGAACTTTCAATAACTTCGTGTATGATGGTATAAGTAACGACACCTACATTGTTATTGGTACCTATGTAGCTTTTCTGGTTGTAGATCTTGAATTACTTGTAACCACCATGATTCCCCGACGGGAAACGAAGACCTGTCTCATGATACTGTACCTCATAAACAAATAAGATGTAGATGTAGCAAAAGAGCAAATTAGTTTTTTATTTCGATATTGCGGAGACCCTCAGTCATATTGATGCGAACTTCTCTCTCCTATCTATAAATGTATTGTCCTTTTCTATAGTAGGTTTAACTCATTAATGCCACAATGCTTTGAAAGTTCCATTGTACAGTAACCAAATGGGGCACAACGCTAAGGAAATTAGCCCACATTAGCTAGTAAACAAAAACAAGTTTTGCTAATTTTGGTGTTAAATACTCCATCATGTATAGTAAATTTTAAGCTGGCTGATCCTGAGGTCTGGCTGCATTCCACTGTTGTGTGTGTAATGTTTCAATAATTATTGTAATTATACAGTATTAATTCAACTGGGGGTATAACTGTACAATCCTAATTTTTATTTTATTGTTTTAAGCTGAAAATGCACATGAGTTACTACTTCTCGTCGACAGTCTGTGACTTTCTCTTCAAGGGCGTCAACATCATCACAACATGGGTAAGTGGTGCACTTCTTAATCTTTTATTGTCTTGCTTCCCTGAGGTGCTGTATGCCCACATATGTACCTCAAAAGATTCAGATAATTGAATAAAACTATTACTGCACATGCCATCTGATTTTAAATATCCGTTGTCTATTGAAATCGATTGGAGGGGAAATCGATTCAAGGAAGACTGCACGGTGTCTTGATGCCATTTTTCATTTTTGCCATTATGGTATCATTTATATAACAAAACAAAACTATTTACATATTTTTTTCTTTTAGGAATGGTGTCATTGTGCCTTGGACTTCTGTCCCTTTCTGTACTGGCAGAAGGTTTCAAGTAGCAAGATCCCAGTTGCTGAAGTTGCAGCATCACGCAAAACTGGTTGCAACAAATACGAGATCCTGAAAGGTCGCCTCTCTTAATGTCTGAATCGTTTCTTGGTCGTAGAAATCAGAAGCTCTTGTATAAACGCAGGTAGCTTGGGTTTGTTTGGCTTGTGCTGAATTGTAAAGCATGATGAAGATACAAATTTTAAATCAGTTTATCTGTTGTCAAATTATGAAGCACAGCCATAACAAGTCGTTGTCTATAGAACTTGTACTCATGGTTATGTTTCTATATCTGGCATCTTTTTTTTTTTTATCTCTGAACTCTCAAAATTTTAACACTTTCGCTCGGGCATGACGCAGCATTGCGTCATCCGTTTACTGGCGGTGCTTCCGGGCATGACGCAGCATTGCGTCATCCACTTTAAATAATCGCCAAATATCAGGTTTTTATCCGATTTTTTGGGACTGGTTTTAAAATGTGCGCCTATGTCTTCCCTACACGCCTATGTCATGTTCAACACACAATCGTACAAACATTTGTGGGCAGGAATTGGGAGTTTAGCTGGAAGGCGTCTGGGCGCTCACTCGCGGCTAACGTGGCCCGTCTTCAACTCGTCTGCGGTTGGAGCGTGACCAGGTTCTTTATTTTATATGCTATTGTTCCTCTAGAGAATTTTATTGCGAACCCATTGAGACCAAAATGAAAGACCTAGGACGAAAATTGAGGTGACCAGAGTGAAAATAGTGAAAACATTTTATCGCTTTCGCACGCTCCTGGGTAACTCGTTCGCACTTTCTCTGTTTGCTGCGGGTAATTAGCCGGGCTTTTGGAGTTTATATGCATTTAGTGCTGTAGAGAATTCTATTGCGAACACAATGATACCAAATTTAATCTCGTAGAACGAGAATTGAGGTGACAAAGTTGAAGAGAGTATACACTTTACGGAATTAACGCACGCTCCCGTGACTTGCCGGGACCCACTACGCACAGTTGAGAGGTGGCGAACGGGGTGAGCGAAAGTGTTAAGGAATGGCTACATTCAAAGTCTTATTATAATTCATTGTGTTGGGGGACAGGAAGCCAGAGTGTATTCATACACGTTAAGCTTATATCGAGCCCTCCCCAGGTCAAATTGCTGACCCCGCCCAGACTTCAACCCCACAAAAAGTTGACTGTATCCTGAGTACCTACTTTATGCTATGTGAACAGAGGCATTAGGTAAAAGGAAATGTGCCCAACCATTTCTGTCCCGCACAGGATTTTAATTCTGAATTCTCGATTGTGTATCAAGAACGAACCCAACTGTACTACCGGGACCCTTTACAAGTCCCGTTGGGCACCTGATTATACAGGTTTTACAGGTTTTTAGAACTTTCAGAATTAGATGCTCCTGAAACATTTTCTAAAACATTGAACATGCTGGTTTGGATGCTGTGAAAGTGAAGGATCAGAAAGTATATACTGTACATTGTTAAGAAACTATAATGGGGAGAAACATGGAGAGGGGAAGGCTCAAGTAAATTCAAATATTAACACTTTACTATCTCCAGCGCACGCTCTCCAGCCTACCTCAAGATGCGCTGAGCGTTTCCTGTGAGCATGCGGCCATATTCAAATATGTATACCCTTAAGTTTTCTCACATCAGTTTTCGTGTTAACGCATTCATTTTGGTATCTTTTTGTTCACAATAGAATTCCCTACAGGAATATATACATATGAAGTCCAAAAGCCTGGCATGCCACCTGCACCAAACTCACAAATCGGCCAAGGGTTACCCGTGAGCGTGCTACCCCACCAAAATGTGTGTACTCTTTTCGGGATTCTTGCCTCAATTCTCGTGTACATCGTTCATTTTGATATCAATTTTTTGCAATAGAATTCCCTACAGGGGTATATGCATATAAAATCTAAAATCCCAATGCGACGAACACCACCCCCCCCCTCCCTCACCCCCACAGCAAAGGTGAAAGTCAGCCGAGAGTTGGCTGTGAGCGAGCACGCATTTGCACACCCGCTACACCTGCACACAAGTGTGTGTAATCTTTTTAGTTTGATAACATCAATTTTTGCATTACATTGTTCATTTTGATATCAATTTGGTATCATTGGTGCAAAAGTTTAAAACACGTCCCAAAATGATCGGACAAAAAATGTAATTTTAACAAATATAATAAATTTGGATGTCAGATTCGCACATCAGCAGAGTTAATTGTGGACATCATATACATCCTTCCCGAACGAAAGTATTAAGGACAAAGCATGAATTATAAAGAAAGTATGTATAGAAAGGAAATTGTTGAAGTGAAGCATTGCTGTGTGAATGTCGCCATAGTAGGAAAATAAACTAAGAAAATAATTGCCCATTTTGCTTCCTCCATGATGGTGTTTCCGAGAGAGCAAACACACTAACTGATATCTAATTGTAATGTTCATAACTAAGATTATGCAAATAAGATATTTTCATCATGGCTTTGCACTTCATTTATGTATAACAGTGGTTTTAGTTATATTTTATCTTACATTAATTTGTTAGTATAAATGTTACAAAACTTTTGAAAACGTGTTGAATTTGATACACTGTGTTATGTCCTTGCTTTGGGGATATATTTTGTGCTTCTGTATATATTTTACATTATTAGAGCTAAGGTATGAGCAATACAGTACAGTACAACCTTGACTCAACTAATCTTATCTTTGGTAACATTTCAAACACTGTGGATTAAATTTACACACCAGGTTTACCAAAAAAAGTGTATGATAAAGCGAGTTGCGCACAAATTTGCTTAAAATACAGGCTATAGTCTACCAACCTTTTATGTTGAAAGTTTCATACTATAAACATTTCTTAAAGTATAAATATTATAAATTATTATTTTAATAATAATAATATCAGACAAAATCTTTGCCCAAAAATATATATATCATGAACTGTACAGTACTGATGACATCATGATGGCATTAGCTAACGCTTCAATCTCAGTTTAGCTGGACGGGTGCGAGCCATTTGTACAAAGAGGCACTATGAGCTTTTTCCCTTGGTGTGCATACAATGTGATAGTTCATAAAGGAAAATTCCTTTGTGAAATATTATATTTTTACTCTATTTTTAGCATATAACAAGATGTCTTGGAAGCAAAATTCACACATCGACAGGACCAGCACCTAGATTGTGCTGGTCCACAATGAAATGTTTTGTCCATTCCTAGCAGATAGGGCAGACCCTGAACTGAAAATAAACATTAAACATTAAACAAGCATTAAACACATGAAATGTCAGAGGCATCAAGGGTAGCCTGAGTTAAAAAAAAAAAAAAAAAAAAAATGTATATATATATATATATATATATATATAATATATATATATTATATATATATATATATATATATATTAGTATATTTTGGTAGCAGTCTTTCCTGTAGACATATGTTATTAAATATGACCGAAAAAGTAAGATTAATAATTCTAACACGAATTTTCTCAATTTTCCTTATGTTTGTTTTTACTGATGACGGTAAATGAAAAATCAATTCTCCAAAATTCATTCTTTATTTCTTAGTCTGACGCGACACTTGAACGCGTTTCGTAATAACTAATTACATTTTCAAAGACTTTTAGTTTTCTCACACAACTATAACCTTAAAGCACTAAACAGTTCTTTACTATGCTATGATTTAAACAGCTTTCATCTTTCATTTTATACCCGCGTTTTGGGTGAGGTGATATGTTACAACAGTTTTTAATGAGGTGAACAAAACTTTCAACAAAGGACAGAACACGAAAACAATGGATATTAACTGGATATTAACTGGGTAAATTGAAGGTATGAATGGAAGTAACTGCGGAAGGGCCTATTGGCCCATATTTCTTGATGCTTCTATATTGGAGCGGGGTCTTGAAGTGGGTAGAATATATTTGTGCATTAATTGACTGTTGATTGCTGGTGTTGACTTCTTGATGTGTAGTGCCTCGCAGACGTCAAGCCGCCTGCTATCGCTGTACCTATCGATGATTTCTGTGTTATTTGTTAAGATTTCTCTGGTGATGGTTTGGTTGTGGGAAGAGAGTATATGTTCCTTAATGGAGCCCTGTTGCTTATGCATCGTTAAACGCCTGGAAAGAGATGTTGTTGTCTTGCCTATATACTGAGTTTTTGGGGCTTACAGTCCCCAAGTGGACATTTAAAGCATAGACGACGTTTGTCTCTTTTAGGGCGTTCNCATTTATGCCCTGTATTTACTTACTAATCCAGTTGCAGAGTTAAAGCAGTGTACATTGCTGTGGGATACGCAGTTAATTTGTTTCACTTTTGAGACTATTATTGTTTTAATCTAGACCAACTATTCCATGGATACGTACTGTTTTAATTATCCATTCTATCCCATGGACATTAGTTTTAATCTTCCAACTATACCTTGCATTATTACTGTTTACCTACCCATCCTATACCTTGTATAGTCCTGCTTAATCTACCCAGTTATCCATGATTATCACTGTTTACTCTTTATTTGTTCAGCTTAAATTTACTTAAGCAATACGTATTTACTTAATAATACTGTTGCAGTGTTAAAGCAGTGTCCATTTCTAGTGGGATACTCAAATAATTTTGCTTTTCACTTTCGAGATTAATTGTTTGAATTCTTCCAAACTATACCACGATTAATACTGTCTTAATATAATCAAACTATACAATGAATAATACGGTCTTAATAACCAAACTAACATGAATAATACTGTTCAATCTTACATGAATATACTCTCTTAATCTATTTAACTGACAGCTTTATTACTTGTTTTTATTACGATAGCTTTGGCTATCTGTCCGGTATTTTCACTCACTATGGTCAATTAACTTTACCTTTGCTTTGTCTACTGGTGTATGTGACGGTTGCTGGTGCGGCAGCTGGGTTCCCTGCCTGCTTTTTTCCTGTTAGTCCTACCGATGCTTACTTTTTCATTTTCCGCAGTGGCGAGAAGCCGGATCACGCAGCAACTGCAACACGGAAGAGGGCTCGGGCGGCGGCGTGCGAGGACAACAGCGCAGTGGTGTGAGGACGCAGCCGGCCTGGGCCAGGACGAAACCGCCCGTTTCGCCTCCCCCTCCTCGGGGGCCTCCTCGGGGGCTCTGATGTGGACGGCGACTACATTTCCCAGAGGCCCCTGCCGGCAAAGTGGGGGTGGCACAGCGACGCAGCCTCCACCCCCTTTCGGCAGACGATTGGACGACGCTTCAGGCGCCTTCGCGCAGGCTCGGATGCCCTCTCCTGACACAAGCCTTCTGGGCATGGGGACCACCGAGGCCGACCCTGCCACGGCTGCTACAGCCGCCCCCCCCCCTTCCCCAACCGTCGACCAAGGGCCAGGGGCATAAGTCGAGGAGACGTGCGAGCTCCTCCAGTCTCTCCTCCTTTCCTTCCCAGTTCGGTAGCATAGTTGCTCTGCCCCTTGGGTTTTCCCTCGCGGCCAGCGGGCACTCGCCCTTCGGGGTGGGGTCCGGCCTGCTGGCCCCTGCGGGGTGGGGGTGCAGCGCCCGTCCCCAATCTGTTCCGCTGTCCGCAGCTACTACTTTGACTTTACTGCCATTCTACTAGTAACCCTACCTTAAGTCGGCCTCTGGCCTGGGGTTATTTAGGAAATTCTTTCTCCTTATTCCTTGGCGGCTCGGCCTCTGGCCTGGGTTATTTTCTTCTCCAAATTCATATCAGGCTTTCCCAGTCAAAATGTAATTTTCTGCCGCCTGTTTTATTTCCAGCTAGGGTTTCCATTATGTTATGTTGTTCACTTATGGTGTCCTGACTGTTATACTTAGATTTGTTACATTCGCCTCACTGCTATTCTAGACAATAGGCCATTAGTTTTCTGCAGAGTTTGTTACTAGGCTACAAGATTACTTTTATTTTACAGCGGGTGTACATTTTAAGTTGTTTCGTGTACTTTGAGTTAGCCACGGCTATGTTGTACATTTGTTAAGACCTACTTAGAAGCCTGTCTTACTCTGCAGAATTATTTATACTGTATTAATAAATTTACGCCCCATACTGTTTGTGTCTTCCTTCCCCTGATCAGAAAATGGACACTGCCTTTTGAAACGAAAGGCGGTGGAATTTCTGATGGGAAGGAAACACTTGCGCACCGCGGTTCCGCAAGGCGCGGTTGCGGACAGTCTGGGTGGCATAAATAGCGCGGAATGGGAGGTTTCTCTCTCACTCCGCTCCCGTCCCGTCACCGTCGCGACTCAAGAAGCGCCCACATGGTATTTCACTAGCAGTGACAAAGAGAATACTTAAACAAATATCTAATGAAGATCTCACCGACCTAACAAATTCACAAGACCTGAAAGCTGTAGCATTAATATTATGATAGATATCGTGGGAAACATTCACATATGGGACTAATAGAACAAGAACCCGGCAATGTGATGTTATAGTGGCCAGAATACGCCTGGGATATAGACGTATCTGGCAGCTTTCTCAAAACCCAAATGTCGAGTACACAATGTGTCAACTTTGTGAAAGAGAAACATGCACTCTCTTGAACATTATATGTAGAATGTCCCATACTGGCTGACTTTCGCCCCCCCCTGGGCTAAGGTATGCTGAACTTTGTAATTACTATATGAGTACTGGAACACTTGATGATATATTGGACTTGTACCCAAGATTGACCATGTAATAGTTAATTATACATGTATGTGATGTACTATATACCTAAGCTTGTAAAAGCACCTTAATCGCCTTCAGTGATTAAGTGCTTAATTGCACACTAGTTTCTTTATCAGCTATCTCACCCTGTCAGAGTAAATGAGATAAATGTCTGTGAATGCATGGTGTGTATATATGTATATGTGTGTGTATGTGTATGTATGGGTATAAAGTATATATGGAAGCATATCAGAATTACTTTCACCTTTGTAAATGTACATTAATGACACTGTGTAGATGACACATCGAACACTTTATGTAAGGCATACATAAATCTGTGTATCTATGTATTTCCGTATATAGTTAGCTTAGCATTTTTAAAGCACCGACTCACCTTCAGTGGTTGATTGTTCAATAAAACCCTTGAAACTATATGTTTAACACATCTCTAACCCTGTCTATGGAGGACAGAAGAAAATGTATATATGCTGTTTAGCATTGTTAATGTGTGGCCACTCTGTGGTAGAAAACAATAAAAAAAAAAAAAAAAAAAAAAAAAAAAAAAAAAAACCCTCCTCCCCCTTCTGCTGGCTGCCAGTTTCCCCGGTTCTGACTACGTCAGAGTCGTTGTTCCGTACGTCTTTTCCTCCCGTTTCACTGGGGATGGGTGGGGGGTGCAGCGCCCGTCCCCAATCTGTTCCGCTGTCCGCAGCTACTACTTTGACTTTACTGCCATTCTACTAGTAAGCCCTACCTTAAGTCGGCCTCTGGCCTGGGTTTATTTAGGAAATTCTTTCTCCTTATTCCTTGGCGGCTCGGCCTCTGGCCTGGGTTATTTTCTTCTCCAAATTCATATCAGGCTTTCCCAGTCAAATGTATTTTCTGCCGCCTGTTTATTTCCAGCTAGGTTTCCATTATGTTATGTTGTTCACTTATGGTGTCCTGACTGTTATACTTAGATTTGTTACATTCGCCTCACTGCTTATTCTAGACAATAGGCCATTAGTTTTCTGCAGAGTTTGTTACTAGGCTACAAGATTACTTTTATTTTACAGCGGTGTACATTTTAAGTTGTTTCGTGTACTTTGAGTTAGCCACGGCTATGTTGTACATTTGTTAAGACCTACTTAGAAGCCTGTCTTACTCTGCAGAATTATTTATACTGTATTATAAATTTACGCCCCATACTGTTTGTGTCTTCCTTCCCCTGATCAGAAATTTAGTTGCTACCTACAATTAGCAACTCTGGGGATATTTGTCTAAAATTTCTGGTAGCAGATCATGTTGAATTAAATATTTACACATCTCTCAACATTTGTCTGCCTCTGTTTCTGTGTTTTTCTGCCTGTCTCTTTTTGCCCTGGTCGACCCGCTCTCACTGCTGGTCTATCTCTGTCTATCTGTCTGCATGTTTGTCTCTGTCTAGTTTCCATTGTAATCTATGTTTGTCTGTCTCTGTCTTTTCAATATCTGTCTCTGCCTTTTTCTTATAAAATAATATAACTGAGTTAAACCTTAGTAGCCATTTTTTTTAGATCATTCCTCCAGTTTGTCTTGTAGTCTCCTTCTATCTTCATCTGTCTTGATTCTTCTGATAATTTTTGCATCATCAGCAGACATTAAGAGGAATGAGTCTATACTCTCTGGAAGATCGTTTACATATATCAGAATGGGAGGGGCCAAGTACAGAGCCCTGTGGGACTTCGCTATTGACATGTCGCCACACTGATGTCTGCGGTCATTGATGTCTCTGATATGAGTGGTCATTTGGACCAATTTTGACCTTCTGGGAGAGAATACCCACTGGGTGGGGGACCTCGATAAGCCTAATATGCAAATTTCCTGTCTCGTCTTGTGACGAGACAGGAAATCTCTCTGTCTCGTCAGTGTGAAAAATTTTCTGTCTCGTCAGTGTGAAACCAATTATAATGTATATACCTATTTATCAGAACAGCATTTATATAATTGCCTATATCAGCTACGTTAGTTCTTAAAATACAGATGCCTGTGTTCACGTGGCATTAAAAATTATGCACTCGGGAGTTGGTTATTATATTGCATCCTCGGCCAAAGGTCACTAGGTGTCTTATAGCGGAACCTCGTTAAGGCAAAGTACGTCTTGGGTGCGTTGCTGCAGTCGTCCAACGCCGAATTATATGTACCAATTAAGTTATATTTAATTAAAATTGCTGTTCAGCCAAAATATATTCTTGAGTTCCACTATAATCCGTGATATAGGGCAGGAGCACTGTGCTCCGTGTGCATCCATAAGCTTGTTAATTGTCATAGTGAGGTCTGGCGCGGGGTGGAGGAGGAGGGGCGGCCGGGAGTCAGGTCCGGGACGAGCGTGGGGGAGGTGCTGCTGCTGCTCCCAGTGTCAGTCCTCACTGCATCACCCTGCAGTTATTCACTCTACTGATAAACGGGTGTAGATGGTGAGCGTTTACCAAGATGCTGACTATGGCATTATACCGAGGCAGGTGTGAGGTGCGGTCTATAGCTGCGGGTGGGGGATCTCTTGCCGTTTTGGAAAGTGACTATTGGAAAACAGCAGCGATTTATTTTTCAGAATAGATTGAATAATTAACGCAAGGATATTAGGAGAGGTATGTGGGAAAGGTTAGTGGGCTACTTGTTGTACTTGCTTGACAATTTGTGTTCAAAGTTTAATACCAAACGAGCAGGCAAGTGTTGCTTCAAACTAGTTTTAAGCTAGAGTGTTTAGCGTTACAGGACCCTATAACAATGGCCCCCATAACTTAGAATTTAAGCCAAGTGTTTCATCAATATCTATTCAAATGAGAGAAGTCTCGTCTAGCTGGACAATTAAAGTGGGTGACCCTATATTACTGTAGTTGCAGGCCCTGTACCCGGGCCCTGTACCCAGGTCCAGTACCCGGACCCTGTACCCAGGCCCTGTACCGGGCCCTGTACCCAGGTCCAGTACCCGGACCCTGTACCCGGGCCCTGTATCCAGGCCCTGTATCCGGGCCATTGGGCCCGGATGATACCTCACATTACACCCCAAGACACCAGCTCACCAACGAATTTTAAACCCCTAACCTTACCCAACCTAATTTAACCCGACTGACTATACCACAGCCTAAATCGATGATGGTGTGTGCACTTACAATGTGATGTGATCCTTTTGCAAAATATAATTTTATGTACACATGTTTCATGCATAGAATTTGAATTTAAAATGTATAATGCCAAATTTTAAAAGATTGCATTGCCATAACCTAAGTACATTTAACTTTCCTTTTAACAAAATTTATGCAGTCAGAGCTTGAACCTATGCAGGTTTGTGTTGTAATCAAAACCTTTGTTAAATAATTTGAGCATATCTTCTCTCTACCTTCGTCATCTTCTCTCTTGACACACAGTTGGAGATTCCGGGTTTGATTCCCACGCTGGACAGAAATTGTTGGGCACGTTTCCTTTCATCTAATGCCTCCTCACCGAGAAGTACATCGGTATATAGTTATTAATATAACATAATAATCATTAAGAAGTAACAAAACAATGCATAATTTTAACATAATTTGCCTTCATGGACATGGTTCACCTTGTGCTTTCCCTTAGATGGGGACAGGAAGCCTGTTAGGCTTATTGAGAATCCCATAGGGTCATCATAGCTTACTGATGACTCTCCTCGGGATGCAACACAAATCCATTGCCAAATATGGAAATATTCACTGTAAATAATAATATATGTACAGATATCCAACATGACTCCTGAGCTGCCAAGCATTAAACATTTACTACTTTGTAGATATTAAAACTGAGAATTAAGCTTGTGTTGATAGCTACACGATAAGTTGTCATCTTTACACGCATAAATTGCACTCAGTGTATTAAACTCATTTACTCAGTGCCATCTTAAAATGCATGAGCACATGGGCAGTTGCCAGAGCCCTCACGATTCTAGGGCTTTCGTGCTCCTATATTCTTCGTGAGAGATCTCTTAGCAGAGTTGATAAATACTCGACCTCTTGCTGGAAAAGCCTGCGATTCAAATCCCTTTTCAAATGATAGTTATGCATTAACCCTTAGACAGCTGCTATGGAGAAATGTCATACCAGCCTATGCACAAAAACAAAAAAAATTCCAAAACATAATTTTCATTATAGAATTACAATATTAATTTGTATGCTAGATATAAGAAAAAAACATGAAAATAAGTGAATATGTATTGTTTCACTGGGTGGATGCGCTCTGTAAGTCTGCGACTGGCACTAGTCAACGCCTAGTGCTTGAATTTGCTGATAATTCCCAATTTATTCTCTGTTTCACTGATTGTTTTATCACTTGTTTTTCTTTATTTATATCAATTGAACACTTGTACTGTATATCTATATTTGCATCATACGTGTAAAACACAGACAATGATTGTTTAAATCATCATTCAAAATTCAAATTAACATTTTTTATTCAGGTAAAAGTACATACATGGATGAAGAGAATGTAATAACCTATGAATTATCCATATTATTAATTAACAAATTAAGGAGTTTACAAATGTAAGCTTTTTATTAATGCACAAAGAAATCGCACTTGACGTGATGTGTCAATGAGAAAGTCAGTAAGAGCCGTTAGGAGGATTCAAACCTATGATGTGGGTTCTAACCTCAAGGCATTGGTTCAAATCCTCCTCATGGCTCCTGATTTTCTCATTGATACATAATGTTAATGCGATTTTATTTTTTTGTGTATTAAGAAAAGCATTGGAGGTAGAATTCCTAGACTACAAGCCACAATGCATGGGGGAATGGTGTAAAACCTTGATTAGGCTTCAGTGGAAGTTTTAGGAACTACAGTAGATAATTCAGTTGAATACACAGTAATCACACTAAAGTGATGTGTCAATGAGACAATCTGGAGCCAAAACCCTTATAAGCTAGATAGAACTGTAGATTGTAATTCTTTCACCATGTAGTGGCCCAGTTGACTAGGGTGTGTGGGGGGGGGGGAACACCCACTGCATAGGTTTGAACCCTTATCACGGCTCCTACGGATTTTCTGATTTGGTTGATTCCCAGGTTGCAAATGATTGTGTTGTGGTGTACTGTAGTTGTCTTAAGGTATTTGCTCGAGAGTACCCAGAGCATAGGTTTGAGTCCTCGTCACAGTTCCTACTGATTTTCCCGTAATTAATGTACAGTTACCAAACCACAATTAACGTTATCAAAAGAGAATTATGTACCAAACACAATACCTGTAGTCAACTGGAAGTGCCACTTCCCACCCTGCAGGCAACTGCTCATAGTCATTCACCAGCGCTGTTCATGAAAGAAACAGATGTCGCCCTTCTCCAGCCTGTTATCAAGAATACTCTGAATATGGCTTAATTTCCAAAAACCTTGCTCCTGGCACCGTCTTATCCATTGAACAAGGTTTATTTATCAAGTTTCAAGAAGAAAATATCTGTTAGGCAAAATCCATCAACAAATTAAGTCAACCAGGACATATGTTGACTGGGATTACTTCTATCTGCTACAATTTACAAATGAGCTTAATATTGTTAAAATCAATAGGTCGCTGGTACCATGGGTGTTTTCATGCTTAGCCTGACATAATGAATCGCATAATGTTAGCCTGATATAATGAATCTTTTTATGGTTAATTCTAGGTGAGTGTGGACATCCAAGGACAACAGTGGCTTCACTTAGGATCCAAACAGTGAGTTTCCATATTTGACTCCTAGTTACCTACTGTATTTACTAATAGGTTAACAGAGGCATCAGGTGAAAGGAAATTTGCACAACCACCTATATCCTGCCTGTGAATAAAACCTGGAATCCTTGGTTGTAAGCAGAGGATGTATTCCACTCTGCTTCAGGACCTCTTTTTTCCAAAGTTGCATTCTAATGATAAATGCTTGTCAATGCTTTATAAATAAATAAATAAATAAATGTTTATTCAGGTAAGGTACATACATACAAGAGGTTTTACAAAAATTGATAGATTTATAGATAGAGCTAGTACATACAATGCCTAAAGCCACTATTACGCAAAGCGTTTCGGGCAGGAAAAACATTAAAGACTAAAACTTAATACAATGGGGCCTCGATTTACGATGCTAATCCGTTCCCAGAGACGGATCGTATGTCGAAATATCAGAAGTCGAAGCGAATTTTCCCATAAGAAATAAAGGGATTTGAATTAATCCGTTCCCCACCCTCCAAAATATTAACATAAAAATACATTTTATACTGAATACAATGTTTTTTTATAACTACAATACAGTACCAAAACTTCACTTACCTTTATGGAGGGATTTCGATGGCGTATGGAAGATGGTGATGAGGGGGGAGGAGGAGAGTTGTTACTGTTTGGAAGGGGAGTCTCCTTCCATTATCACATCAGGCAGTGATGTTTTCTCTGGGGTACTCTCTCTCCTACGTTTTGCCTGAATACCACTAGGACCTGGTTGTGGTTCAGTGCTTGTTTGTCTCGCTACAAATTTGTCAAGAGACATTTGTTTTTCCATTCGATTTAACATTTGTCTGTAATAATGCATCACTTTAGCACCCATAATGTCCTTTTTCTTAACCAGTATGGTGGATATCGTTGACTGAGATTTGTTGTACTGCCTAGCCAGTTCACCGACCCGCACACCGTCTTCATATTGACGAATGATCTCTTGTTTCTGCTCTATGGTCATTCTTACATGGGATCTCATATGTTGAGCCTTACCACTGACTTTCTTGGGACTCATGGCGCGATAGAAAATAATTACTGTACTTTAATGTTCAAAATGCAAAAAATCACCACAAAAGCGGAATTTCTTATAGGCGCGATCGTCACTAAGCGGGTAGCTGTAGTATACTGAGGCAGGTCGGACCGCGTGACCGGGAACCACGCGCTTGGCCGACCCGAACGTGTACCAACAAATATCGGATGTTGACGACACCATCGGATGTCGAGTCGCATTTTTTGATGAAATTTATATCGGAACTCGAATTTATCGTAAGTAGGGGCAATCGTATGTCGAGGTGCCACTGTACTAATTGAGATTAAAGTATAAAATGTGTTGAGAACAATTAAAAATAAAAATAAAAAAGGGGGGAACATGGCAGAAAAAGCAGCACAAATACAATTAGGTCGACAAACAGCGTTGTTTAAAAAAAAAGACATGGGTTGACAATATAGGGGTAAGGTAGGTTACAGGGAATTTATTAGGTAGTGCTTAGTTTTTATCTTAAACTGGTTGAGAGAGGTACAGTCTTTAACATGATTGGGAAGGTCATTCCACATTCTGGGTCCCTTGATTTGTAGAGCATTTCTAGTTTGATTAAGTCGTACTCTTGGAATATCAAAACTATTTGTTTCTGGTGTGGTGCTCATGGGTTCTGTTACAACCTTCAATGAAGCTTTTGAGGTCAGGATTGGCATTACAGTTCAGCATTTTATATATGTATAACACACACATGAGAGAATGTGCAGTGACTTAATATCTAACATATTCAGAGATTTGAGTAGGGGTACTGAGTGATGTCTGGGGCCAGAGTTGGATATTGTCCTAATAGCAGCTTTGTGTTGAGTAATTAGAGGACGTAAATGATTTTGGGTAGTAGAACCCCAAGCACAAATACCATAATTGAGATATGGATAGATGAGGGAGTAATAGAGCGTCACCAGGGCAGGGCGAGGTACATAATATCTGATCTTAGAAAGAATGCCAACAGTTTTTGAAACTTTTTTTTTTATATATTTAGAATGTGTCCCTCGAAATTCAGCTTTTGTTCAATAGTCAATATTATTTAGATATAGAAAATTTTAGATATTGAAAAATTAGATATAGAAAACTCTACTGAACCTAACATAGGCTAATGAAATCCACATAGGCTAATGTTTAATTGCACTATGAAGTTTGAAAAGTTGTTTCAGAAGGTGCCTGATCAGCCAAGTTGTTAAAGATGTTAGTCTGTGGGCTACAAGTTCCAGCAATGTGGCCAGTCAGTCGTCGGGTTAGCCTGGTCTCGGGAGGTATCAAAATAAGAGTGCTTCAAATCGGGAACTAATCTCTAAATTGACTTAAATAAATGTTAATATAGTACAGTATTTGTAAACGGCAAATTGTAATTTGGTTTTTTTATTAAAATTCAAAAAATTAAAAAAAAATTTATTACTGTATGTCTGTATTACTTGAATGAAGACTCCTAATGGCATTATTTGTTTCTCGTTGTCCCTCTTGTTTTATGAAATGGCTAATATTTCTCCCCCCCTTTTTTTATAAGGGATTCTAATTTTCTCATTCTAATAGAAGGAATTTTAAGTAGTCATTAATTTTGATGGAGAACTTATCATTTCATAGTTTGATAGTTGTTATCTTATCATAGCTAAGATTACCTTTGTATTGAGAGTACTGTTATCTGACATGTTACCTGGAACATCAACTGATGTGAATAGAGAACTTTGCCAAATGGCCAAATTAATAAAATTTCTAAAATTAAGTGCTATATATATAGTACTGTAAAGTATTTAATCTTTGTTACAAAGTTCAGGACTGTT
>WNGS01042707.1:33334254-33367619 GCA_020271785.1 Procambarus virginalis
GACAAGAGGCACTGAACTACAGGCCAGTGTCCTTAACTCTTATATACCATGCAAGTGATGGAGAAGATTGTGAGAAAAACCTAGTAAACATCTGGAGAGAAGAGACTTCGTGACACCCATCACATGGGTTCAGGGAGGGTAAATCTTGCCTTACAGGATTGATAGAATTCTACGATCAGGTGACAAGAATTAAGCAAGAAAGAGAAGGGTGGGCGGACTGCATTTTTTTGGACTGTCGAAAGCCTTTGACACAGTACCCCATAAAAGGTTGATGCATAAGCTGGAGAACAGGCAGGAGTAACAGGTAGGGCGCTCCAGTGGATAAGGGAGTACCTAAGCAATAGGAAACAGAGAGTTACAGTGAGGGGTGAGACCTCAGACTGGCGTGAAGTCACCAGTGGAGTCCCACAGGGCTCTGTACTTGGACCTATCCTGTTTCTGATATACGTAAATGATCTCCCAGAGGGTATAGACTCATTCCTCTCAATGTTTGCTGACGACGCCAAAATTATGAGAAGGATTAAGACAGAGGAGGACAGCTTGAGACTTCAAGAAGACCTGGACAAGCTGCAGGAATGGTCGAACAAATGGCTGTTAGAGTTTAACCCAAGCAAATGTAATGTAATGAAGATAGGGGTAGGAAGCAGGAGACCAGATACAAGGTATCATTTGGGAGATGAAATACTTCAAGAGTCAGAGAGAGAGAAAGACCTGGGGGTTGATATCACGCCAGACCTGTCCCCTGAAGCTCATATCAAGAGGATAACATCAGCAGCATATGCCAGGTTGGCTAACATAAGAACGGCCTTTAGAAACTTGTGTAAGGAATCTTTCAGAACATTATATACCACATATGTCAGACCAATCCTGGAGTATGCGGCTCCAGCATGGAGTCCCTATCTAGTCAAGCATAAGACTAAACTGGAAAAGGTTCAAAGGTTTGCCACCAGACTAGTACCCGAGCTGAGAGGTATGAGCTACGAGGAGCGACTGCAGGAATTAAACCTCACTTCGTTGGAAGACAGAAGAGTTAGGGGGGACATGATCACCACATTCAAGATTCTCAGGGGAATCGACAGGGTTGATAAAGACAGGCTGTTTAACACAAGGGGCACACGCACTAGGGGACACAGGTGGAAGCTGAGTGCCCAAATGAGCCACAGAGATATTAGAAAGAACTTTTTTAGTGTCAGAGTGGTTGACAAATGGAATGCATTAGGAAGCGATGTGGTGGAGGCTGACTCCATACACAGTTTCAAATGTAGATATGATAGAGCCCATTAGGCTCAGGAAACTGTACACCTGTTGATTGACGGTTGAGAGGCGGGACCAAAGAGCCAGAGCTCAACCCCCGCAAGCACAACTAGGTGAGTACTAGGTGAGTACCCAAGCGGGGTCAAAGGTGGCCCAAGCCCCCCAGGTCATTTCCTCCCCAGCCCCGGGAACCCCCTAGTCGGGACCCAGGCAGAACAGTCCTCCATACCCTCTATTCCTGAAGAAAAGGCAGAGTCCAGGGGAAAGGCAGAAAAGAAGGGGGCCTGCTGGTTTGACCCAGAAGCCTAGACAGGAGGAACTGGCTCAAATGCCTCCGTCCCTAACCCAAATGGGGCAGCCCCCAAAGCAGCCCTAGTCTCATTACCAACTAAACCCTGCCTCGACTCTGAAACCCTCAGATGTTTAGGAGCCAGGAGGAGGGGGAGGAAGTGGGGGGGGGAGGGAGTAACCCCCCCAACCATATGGGGGGTTTCTGTAGGCCATTGCTCCTTTGCCTCTCTGAGGACGCCAGGTTCTGGCTCGTGGTCTCCGGTAGGCTGAACTCCATTGACTAATGCCCTGGTTTAATATATCACATATTCGCCTGATAGCGCCAGGGAGCCACAGGGGCTCCCCCTCCTAAGAAAAAAAGAAAAAAATTATTTATTATATATATATATATTATATATATATATATTATATACATATATACATACAAATATATATGTATGTCGTACCTAGTAGCCAGAACACACTTCTCGGCCTACTATGCAAGGTCCGATTTGCATAATAGGCCGAATGATTTTCTTTATTTTCCATAAATTGTTTCCAATTGCTTTATTTGAAATATTATTATTATATTATACTAGGAACATAAATTATTGACTTAGTTATATTAGTTTAGGCTAGGTTAAGATAGGTTAGGTTAGGTAGGGTTGGTTAGGTTCGGCCATATATCTACGTTAGTTATAACTCAAATTAAACAAAATGAACTCATACATAATGAAATAGCTTTATTATTTCATAAGACAAAAAATTGAAAAATATATAAATTCAGGAAAACTTAGCTTATTAGGCAAATCGGACCTTGCATAGTAGGCCAAGTACTGCGTTCTGGCTACTAGGTACAACGTATATACAGTATATATAAACATATAACCAAGAATTTAATCTGTGCTACAAGATAAACAAATGTTTAGTCACTAAGAGTAAAATACAATATACTAGTACTGTACTAGTATACTAGTACTATATATAGTAATAGTGTATATAGCAATATAGTGTACTATACTATACTAGTATATATACTAGTACTGTAGTATTAATGTCATTTCATGCACCTAAGCAACATACTTTCCAAAAAAAAAAAAATGGCAAATCTTTGGACAATATCTAAACACCAATGCTTCACATACATGCAACAGAAACGTGATGCTCACTTATTTAGTAATTACAGTACAACCTCAATTCAATGAACTATATGGGCCCAACCCCCAATTTGTTGCAGCGAGGTATTCGTAGCAACCGAAGATGCCTTCAAGATGCATTTCCCATGCCTATGCACTAATTCAATTACTGTAGCAACATTTTAACACTATCGCTCTCTTTGGACACCCTCATGTCCACTTTTTTCTCACGTGTCCTAGCTTTGGACACTGCTCGCGTCCAATAAAAAATATTTGTATAAAATTCATTTTCTATCCGATCGACTTCGGCATAGTTTCAAAATGAGCGCCTTTAGAGTGCGCACAATTTGATATCAATATCAAAGATGTAACACAAAACTTGATGTCAGAACACTTGAAAGATTATAAATACATTTTTGGTCAAAATTTTAAAATATTTGTTAAAATTCTATTTATTGTGCTATTATTATGGGACTAGTTTTAAAATGCTTGCATTTACATTGCAAAAAATTTGATACTAAAATTAAAGATGTAACACAAAAATTTTTTGTCAGATCACTAGAAAGATATAAATAATTTTGCGATGATGAGCGTCCAAAATTAAAATATTTGTTAAAATTCCAGTTATTGCTCTATTATTATGGGACTAGTTTTAAAATATGCGCCTTTATATTGCGAACAATTTGACACCAAAACTAGTGACATAACATGAAAATTGATGTTATCAAACTGAACGAATATACACATTAGGTTGCGGGTGTGATAATTGGTTCTCGTTCATGGGTAACTTTAGGCTTTGCTAAGGGAGTCACGCTGGGCTTTTGGACAATATATGCACATACACCTGCAGGGATTTTTAATTGTGAACATATTGATACCAAAACAAGCGATGTAGCATGAGAAATAAGGTGAGAAAACTGAAACGAGTATACACATTTAGTGTCGCCGAGCGCTCGCCCGCACTGCCAGGACTACTTCGTGCACACGCCCAGGGGAGCAATACTGTTAATTTCAAGCTATATAATGACTACCAAATGAACATGTTCACTAAAAAAATTAACCATATCTAGCTTATACCTCACATCTTCAGCCTCAAAATTCTTTTTTCAAATGGTATTGGTTTTAATTTGGTTTTAAGCTATTCTCAATAACTTTACAGGAAATAGCTGGAGCCTTGGGAAAGTTGAGTTCATCTACAAAAAATTATCAAAAATGTGATTGGAGCCATATTAACCACTGCACTGTGCATAGTGTCTTAAGGCGCATTTAGGTATAGGGAACAACTCAAAACTGCTGCAGGTACACGGGGCTTACAACCTGTGCCTCAGGATTCCAGTAAACAGACGCCATCTAGAAAAAAAAAAATTATCTGCATTCTTCCTGGCTGTGAGAGCCTCAGTACTGAGAGAGTGACCAAGTTTGGCACATGCAGCAAGAGCTCACAGCACCACTTAATAATGATGAATGTAATAGGCAATTGCAATAATTTGGGTTGATAAGTGTCACAGATGATCCTGACTGTGATACGACTATTATACAACATTCAGATATCAGTGAACACAATTGTAGTTATGATATTCACAACATGAGGTAGAGACACAGCACCCAGCCACTGTGTCATGCATCAACTCCTCATGAACTGATCTCATGCTCCTTCACAATATAACCTTCTGGAAATGGATTCATATTTGGGATTTTGTGACAGGAATGTGATAACAACAGCAGTTCTGTGGCTAATTTATCAAAATGTGTAGAATATTGGAACCATTTTCTTGCATCAGGTTCTTACTGGTATCGTCTGCTTGCATCATATGGATCCATGCTGATTGATTTCATCACCACACCCACCAGAACTGCTTATTAGTTTGCTATGGTTCATAAAAATTTTAATAGCGCTATATAATGTGTGTGTATATATACAGTGTAATAACAGCAAAAACACTTTGATTGATCTAAGAATATATATAGTGTCACTATATATTAACACCATATGATTTAACAAAGCAATGTTCCACACATTTGATTATAAAAATTTCTCAAATTATACACATTAGAATAATATTACAGTACAGCAAAAATCCAGGGAAAAACAATGCAAGACAATTAAATAATTATGAAAAATTATATTCACGGTAAATGCCACCCCACAGGGTCGTGGGGGCTAGCATATCCGAGTGCCTACTCACTCGGTGCCCATAAATTGCTCAACTTCTCTGCTCCATTACCACTAATGTATGTCGCATGCATTTTTTTTTTTTTTTAGTTTCCTCTGATCAGAGAATGATTCTAACAATAAAAGAAGTGAAATAATTTTTTAGAAATACTGTACAGTACAGTACTGTACTGTAATTTGTTTCCGCCACACAACGGGGATGTCATATTATAATGCAGTGCAGTGCTTAACCCTTTAACTGCGCAACGCGCCTGCAGGCTCGCGTCTGGTTTGCGCAACGCGCCTCCGGGTATTTGTATTTTTCACGTTCCATTCAAATCTCCCGCGGCTACACGGGGTTCACATCAGCTTCCTCAGGGCTCTTGTAAACAGACGCCATCTTTAAAAAAAATCGTGGTCCACATTCCCGGGTGTGGGAGCCTCAGTAGTGTGTGAGCAACCAAGGCTGGCGCTCGCAGCATGAGCGCACAGCACTGCTGTTCAGCGTGTGACCACAGCATCGCCTAATAATGTCAAAATATATATATAACTTGTATCATTTAGCCATGATAGTGTTATAGAAGAGCCTGAGTGTGATAATGACTGGGTACAATGTTCAATTATCAGTGATTCAATGCTGTTCACGATGTTCACAGCACCACAGCATTATTTCGTCCATCTAGGAATTTTCAAATGATTTCTTAGGTTCCTTTTCAAAATAAACGTGTGGTCAATTATTCATTTACAGGAATTAGTGACCAGGATTGTGATAATAGCAGGATTGTGGTTATAATTAGCGTTGTGCGTAGTATTGTGGAAGGAGGAAAGTTTGGTGAGGGAGGGAGGGCGAGAATTGAGGTAGCCTCATTGTGTGTGTGTGGCTGCCACTCTTGTTTTGCTCACCATAATAGCTTAGTGGTTCGCTATGGGCAACACATATGTACATGGGTATATATAGTGTGTGTATATAGTGTAAGAACAGTAACAGGAGAATGTTGAGAGGAGCTATTTTGGTGAGGGAGGTGACGTAATCGTAGCGTCGTCTGCTGTCTGCTGTGTGATTTTCATGCAGTGTATGGTGGCCACTGTACTGTTTGGACACAATACCGGCTTACTTGCATAGTTCTGGTAAATAAAACATGTAGATAGGTATATAGAACATGTGTAATAAGAACTATAACAGTATGGTGGGAGGAGCAATGTTGGCGAGTAAGATGTTGGAGTGAGGGAGACTGGCTGGGTGTGGCTGCTCTCACTCGAGGTGTTCTGAGTGTGTTGATGGTGAATGTATATAGTGTGTGACAGTGTGTAGTGTGTAAATAGATTATATGTATACATAAATTAGCATGATACATAGTAAATATGTGCAGCATATGTGTACACAAGTGTCATGCACGTAACACAGTGTCTTCGGACAGTACGGTTGTTTTACTGCCATAATATAGTGTACGTGTTCACTATACATAGGATTAGTACGTAAAAACAAATAAAATGTATTTGGAACTGTGCAAAAAAAATGAACGAAAATATATTCGCGGCAACTCGCGCGCCCCGCCCCGACCGCCCCACCCGCCCGGGAGCTTACAGCACGGGAGCACGGGGAATCATGACGTCACGCCCCAACTTACGGACCCCATAGCAGCCAAAGTAAGTACAATTACGACTTTTTTTTTACATACCCATACTGAGGGAAGGGTTTTTGACACTTTAAACAGAAAAAAGAATTTTTTCCAGAGAATTTATTTCCTGCGCACCACGGGGGTGTCATATTTGGAGGCAACGCAGTTAAAGGGTTAAGAGTGTTACCATTCATATCCTAATATTTCTAATGTTCTATGGGTTGATTTCACTGGGCAAAATTTGAATTTCAACCTGTCATATGAAGAACAACTACCAAGAGAACCTGTCTGTAAAGAGTTTTAATAACATCTAGCATATTTCCAATGCCTTAGCCTTGAAATCTTATTTACAAAGGAAACAAGATTGAAATAATTATTATTTCAAAGGACTCTTATTAGTAAACAAAAACTGGGGTAATCTAGAAAAAAAAACGAACGATAGAATTTAGTGTAAAATATGCTCAATGACTTTCCCAAGGGACCTGTACAATTTATTGTAATGTAGCACCCATCTACAAAAATAATTAAAAACGTGATTGGAGGTACAGTATATTAAGAGTTACTATTCCCCCAACAAAAAAATTCCAAAAGGCAAAAAAAAAGAAAAAAGAAAACAAGCGTTGAATGTAATGAAACACCATTTTCTGGGCGAGCCTCGGAGGCTCACACAAGCTATTCGAACTGACATATGCTATATTAGTTTGGGGGCGTCATCAGTCACAGGAGTCCTTATGCCAGCCGGGGACCACGAGCCAGAACCAGGTCCCCTCAGAGAGGTGCAGGGAGCAATGGCCTATGAGCACTGTGGTAGAGAGCACCTACCAGCACAGAACCAGTGACCCTAAGGTAGCAGTGTAAAGCCGTCACCGGACACAACACGTGACACACTACACACAGAAATCACAATAGCGTGATGCATCAAATGAACAAATTTATAAGGGCCGTGATGAGGATTTGAACCTACATCTGAACCTCGGATGTAGGTTCGAATCCTCGTCACGGCCCTTGTGGATTTGTTCACGTGACACACCTCTGGCCCATCCAACCAAGCATCCACAACCAACAGACCCCTCCAGAAGCCAGCCATCTCATTCTACACCAGAAAAGAAGAAGGCTGCAAATGCACAAAATGACCACCTGGACTAAACAAACAGAACCCCTAGCGTCGGAGGAGAGCATGAAACTCCCCAACCCGACCCCCAGAAGAGAAGGCAAACAAAAACAAGGCCTTCAAAAGCAATCCCAAATTGAAGGGGCCACAGCAAAGGAGAAGAAAGACAAGAAAGAACGTGATCCAAAGACCAAGAATGCTCAGGCGGTGCATGAGCAGGCCCATCTCCATCAAAGTTGCGTGATACGAAGCAACAGGTATAGGCATGAGATGCCGATCCAGAAAAAAACAAGAGAGAGGACAAAAACAACCTGGTCCAAAATCAGCAAAAACCGACGAAGAGAAAGAAAATGATGGTAAGACCTCCAAGAAACTTCATACTGTCGCTGAGAAGAAGACCGCATGTGGGACACTAAAGAAGCCACCTGATCACCATACAAATGGCGATACACACGCGTCAGATAAACCAGACATGTAGTGCTGAGCAGTAAGGCAAACCAGTGCTGAGCAGTAAGGCCTCTTTCAGAATACTGAAAGAGGCAGAAAACTGCTTGGGTTTGGACACTAAGCAAGCAGTACCTGAAGCCCAGAGAACCACTCACCCCTGATATGAATCCAGCAGAGCCAGAACGTGGAGCAACAGCAGAGCCGGGGAAGAGGGACAGAAACTCCCACCTCGACCAGTCCTCCTGAAAAGCATCTACCACGAAGGCTTCACAGTGGGGGAACAGCACCACATACACTGGGAGATGCTGAGACCATATCAACGCGAAGAAGTCCACCTAGGGGGTGCCCATATGTCCGACAAAGCCAAGGAAAGAGGCCGAGTCAACTGTCCGCTCCATAGAAAGAGGAAGGAAGAGCGACAGGCTGTCTGCCAGGACGATGGACACACCCTATATGTGAATAGCACAGAGAACTAAACCCTGAGAACTCAGCACAAGAGCTACCCCAAAGTGACCAAACCTAAAGTCAATGACCGAAAAGACCACCACCAACAATTCCTCAGGGGAATGGACAAGGTAGAAAAAGATGGATGAATCAATACGATTGGCACATCCCTAATGGGACACAGGTGGAAACCAAGTACACAAAGGAGCCACAGAGCTATTAAAAGAACTTGTCCAGAGGCAGAGTACTAAGGAAAGGGAAAGCAGGAGGCAGTGATGAGGTGGAGGCTGCAAACGTAGAAACGCAGGAGCTCAAGAAGTTCAGGAATGAGTACACCAGTAGAATGACAGGTGAAAGGCGGACCCAAAGAGCCAAAGTGCAACCCCCGCAAGCATAGCTAGACGAAGTACACGAAGAGTACAAATTTACCAAAACTACTGACGACACCTTAGCAGAGATGAGGGAAGCACACACCAAATCATGTACCCTCCTTACCCCTTTTATAGCATACATAACCCACACCTGAGACAATCATTCACTTTTGAGTGACATGCGACACGTTGAAGTAAAGCAAGCTGCACCAGCCGCAGTGCGCCCCATCCAGCCAATAATACTTCCCTACCTGGAGCAAGACAGAAAGCCCTAAAGCCTCGACGTACCCCGAGGACGAAGACAACACCAAGTGGGGAGTGATTCCCAAATGCCCCAGGTTAGATAACCCTGACATGCAAGGGCAGTACTCACTGAGCCCCTCGGAAAAGTCACCATAGGTGTATGCTGTTCCTGTACACCAAGACACCTGGCCACCACACCACACACAGCTAGAACAGTTACAGAGGGGGAAAAAAACAGAACAGAAATTTGAGGCCAGAGGTGACTGATCTGAGCACCAGCACATCAGTTCAAGAACTGGAGTGGTGGGCTGCCGGCTCCCCCCTCCCTCCCTATAACCCTATGAGGGGAGAGGGTAGCACTAACAAGCGGGAGTGCTAGTTGCATGAAGTGTTGCTTCTTGGGTTTTTTTCTTTTGATTCAAAAAGAAAATATTTTGATCTTTTTGGATGTATATTGCACAGGTTAACCAGACAGTGGTCTGTTTTGATTTGCCAACCTTTCTGGGTCCTTCCCTGGTTGATGGCAATTATGACATACTTTAAAAGTAAAGTGCTCATAGGCCACTGCTCCTTGCACCTCTCTGAGGGGAACTGGTTCTGGCTCGTGGATCCCCGGTAGGCATAAGAACCCCTGTGACTGATGACCCCACACTAATATAGCACATGTCAGTTTGGATAGCTTCCGGGAACTGACAAGGCTCCCCACAGAAAAAGTTCAAAATGCCCAACAAAAAAAATTCTAAACATCCATCCGGAGATTCACTAAATCGGGGTTTCATTGAATCAAGGTTCCACTGTAATAAAAAATATTGTACCTTTCCTGTATTCCATGGAACCAACAGCAAAACCAAATGTATTTAAGGTAAGATTTTCCTCTGCAGTTTCAAAATACAGCACAATATCACAAAAAAATAAAAACAAAAAATCATAAATGGTAAAAAACTACAAAATGGTGCAATAAACATTTACAAAACAATGTGGTTAAGAATGTTTGAAACAGTTGTACAAATGACACCTACAAAACACACTTGCAAGAGAAAATCAGAACTGCTACAGAGTATAAGTACATAAACCATCTTTTTCATACTGTGAATGCAATAAATACCCTGGATGTCAAGTCATATAGTCAACAGAACAAGGTGCATTCATAAACTTTCTACCAAACAGTGGATCTCAATGTAAAGTTCTCTTTAATTAATTTTTCTAACAAATTTATTTATTTCCTCTTTTCTCATTACTGAAGTTTATTTCCAAGACTGCTTATGCTTGGTCCACCTTACAACCGAGAACTCTATGTACAGACAGCATAAAACATCCACCAGACAATTTATCATTGTAATTGGCATTTAAGGCAGGTGGCTGCAGGTAACGAATCTTCCAATGGTGAGCACTCCAGTTGTAAACTCTCCATTATTAATAATTTGAAATCAAATGACATGTGCTTCTTTGAGCTTCGAGCTTCGCTTTGAGCTTTGTAAATATTTCATTCACTCATGGATATTGGAAAATATAGGTATACTTTACCCAAAGGTTGCTAGTGCAGCCTAGTACACTACGCCATGTTTTTCTTTGATTCCATGCGTGATATCCCATACTGTAAGGTGGAGATATTAGATGAACTTATTTAACTTGATCTATACTCTAAAAGCCCTCATACAAAATTAGCGTAGCAACACAGTTGTGTACCTAAACTTATTATTGTAAACAATTTTTTTTATAGTCAATAGTGGGTAAATGGATATTTGAAAACAACAATAATATAATGGGTTCTTTGAAAGCACATTTAGATACAACAAGGAGTGCTATGTTATTGTTATTAAATGCAGTATCTTTGTAACTGCTATATGAAATAGGTACTGATAAAGTTGTGTAATTACCTAAGTGTAGTTACAGGATGAAAGCTATGCTCATAGTATCGTGTCTTTCTAATACTGTCATCTGAGAATACGAGTGATAAACTGTGTTGCACAGTGAGAAATTGTCAAACACGTATAAATTCACTAAAGGAATAGCATGTTGAAACATGCTATTTGTTGTATTTATATTTTATGTTTGATAGCATTGGATGTACTGTAGTTTGTCATTATATCCTTTTTTGCTCATACTTAAAGTATTGTATATAAAAACTATAATTTTGAGCATTTGCCCCAAATCCATGACCCAAATTTAATGTCTGTATAAAGACTGGGATGCTAACTATTTACTAAGCCATGAACCTGCAGGGCATCATTAGTATCCAAGGTGCATAAACTACAGCAGTTATTGTAATCACGTTACATACATGATCATGGTGGCTAAGTACAGTATAACAATGCTTTGTTTCTTATAATTCTTCAAATGCTACTGTAACCCAGCTGGTCAAGTAGTTCCAAGTGCTACTGTAACGCAGCTGGTCAAGTAGTTCCAAGTGCTACTGTAACCCAGCTGGTCAAGTAGTTCCAATTGCTACTGTAACCCAGCTGGTCAAGTAGTTCCAAGTGCTACTGTAACCCAGCTGGTCAAGTAGTTCCAAGTGCTACTGTAACCCAGCTGGTCAAGTAGTTCCAAGTGCTACTGTAACCCAGCTGGTCAAGTAGTTCCAAGTGCTACTGTAACCCAGCTGGTCAAGTAGTTCCAAGTGCTACTGTAACCCAGCTGGTCAAGTAGTTCCAAGTGCTACTGTAACCCAGCTGGTCAAGTA
The DNA here is from genome assembly GCA_020271785.1 of Procambarus virginalis. NCBI lineage: Eukaryota > Metazoa > Arthropoda > Malacostraca > Decapoda > Cambaridae > Procambarus > Procambarus virginalis. Next base: position 33,345,982 of record WNGS01042707.1, read on the forward strand.
GTTCCAAGTGCTACTGTAACCCAGCTGGTCAAGTAGTTCCAAGTGCTACTGTAACCCAGCTGGTCAAGTAGTTCCAAGTGCTACTGTAACTCAGCTGGTCAAGTAGTTCCAAGTGCTACTGTAACCCAGCTGGTCAAGTAGTTCCAAGTGCTACTGTAACCCAGCTGGTCGAGTCGAGTACCAAGTACTAACCAAGATACAGAAACGAGAAAAAACATATTTCATAGAAGATTTCTCTTATAATTCATTCTTTCTAGTGCATTGCTTATGCACATCCACTTTGTTATTAATGCTTAAAAATCTTGGTCTCCACAATCACCAGATTTGACTTCACTGTATTTCTTTTCATGGGGACATGTAAATATTAATGTTTATTCAACTAAACCTTGTTCTTTATGGATTAATTCTATCATGAATAGCTAAAACAATAAATATTTAAAATTTCACATTGACTTTATAAACACCCTGATACAGTATAATTGGCTAACTCATAGTGTTGAATACTGTACCGTAAATTCTTTAATTTTACAAATCATTATTCCTGGAGGCATCCAGCCTGCCACTTTATAAATCCCTCCCCCAACCCCTCAATAGTAGTTGTATTTATTAATTTACTAATGTACAAATATGCATTAACTAAAAACATTATTTTGCTTTCATTAACCAGGACACATTCCATGTTTTTATACAGCTTAGAAGTGCCCAGCCCACACCCTTCTCTTACTATTTAAACACTTGGCCCATTTCATACTCGCTTCATATTCAATCTTTCTTATCATCCTGCTTCATGTAGCACATTCCCTCCCATGCTGCGTATATTTCACTTCTCCTCTCACTGAAATCCACAGCTAATTACATTAGTTCACATATACACTTGATAATCAAAACATCTACAGTAATTTTTTACAACCATTTTCTGTCATGCAACTCAGATAAACAGTCTATTGTTCACATCTTACATTTTCTCATCTGCTACTTCACTATTTCATTCATTTGCTAACATACAATCAAGTAATTAGTTGTAATTTTCAAACAAAAAATCTGAAGCAAGCAGGAAGTAACATAACATGAAACGTAAATGTAGCACAAAAATGTAAAAGCGCTTTAGTGCTTGAAATATGAATGCCTTACCCGATGTGACACTGCTGACCACACCCCAACACCGTGAGTAACACTAGATGCAACATCTGACACCCCAGACACAACACTTGAAATACAAATATTTGCTGTGTCGCTTACTTTCCAAACAGTGTTTTCTGACATCCTAAATAATACCTGGAAAGGCAAAATTATATATAAAGTATATTATATACAAATTGTACATGTGTGTGTATGTACCACCTAAGTGTAATTACAAGATGAGAGCTACACTTGTGGTGTCCCATCTTACCAGTAGTCATGTAATGCTTTGAAACTAAAGAGTGTAATTACCCAAGTGTAATTACCTAAGTGTAGTTACAGGATGAGAGCTATGCTCGTGGTGTCCCGTCTTCCCAGCACTCTTTGTCATATAACGCTTTGAAACTACTGACGGTCTTGGCCGTCAGTGAGTGAGTGAGTGTGTGTGTGTGGGTGGGTGTATACTCACCAAGTTGTGCTTGCAGGGGTTGAGCTTTGGCTCTTTGACCCCGCCTCTCAATTGTCAATTAACCGACGTATAAATTCCCGAGGTTATTAGACTATCATATCTACATTTGAAACTGTATATGGAGTCTGCCTCCACCACATTACTTCCTAATGTTTTTCCATTTGTTAACTACTCTGACATTAAAAAAGTTATTTCTAATATCTCTATGGTTCAGTGTGTGTCATTACACAAGTGTAGTTACAGGACGAGAGCTACACTCATGGTGTCCGACCTTCTCTATAATCATCATCATATGAATCTTCCAAACATCAGTATTGATGGTTTTGTTATTCACCACCTTCTCAAACCCTTCTAATCATCTACCGCTTGTTCTAAACATTTAAATTTTAAAAGTTTGTATTTGTCAACTTTATTATTCCTGTCATGATTTTGTATACCATTACCCATTTTCCTTCTATCATTTACATGTATAACACCTTAAGTCTTTCCTGATAGCTGTAGTTTATGTATGGAAAACATTTGGCATCATGTCTTTACACTTTTTTCTATTTTGTTTGTGTGTTTTTTTTTGTAGATACTGTATAGATACGATACAACTGTTGCATTCTCTAATTTTGGTCTCACAAATGACGTGAATAACTTTTATAGTACTGTACCTGTATATCCAAACAATGTATTTAAAAGTGGTTTTAAAATTTGTAAGTTTAGCATGCCCTCCTCACACAATACCTTTGTTGAGGTCCTCTGGTGATAATTTACTATCCAGAACAACCCCTAGATCCCTTTCTAAAAGGGCTTCGAGAAATTACTTTCCTCCAAAAGCAGGTGACCCGAGACAACATTATACTGCAGACCTGAGACTACATTATACTGCAGACCTGAGACTACATTATACTGCAGACCTGAGACTACATTATACTGCAGATGAATATCATAACAAGTCTGAAGATACTGTACTTGAATCGGGCTTCAGTTTTTGAGAACTCCCATGATTCTCAGTACACAACTGTACAGCACCATACATATGTTCTAAAAAAAAAAAAAAAACTTTAAAATGGGTAATATTACTACACGTACTATATATGGCTGACAACTGGCAATGAGGTATAAGTAGTCAATCTCTGTTGTAGGGTGAAACTTCAGCTACTAAACATATTTTAGTTAATATTTCAGTAAGTACAGAGTGATCTATGAAGTTACTTTAGCAATAAACAGCCCTTTTCAATTCATACCATGTTTTCCAAACTTTTTTATGCCACAAAAATTGCTTAAGTGGCCAAGGGCTGCTGATGTTATCCTTTGTACAAATGTTTCTTTTGTGACTTGTGATAAAAAAATACTGTAAGCATTCTTCGGGCCAAAACTATCACACATATATATAGTATATACAGTATAACAAACAACCACAAATCATTGGGTGTAGTCCCAACTGGTTTAGTAAACTCGGTTAACTATACTATATTAAACATTATTGCAAAATAGTTTTTTGAGGCAAATAAGAAACACACAAAGTGGGATATTAATTTAATACAAAATAATTGTAAAATACAGGTGCACTCGACACTTAATAATACTGTATAATGAATAAATGTGCACGGCATCACATTATACATGCAGGTTCAGCATCAATACTATGATTTCACGATTCCAAATTACACACACAATCATCAATGCACAATCAGTACAGGAAATAAAATGGCAGTGTACGTGATAATGATTGAACTTTGACTAAATTGCATATGGACAGATTTACACAAGGAAAGTGTAAAATAGTTGAAAATAAAAACTGGAATGGTTAAAAAATTAAGTGCAGAGGTGTGCAAAATGGCAAATGAATATAAAGAAGCAGGAATGTTACTTACAAACAGCCAATAAAACAAACTAGAGATTTCCAAAATTGGTACAGATAATGTCAAAAGTAAGGTACAAATAATGTCAAAAAGAGTGTAAGGAAAGTTGCAATGTGATGGCTAAAGAAGGACCATAGAAATTAAATGATATACTGTAGAAGCAAATAATTAGATTAATGGATTTTGGGTTTAGGGATCCCTCTGAAAGGTACTTGAACAGAGTGAAAGAGAGAGTGAAATCTGTCAGAGAAGAAGTGCAATATGCAAAAAATAATATCTGGCTGAGGATCCTAACAAATTGCTGAATTATTTATAGGAGTGTGAGAGGTAAGATATGGCCACATGACAAAGATGCATAGCTAAATACTGTACATATCAAAGAGCAAGGGGTAACGGACCTACTAGGAAAAAGTGCCAAGCCATTGCAACTATATACTATATAACATTTGGAAGGGCTGTGAAGATAAGTACTAGGGATAGGACGAAGGAATGGAATGGTGCCCACCCACTTCGATGGTCGGGGATCGAATGTTGACCTGCAAGAACTGACACCATCACTACCTTCCAGTCCAAGTGGTTGGCTGACCAAAGAGCAGAAGTGAGGATACTTAACTGGTATTCCTTTGCTCTACACAAAAATTTTGCTTCTATGAATAGTTTTCAAAGTACAGTACCTTAATTTCTTCTTGTTAATAGTTTTACTGATTATGGGCATGTATTTAACACTTGATTGCATCAGGTCAATTCACTACACTTCCAAGTTGTTTCACACCAATTCATTGTGCCCCATAATTATGCATAACATATAACTTTTGTATAGTGTTTTGTGGCTTGCAAATAAGCCCATTTTGACATTAATTAATCTGAAAATTACAGTACAAATGTGCAGTCTTCTCTACCTGATATTGAACTCCTATGATGGTGTTATCTGAATTTAACCAAGGGTATCTACAGGTATTTCTTTGGTGGTCTTAACATGGACAGGAAGCCTGCACCTTATCAAAGGTCCCCCATTGCTCCTAATGATTTTATCTATTTTTGTCTTAAATAGCCACAGTGTTTTGGCAGTTTCATGGGTTTATAACCCCTATTGGTGAAAAAGCATCTCCTGCTTTCTGTCCTACATTGTGGCTTGCTGGGCTTGAAACCATTGTTCCATGTTTGTGTTATATATGACCTTTTGAAGTTGTCTGGATCTACATTCATGTTGTTCAATATTTTAAGTTTCTATGAGATTAGCCCAGTCATATCCGGTTTGCAGTATTGTTACACCTGTGACCTGGTCGATGACCGGGCCGCGGGGACGCTAAGCCCCGGAAGCACCTCAAGGTAACCGCAAGGTAAGGTAGCCCTCAACCATTCCTGGTGCAAGTCGATTTAGTTCAGGAATGATTTTTGTCGTCCATTATTGAGCTTTCTCAATAGTCCAATTCACTGCTAACCTAAAATAAAAATTTAGATAACAACCTGACATTATTTTAACCTAACCAAACCTAATGTGACCAGATAGTCCACATAAATAATTTTATAATTCATTTGTCGAGGGACAGAAAGCCTGTGTGTATTCATACACGTTTTTGGCATTTATTGAGAGCTAGGTAGAATTACTGTTCCTCCCCAGGATGCAACCCCATAACAAGCTGACTAATTCCCCAGTATTTACTTACTATGTGAACAGAGGCATTAGGTGAAATGAAATGTGCTCAAACATTTCTGTCCCGGCCCAGATTCAAACCCGGAATTCTCAACTGTGCGTCGAGAACGAACCTGACTCTACTACCAGCACCCTTATAGAAATAGAAATATGGCTAACTGGTCCCGATACTTCCTGCACCAGTTTACCCTAGTTTACCCGAGAGCCACTAACACTAGTGGCGTCGACGAGGACAGGAAGCCAGTGGCTTGTCAAAACTGTGCAGGCCTCGTACAGTGTTGATGGAAAAGATCATCAAGGCAAATGGGGAGCTTTTGCCTTGATCTTTCCATCAACACTGTACGAGGGCTGCACAATTTATTTGGTACATAGGTCCATTTAAATACAAACCTGTTCATTGTAAATATTAAATACTTGTTTAATACCTACTTTACACCAGCATGTAGCTGCAAGTGGGAGCTACAACCCTTAAAGAGACAAGACAACTTGAGCTCCAAATCACGAGTCACAACCCATTGTTTACCTCAACAGCTGACGCGTGACGTCACATTTTAATATTCATTTGACTTTTAAATAAATAGAAGTTATTATACAAATAAATAAGAAACGTTATTATTATATAGTTTTATAAAATAAGATTAATGTTTTCTTTGGTAATATTGTATTATTTATTTTACTCAAGTAAATGAATCACTTGCCCGAGACTAAACTAACTAAACTGCCCGAAACGCTATGCGTGCTAGTGGCTTTACAAGAATCCGTACAACTAAATTACTAAACATGAGGAAGGAACTGAATATTTCATGTGTAAGTGATCGTATCACTGAAATTAATGCTTTAATTGGTATCAAGATGCTTAGGCTAACCCACCCTAACCCCTGCACTGAAGTTTTTAGTTAGTTTTAGTTCATTTATTATGCACCCCATACCCATCTTGTGGGCGGTAGTGGAAAGGGTTACAGAGGCACATAATGGGCTCAGGGACTGAACCCCACAATTCATTTAGCTAAGCAAGTTACAATCTTGATGAGCTAGTTACAGAATTCAATATAAGTCGTCACATCAACAATGGGTTCGAGATCGACCTCAAATACAGGTTCTAAATTAAGCAACTGACATATGTGGAGAGCTAGTGTCAAAATTTATATGTTTGTCCTGCACACCGCCCCCCATCCAGTGGGCAGCGGTGGATAGGTTACAATCACTCTGTTACTACCTACAGTTAGCAAACTGGGGATATTTGGCTAAAATTTCTGGTAGCAGATCATTTTGAATGAAATATTTACACATCGCTGGAACATTGGTTATAGAATTGTCTCTAAATTCACGTATCTTTTCGCACTCCATCACATAGTGACGGAGGGTGTGCGAATAATTTTGTTGACACAGTTTACATTTGGTCAGGTCTACATCGGCAGATAATGAGAATTCCCAGAGATACTTGTAACCGAGTCTAAGCCGAGCAGCAGTAACATCTAGAAGTCTGCTGATTTTATTGGATGATCCATAGATGTGTGGCTCCTCTTGCATGATAGTATGATGATAGATGGAATTACTGGTGTCATTTCACTTTGCCTCAGATCTACAAGATCTTGTTGAAGTTCTCGGTGTACTGCTGCTCTCAGATTGCTCATTGACAATCCAAGGTTACACTCAACGGCTCCTTTAAAGGCAGATTCTTTGGCTAACTTATCAGCTCTATCATGCATTCGGAGGCCAACATGAGATGGAGACCACATGAAATGGACTCTGTTACCATCCTTAATAATTTTGTTGTATTTGTGTCTAGCTTCGGACACGAGCATGTTACAGTTATGTCTTAAAGAGTTGAGAGCATTTAAGGATGATAAGGAGTCACTTACAATTAATGTATCAAGTTTGGAGACTTGTACACATTTCAGTGCAAGGATCAAGGCAAATAGTTCGGTCTGAAGGGTAGAGGCCCAATTGTTTATACGGACTCCCCACTCAAAGTACAAGCCATCGCCCATTGTCAGAACAACTGCACTTCCAGCTGCACCCGTGGTGCGGTGTAGGGAACCATCAGTGTATATGATTGAGAGAGAGAATGCTCTGTGGACAGAGCATCAATATGGCTTAAGGCGTTGAGCTTTGCCTCAAGACGAAGCTGGGCTTATCTCTAATTTGCTTCTTGGGTGGAAAGGGAGGGATTAAAACTGGAAAGGGTGTAACCTCCCACGGTGCAGGAAAGTGCCGTTGTTGTTTCTCTTGGTACAAATCATGAACCCCATACATTCTGAGTTGAGTTCCAGTTTTTGTTATCCATTTGAACAATGCTGATCTTCAATAAAGTAAGTCTGGAGGGCTTCTGTGCAAGGATTAGGATGAGTTNAAAAATTATTCACGGGTCTTGGGAAAATGAACAAATTTTTCTAATCATACTTTGCCCATAGCAGCATAAAACAGATGATCCTACCACAGCTTCATATGCTTTCTCATGCCCCTTTTGTAAAGCCAAAGGGAGACTACTATATGTTTAAATATTTCACATTGATAGGATCTTCCCATTGGTAGTCCTTTGTATGCCAATGGAAATGATTTATTATTTTAATACGAGTAACATAACAAGAAATCAAAACAGAGAGACTGACAGATAGACTGTCAGAAGCTGGATCAACCAGGCAAAGAGATACAAAGGACAGAAAAAAACACGGAAAAAAAACAGAAAAAAACAGACAAAAAACAGAGACAAAAAAATACAGAAAAAACAGACACACAGACAAACACAGGCAGACAGAGAAGGAAGAAGAAAGAGGGGCTAGAGAGGAATGTTTGAAGAAAAGGAGGAGGGGGATGTAAAGACGGGGGTAGAAAGCAAGTGGAGAGTAGGGTAAGAGAGCAGGAGAAATAAGAGAGGGGCTGGAGGTGTGTGAGAAATGGTGTAGACGGGTGAGGAGATTACACACAGAAATCACAATTGCGTGATGTATCCAATGAACAAATCACAAGGGCCATGATGAATGATTCGAACCTGCGTCCGAGAGTATCCCAGACGCTGCCTTACATTCGCTGAGCTAGGTCAAAAGAGTTGAAACCAAAGTTCTACTGAACTTACTGGATCCTGCAGCCTCTCGAGGCACAAACCAGGGTTTTACATAACTCCCCCCATGCACTCGAGCTATGTCAATAGGGCCGTTCTCCCTCTTCACCCTTACCTCATTACACACAGAAATCACAATTGTGTGATGTATCAAATGAACAAATCCACAATTGTGATTTCTGTGTGTAATGAAGTAAGGGCGAAGAGCGAGAACGGCCTATTGACATAGCTCGAGTGCATGGGGGGATTGTGTAAAACCCTGGTTTGTGCCTCGGAGAGGCTGCAGGATCCAGTAAGTTCAGTAGAACTTCGGTTTCAACTCCTTTTGACCATGTCGTAGCTCAGTCGATTAAGGCAGCGTCTGGGATGCTCTCGGATGCAGGTTTGAATCCTCGTCACGGCCCTTATGGATTTGTTTGGGTGAGAGATGTGTGAAAGAATGTAGAGGGGCGAGACGTGTGAGAAAGGGTGGAGAGGGGCAAGAGTGTGAGAAAGAGTAGAGGGGGTGAAGTGTGAGAAAGAAGAGTAGAGAGGGGGGTGAGGTGTGAGAAAGAGTAGAGAGGGGGTGAGATGTGAGACAGAGTAGAGAGGGGGTGAGGTGTGAGACAGAGTAGAGAGGGGGTGAGGTGTGAGAAGAGTAGAGAGGGGGTGAGATGTGAGACAGAGTAGAGAGGGGGTGAGGTGTGAGACAGAGTAGAGAGGGGGTGAGGTGTGAGAAAGAGTAGAGAGGGGTGAGGTGTGAGAAAGAGTAGAGAGGGGGGTGAGGTGTGAGAAAGGGTGGAGAGGGGGGATGTTTGTAGTGAGTGGGGCATGAAAGGTGGAGAGGGCAGGGGAGAGGGTGAAGAAGGAAGGAATAAAGGGAAGGGGGAGGAGGTGACGGGTGAGAGGGGAACTTCTCCCTCTGAGAAGAGGGAATGAGAGAGGGGAAAATGTTGAGGGAGAATGGAGAGAAGAGGATTAGAGGGTGGGAGAGGGGACAGTGGTGGAGAGGAGGTTAAAGTAGAGAAGAGGGACAAAAGAGGGAGAATTGTATCTCATAATTCATAGATACTACTGCACAACTAGACAGCTGGGGGTTTGATTCCTGGTGGAGGCAGAAACAAATGGCAGAGTTTCTTTCATCCTGATGGGACTGTTCACCTAGCAGTCAATATGTACCTGGGAGTTAGCTGCTTTGGCTGCTTCCTGGGGGGGGGGGGGGTGTAACAAAAACGAGGCCTGGTCGAGGACTGGGCCACGGGGACGCTAAGCCCTGAAATCATCTCAAGATAACCTCAAGATAGCTGGTTGGGTTAATTTTGGGAAACAGAGAGACCTTATAAAATCAATTTGCACATGTTACTGATGGGCAATAAACCTTATTTAAATTTGTTTGCTAAGTTAATTTTAACATTTTCTTATTTTAGTTGAGATAAATGCAGTATATCTGAGATACAGCAGTTTACAAATTTGAGAAACTATTTTTTAAGGTCATTTGCCTTGTTTAACCAAAGTACAGTTGGCTTTGTTCTCGACTCACAATTGGGGATCCTGGATACAATCCTGGGTTGGACAGAAATGGTTAGACACATTTCCTTTCACCTAATGTTCCTGTTCACCTAGCAGTAAAGAGGTACCCAGGAGTTAGGCAAATGTTGTGGGGTTGCATCAAGGATAAGATCAGTAGTTCAACCTTGGGAGACACAAGGTTACAGGTTACAACCTTGGGAGATACAACCCTAAAGTTTACAAATTTAAGAATTAATTATTGTAATATAATAATAATATATTATATAATTATATTTATAATAATTATACATATACACAGGCTTCCTATCTCCAACAAAACAAATTATCATTATTAAGTTGCTTTTATATAAAACAGCACTGTACAGTGGGGCCTCGATTTACGATGGTAATCCGTTTCCAGAGATGTATCGTAAGTCGAAACGATTTTTCCCATAAAAATAAAGGGAATTGAATTAATCCATTCCACACCCCAAAAATATTAACTTTCAAATAAATTTTATACTTAATATAATTTTTTCTCTAACTACAATACACTACATATGTTCATCTTACCTTTATGGAGGACTCTTGATGGCATATGGAAGAGCACTAGAAATGCTCTACAAATCAAGGGACCTAGAATGTAGAATGACCTTCCCAACCATGTTAAAGACTGTACCTCTCTCAACCAGTTTAAGATTAAAACTAAACACTACCTAATAAATTCCCTGTAACCTACCTTACCCCTCTATAGTCAACCCATGTCTGTTATTTTTTTTAATCAACGCTGTTTGTCAACCTTTTGTATTTGTGCTGCTTTTTCAGTCATGTTCCCCCATTTTTTTATCTTTATTTGTATTTGTTCTCAACACATTTTATTCTTTATGCTCAATTAGTATTAAGTTCTAGATATTAATGTTTTTCCTGCCCGAAACGCATTGCGTAATAGTGGCTTTAGGCATTGTATGTACTAGCTCTATCTATAAATCAATCCATTAATGTAACATCACTTGTATGTACAGTATGTACCTTACCTGAATAAACATATTTATATTTATTTATTTAAACATGATGAGAGGGGGATGGGAAGAGGAGAGGTGTTACTGTTTGGAAGGGGAGTCCCCTTCCATTATAACATCAGGCAGTGATGACTTCTCTGACATTTTGCCTGCATAGCACTAGGACCTGGTTGCGATTCACTGTTTGTTTGTCTCACAAAAAAACCTTTCCATAGATTTTTTATTTTCCATACGTTTTAATTTTTGTCTGTAGTAAGGCACAGTGTCATTAAAAAGGTTAAGGCAATGGCCTACTGCACCGTGATTTGGGCGAGTCGTTTCAGCAAAAGTTTGCAATTCTTCCCATGCTGCACACATTTTCTTAATGAGGAAGGGACATTCTGTACTGTCTCCTCCTACCCTGAAGAAATTTCCTCAACTGTCAACTCTCAACTTTTATGTTCAAAAAGCAAAAAATCACCAAAAAAATAAAATTTCTTATGAGCGTGATCGTCACAGCTCTAGTAAACTGAGGCAGGTCAGCCCGTGCGACCAGGAACCATGCGCTTGGTCGACCTGAACCTGTATCAACAAATATCGTTAGTCGACGACACTATTGTAAGTCGAGTACATTTTCCAATCAAATTAATATCGTAACTCGAAATTATCGTAAGTCGAGGTGCCACTGTATATTCAAAAGTAAGGATTCTGTATGCAGAAGTAAAAAAAACACCAATACTAGTATAATCTTATTGTATAAGTGTCTTTATGTTGGCCTACAGTAGGTAAGTTTTACGATCATCATATGATAATGCGGGACCAGGAGCTTAACTAAGAACTACAATTTATTTTGTGGCCTCCCTTGACATGTGGGAGAACCACAGAGCTAAATGATCAACACATGACAATAACCGTGCCTCTGAGGGTTAAAGGTATCGTACAGTAATCAAGTCTTCTTTCAATGTGTCCACAGAGCTTACCTCAGGTTGGGAAAAATGGTCTTCTGACAGCCCAAGTTCACCATTTATTGCTGCCTCCTCTTCTCCAATTTCAGAATCTGTTCCAGGGCTCCTAATGAATATAAATATAATCTTTACTGTCATACACTGTATACTGGTAATGTATGAATATACAGTATGTGTGTATATGTCATACATAATAAGCCAGAACTACAGTACGTGGCCTAATAGACCATGAGCCATAGGCAGAGCATTTTTATTGTCATAAATCTCTGTAAAACTAGTTAGCTTATAAGAAATTGAATAAATTATACTGATACCATCATTTCCTCAGTTTATAAACTGCACACTGCAATCTATAGCTTATTTTCCAGTCATTCATCTTTGGAGCTTTACTATATTAAGGTGGCAATTTTAAGTATAGTATTACTGTAATTGTACTATAGGTAGGAAAGTACATCATCACCGAGATCTGATGTGTTGAAGTTAAATAATACTGTACTTAATATGGGAGTACAGTATTACTTAACTAGTATTATTACCGAGGCCACTCCAGACTGACAACCAGAGCGCATCTCAAATAGTCTCTTGAGACTGATGGATGCCTACTAATATGGGAGTCCACAGTCAAACAAGATGTTAGGCTGGCATTTAGAGCATGAGGCTCTTACCAGTTTGATAGATGTGATGAATTTTAATTTACATAATAATTTTGCACTTTCAACACTATTGTTTAGCATAGTTACTTTCATTTCACATTCTACATATTGGCAATGGCTAACAACCAATTTTAGATTATCATATGTACAGTACTTTTATTTTATATCAATATGTTTAAACTCTAAAAATACTGGTGTCTGTATAAATGTTTTAGCTCGTGTTCGTGATTCAATCTTCAGATGTGCCGCAGTTATTAAAAGTGTGCGCATCCCTGGTGTACACGAAGACTTACAGATCATTATGGGGGTTGTCGCAAGCAGGTGACAATGATGAATTTCGTGGAGTGGCTGGTAGAACACCGGGACACTCCTCCTCATCATTAACCATACTCTCACAGCTGACAGGGGGAGTGGTGAGAAGGCGCTTTACTCCTGCTGTCACACTATGCACAGTGCCCCCAACTCCAGAGGAGACATTGTATACTATGTCCCCCATTCCTGGAATATAAGAGAAGTTTAATAAGACAAGATGTGTATTGTTTTAAAACCGCTGGGTAAAAAAACCAGCGCTGAATGTAATGAAATGCCATTCTCTGGGTGAGCCCTGGAGGCTCCCTGGAGCTATCGGGCTGATATGCGATATATTAGACCTGGGCATCAGTCAATAGAGTTCAGCCTACCAAGGACCACGAGCCAGAACCTGACCCCCTCAGAGAGGCAAAGGGAGCAATGGACTATAGAAACCCCCCATGTGGTTTGGGGCATTACATGTCTGATATCAACTGAGGTTGGCACCCAGAAAGGTAGGCATAACAGAACAAACCGCACTTGTTAAGAAAAAGCGACCAAAAACAGAATAGGGAGGCAGAACTCCTCCTACAACTTAAGAAAACAAGCTAACAAGCAAACGTCACACTTCATCGTGTCGCCTGACCGTGCAGCTCCCCACCCCCCCAACGGGAGGGGGGGGGGAAGCCACGGACCCCCTGCACCGGCTACCCAAGACATCCAGTTCGGAGACTGGGAAAAAAAAAGAAAAAAAAAGGCTGATCCGCCGACCAGAGGGAGGATGGGCTGCCAGGGAGCCTCCAGTGCTCACCCAGAAAATGGCATTTCATTAAATTCAATACTGGTTTTCTGAGGTGAGTCCCCTATGGCTCCCTGGAGCCACATCGCCAATGAAAAAGAAACTAGGGAGTTACCCGGGAGGTGGACGACACTCGCTCCTCAACTCAAAGTCGATACAACGGGCTGTAACCTGTGACCCAAAACCACACATGAATGACTAGGACCAGGAAAGTTGACGAGATAACATGCGGCCAGGACCCTGTTCAACCTCCAAAATCCCCGCACCCGAATGTCAGCCCAGGACATATTGCCGAAGACGGCAGTCAAAGCAGCAAACTTCCTAATGTCATGGGTACGAGGATAGACCACAGGCTGGCTAGACTTAACCCTTTAAGTGCGCAACACATCATATGATGTGTTCAATGACTTGCAGTAACTTGCGCTCCACATCATATGATGTATTGGAGTACTATGCAAGATTTAAACGGCCCGCAGATACACGGGGTTCACCACACCACACTCGAGGCCAAGACCGTCAGTAGTTTCAAAGCGTTATATGACAAAGAGTGCTGGGAAGACGGGACACCACGAGCGTAGCTCTCATCCTGTAACTACACTTAGGTAATTACCTTCATCAGGGCTCTTGTAAACAGACGCCATTTTTTTTTTTAAATTGTGGGCCAAATTCCCGGGTGTGAGGGGCCTCAGTATTGAGTGAGCTACCAAGCCTGATGCACGCAGCATGAGCTCACAGCATTGCTGTTCAGCTTGTGACCACAGCATTGCCTAAAAATGCCATAATATACATGTTCATCCTATTATTTAGCGATGATATTATTACAGAAGACCCCTGACTGATAAAAATGACCAGGATTTTGATAATAGCAGGATTGTTGTGATAATTAGCACTGTAGTGAGAGGAGTAATCTTGGTGGGGAGGGAGGAAGCGTTGTCTGCTGACTCTGTGTGACCATCTTTTACTGTCTGGACTCGCTGTACCAGCTTAGTTGTTTGCTATGGTAACATGCAGATACTTATATATAATGTCTGTATATAAAAGCAAAAACAGTATGGTGGGAGGAGAATGGTGGCAAATCAGGTGAGGTGAGGGAGGGAGGGAGTGGCAGTGCCACTGGCTGCCAATGCCACTGCCACTCAGCATACCAACTTAGTGGTTCGTTATGGTGAACACAAATGTAGATACTTATATATAACGTGTATATATAGTGTAATAACAGCAAAAGGAGTGTGGGGGAAGAAGCCATTTTGGTGATAGGTGTGGCAACATCTGCATGATTTGTTATGTTGGTAGGGATGGCCACTATGCTCTTTGGGCATTATACCGGCTTAGTTGAACAGTTATGGTGAACAAAACATGTAGATACTTATATATAATGTCTGTATATAGGGTAATAACACCACAAACAGTATTGTTGGGGGTGAAATTTTAGTGCTTCTGACCTTGAATGCGTGAGGGAAGCAGCCGCCACCTGACTGTATGTAGCGACGTCTCTTAGTGCCTGAACTAACTATATCAACTTAGTTGTACAGTTGTGGTGAACAAAACATGTAGATACTTATATATAACATCTGTATATAGTGAATAAAAGCAAAAACAGTATTGTGGGAGGAGAATGTGGGTGAGTCAGGTGAGTTGAGGGAGGGATGAAGTAGCAGCCAGTGGAGGGCTGCCACTGGCTGCCACTCAGCATGCCAACTTAGTGGTTCGTTATGGTGAACACGAATGTAGATACTTATATATAACGTCTGTATATAGTGAATAAAAGCAAAAACAGTATGGTGGGAGGAGAATGTGGGCGAGCGAGGTGTTGAGGGAGTGAGTGGCAGCGAGTGGCTGACTGGTGTGTGGGGGTCACTCCTCGTTACTTTTTGACTCATAATAGCAACTTAGTGGTTCGTTATGGTGAACAAAACATGCAGATACTTATATATAACCTGTGTATATAGTGTAATAACCGACAAAGTATTTGTTCACTGCTTGATGAACATAATAATTGAATCAACAATATGCACACCATATTTTTGAGTACAGCGATGATTCACTCATTTTATTATATAAATATATTACACTACACACTATTGAATAATATTACAGCAAAAAAACTATAAAAAATCAATCAGAGACATTGAAATAATTAGGTAATTATCTCTTTGTGGCCACTCCTGCCTGACAGCTGGCGAGCAACAGAACGTCTGGGATGCACGCTGAGTCAGCGCCTGTTTTTTGCTAGACTTCCCCGCCCTATAGCGGGCAATATATGCTACTTACGATTTTTTGTATTATTTTTCCCATGATCAGAGAACACAAATTAACAGGTTTAGAAGAAAAAATATATATTTTTTTTTGGTATGCGCCTGTGGGTGACAAATGCTAAATAGCCCGGAGCCACACAAGGGTTAATAACCCTGCAGACAACCTGGGAGACCCGAGCCCTGGAACAGGGAACGAGGGAAACCCTACATCCCCGGCCACAGAAGCCTAGGGGAGCAAGTAACGGCAAAGAGCCACAACCGGACACAACACGATGCACCCCTGGCCTGACCAACCAGCATCAATGACCCAAGAACCCCTCCGGAAAGCAGTCGTCTCATTCTTCGCCAGAAAAGAAGGTGACGGCTGCAACTGAACAAACCTACCACCAGGACCGAAGGAGCAGAAACCCCTGCACTGGAGGAGAGCATGAAGCTCCCCCACCCAACCCCCAAAGGCCAGCGCCAACAGAAAGAGAGCCTTGGAGAAACAGTCTTGAACCGAAGGAGCCACCATGAACCGAGGAGGAGAGAGATATGAGAGCACCCTGTCCAAGGACCAGGACAGCTCAAGTGTTGCATGAGCAGGCCAGAAGTGAAACAAAGCATGAGAAAGCTTACAGAAAGGGGCTGAAGAGACATCCACCCTGAACGCAAGCTAAAGCGGCTCCACCAGTGGTGCACAATACAAGGCAACAGAATTAGGCATTAAATGAAGGTCCAAGAGAGAAAGGACAAAACAACCCAATCAGAAATAGAGGAAAACCTATAAAGTGAAAGAAAATGGCAGAAAGAATGCCAGGAAACCTCATACTGATGCCGAGAAGAAACCAGCAGGTGGGACACCATCAACAAAGCCACCTGATCACCATACAAATGGTGATAGACCCACGTCAAAAAGACCAGATGCAAAGAGCGGAAGGGAAGGCCGAACCAGCCAGGTACCTGACCGGACCAATCTGCTGAAAGAGGCGGAGCTGCAGAAAACATCTCTGATTCAGACACCGAGCAAGCAGCACCTGAGACCAAGGCTGGGCCAGCCACCAAGGAGCCAACAGGACTACTCTTCCCTGGTAAGTCTCCAAATGAGCCAGGACCCGAAGTAACAGCTGGATCTGGGGGAAGAGGTACAGGTAACCCCACCTCAACCAGTCCTGCCGAAAGGCGTCCATCGAACGGCTTCGCAGTTGGGGAAGGACACCATATATATCGGGAGAGGCCGAAACCATGCTGATGCAAAGAGGTCAACCTCCACGGGCCCGAACGTATGGCAGAGCAATGAACCAAGACATTTTATCCACCAGGACATTGGAAACTCCCTGGATATGAACCGCATGAAGACCCAAACCCGAGAATCCAGCAGACAAGTCACTCGAAACAACTAGCCCAAAGCGGCTAGGATCGAAAAGTACCCCTGTGGTTCAGACAATGAACCACTAAAGAACAGTTCAAATGGAGTCGAATCGTGGAACCCCCAAGTAATCCATAACCTCCGAAGCAACAGCCAAACTACCATGAACTCCCGCATTATGCTGCGAGCCCAACGGAAGGATGGACCCCATCATCCCTGGCCGGCCTGGTAAGCACTGGTCACAAAGCCCCAGCTGAGAGATGGAGCATGAGGAAACAGCGCGAGCCTCTCCCCCATCACCCCATCAACAGGGCGAACCGTGAGAATGTCAACTCCCCTTACAAGAAGCAACAAGCAAACAGTGTGATCACTGCACCGACCAGACAATGTCGGCTCCGAAGGCAACATCGGTTCAGAAACAGGCACCAATGACCCACCTCGACCAGCAGAGCAACGAGCCCTGGAACGACCCTTCTGAGAAGACCAAGAACAGCCACCCCGAAGAATCAACAAGGCCAACATGGGATGACAACTAGACAAAGCCGCCTGCAGAAACTGCGTGACTGCAGTCTCTGCAAACAGCAATGGACAAGATGGCAACAAAAACATAAGAGTCAGGGCCTAAGTGGATTCCAAAGAAAAAGCGAGCACAGCCTGAAGGTACGCGAGGTGAGAAGCAAAAAAACAGACACCACCTCCTTGAGAATCGGCGCAAAGAGCTTCAACAGTGCGGCCGACTCTCGAACCACCAAGGTCAGCGCACCAGATGAAGGCCCTGCACTCAATGCCTCGTACGGTACGGAAAGATACCAACGAAAGGTATGGAACCTAGCGCGTGCAGCTGCATAAGACCAAAGTCCCGAGGAAGCACAGGTGCGAACAGCATGGATTAAGATGCCCAAACTTGCCCCCCAGGTAAACCAGCAGAATGGTAGAGTTTCTCGCCAATCAGGAGTGAGGGTCCAACAGATCTCATGCCATGCCCCAACAAAAAAGAAAGGGCAGTCTGCCAGTCAGAAAGACTCCAGAACCTAAAAACGTACCCAATACGGGGAAGAAGAAGCAAGCTCAAACGAGGGCAAATCCATCACAAAAGCAGAATCCGGGTCTCGCAGGAGGTAAGCAACAAGCGACTCCCAAACCTCCTTGGGTGTGATATAAGAGGCAGAAAACCTCTGGAAAGAGGGAGCCAAGGAACCCAAGGAAACCCAGAACTGAACCGGGGAGGAGCCGACCCCAAATCATACTCATACAGGGAAGGGGTTAAGAAAACCACTCTCCCTGCAACAACAAGCCCCGCAAAGAGGCACCAACACCCAAGCGGGGTCAAAGGTGGCCCAAGCCCCCCAGGTCATTTCCTCCCCAGCCCCGGGAACCCCCTAGTCGGGACCCAGGCAGAACAGTCCTCCATACCCTCTATCCCTGAAGAAAAGGCAGAGTCCAGGGGAAAGGCAGAAAAGAAGGGGGCCTGCTGGTTTGACCCAGAAGCCTAGACAGGAGGAACTGGCTCAAATGCCTCCGTCCCTAACCCAAATGGGGCAGCCCCCAAAGCAGCCCGAGTCTCATTACCAACTAAACCCTGCCTCGACTCTGAAACCCTCAGATGTTTAGGAGCCAGGAGGAGGGGGAGGAAGTGGGGGGGGGGGAGGGAGTAACCCCCCCAACCATATGGGGGGTTTCTGTAGGCCATTGCTCCTTTGCCTCTCTGAGGACGCCAGGTTCTGGCTCGTGGTCTCCGGTAGGCTGAACTCCATTGACTAATGCCCTGGTTTAATATATCACATATTCGCCTGATAGCGCCAGGGAGCCACAGGGGCTCCCCCTCCTAAGAAAAAAAGAAAAAATTATTATATATATATATATTATATATATAATATATTATATATATATATATTATATATATATATATAATATGTCGTACCTAGTTGCCAGAACGCCCTAGTCTTGTGGCTTCACTATGCAAGGCTCCGATTTGTCCTAATAAAGCAAGTTTCCTGGAATTTAATATTTTTCTCAATTTTTTTCTTATGAAATAATAAAGGCTACTTTCATATGTATGAGGTCAATTTTTTTATTGTGAGTTATAACTAACGTAGGATATATGGCGAACCTAACCAACCCTACCTAAAACCTAACCTATCTTAACAGCTAACTAGATAGTACTAGGTACCCCGAAAAGTTTAGGTTCCTAGGTATAGTAGGGTATAATAATATCGAAATAAACATTGAATTCTATGAAAAATCATTCGGCTTATTAGGCAAATCGGCGCCTTGCATAGTAGGGAGCTCGAGAAGTGCTGTTCTGGCTACTAGGTACGACATATATATATATAAAGTACTAGTCTTTCTTGCTAATATATGTTCTTGAATATGACGAAAGGGTAAGCGTAATGGGTTTCTAACACAAATCTTTTCGAATATTTTAGTGTTTGTCTTCATTGTTGGTGGGAAGTTGCAAAATTAACTTCCTCAAAGTTTCTTTTCACACTTTTATTTTTGGTCTGCTGCCTAGGGATGCATTTCGCAAGATCACTCCTTACATTCTCAAAGAATATATACCGTGCTTTTGTACAGGCTTATATTATCTTTGGGTGAGGTGATACTGAACAAGTAGATGAAACAAGTGGATGAATGGCATAATATAGGGGATACATTCGATAGGGCCCTAGTTACATGCATTACCCTAAACAGCTTATTTTCTTGCAGCTGCTTGTGTTTCTAAGGCAGGATCTTTGGATCCTGGTCTCTGTGGTTGACTCTGGGTCTTGACCAAGTTGTTGATTGTTAGTCTTGACTTTGTGATGTGCAGTGATCTCGCTGATGTCCAGTCGGAATACCTGTCGATTATTTCAGAGTTGCTTTTTACATATGTCTCCTGGTAAATGGTCTGGTGTGGTGAGAATATATAATCGCCTCTTTGATGGTCAATTACCCTAAGTGTATCTAGGTGTATTCATGGATGAAGCTACGCTCGTGGTGTCCCGTCTTCCCAGCACTCTTTTGTCATATAACGCTTTGAAACTACTGACCGGTCTTGGCCTCCACCACCTTACTCCCCACCTATATTCCACAACGTCTACCACTCTCTGTTGCGAAAGTGATTTCTTATATTTCTTCTTCGGCATCTGTGTTTAGCCAGTGTATATCGTATGACCTCTTGTTCTTGAAGTTTCCAGTCTCGGAATTCTTTCCTGTCGATTTTATCAATTCGTGTTACTGTTTTGTATAGTAGTGATCATAAATCACACCACATCGTTTTTCTTCTGTCTTCCCTAGTTTTGCTGTTTGGCATATTTAATGCTTCTAACCTTTCCTCGTACTCATTTTAACCTTCAGTTCTGGGAGCCACTTGTAGCATGTCTTTGCACCTTTTTCCAGTTTGTTTATGTGCTTCTTAAGATATGGGCCCCATACAACAGCTGCATATTCTAAGCTTTTTCGAACAAAGTCATGAACAATTTCATTTAGTATATCCACATCCATGTATTTAAAGCAATTTCTGAAGTTAGAAAGCATAGGATAGGCTCCTCCTTGACATATTCTTTATGTGTCTTAAGGTGATATTTTTCTATCTAGAACCACCCCTAGATCTCTTTCTTTAATCAAGTTTCTGTAAGAGTTCTCCACATAATATATAGGTTGTGTTGGGTCTATTTCTCCTATTCCACATTCCATAATGCTGAATTACAGTTTATTAACAGTTAAATTGCCAGGTTTGGCCAAGGTTGGGGCTCCATATAGCTGGGTAGGTTGTTTGAGTGGCCCCGACTTCTTGAAGGTCGACAATCATCTTAAATTTTCTTATCCTTTATCCTTCCTATTATCTTATCTTGGTGCCCTGTTCTTTTGTGCATTGTTAATCAACCTCGAGAAGAGAGAGAGAGAGAGAGAGAAGAGAGAGAGACGATAGACAAGGAACAGAGATATAGGTATAGATAGATAGATAGAGTAGATAGAGAGGTTTTGGTTTGCCTATATACTGAATATTTTGGGGCTTACAAGTCCACGAACATGATTTCCTCGCTTCCCCTCACAACACATCGAAGAGACAGTGAACAATATATTACAAACAAGAAGACGCAACCTAACTTAGAAACTACTCCAGACATCAAAACATATGCTATAGAGAGACCAAATCGTCTATATCCTTCAAATGCCACATTTTGGGGACTGTACAGCCCCAAATAATCTCAAGTATATAGGCAGGACCGCTATTCTCTTCTTCTTAGGCGATTAACAATTCACAAACATAGGGCTCCATCAAGTAGCATATGATCCTCCTCACACAACCAATACCACATCCAGTCACATCTTAAACAGCAACACTGAAATAAGCAACAGTTATAACAACAAGAACTGGACAAGGTGCTACACATTATAAAGTCAAGCCGCAATCACATAATTATTACTACAACAACAAAATTCCTATCCATTAAAGACCCCACGGGCCAATTGCAGAGACAGGATCCAACGACCCTGCCTGATACAACCAACACGCTCTGCAAGACAGTAGCTGCTTGGGTGATGCAACTTAATACATGGCATCACACCCTACAATACTGTATCAATATCCTCTATCTATGCCACTCTCCACTTGTTTCTATACCACTCTCAACCCCAAAGAGTAATATAGCTGTGCAAAATCACTGGTAATTAAAATAAAATTAAAAGAGTGTCGGCCTCAACACCTT
>WNGS01042707.1:33367644-33393983 GCA_020271785.1 Procambarus virginalis
GTAGTCCATGGTTTGAGACCCATACAGCCCAGGTGAATGAAATGGTATGGTAAATTAGTCTTTGAGAATGTAAGGAATCTTAGGAAATGCATCCCTAAGCATCAGACCAAAAATAAGTGTGAAAATGAACTTTGGAGAACACATTTTTAAACTTCTCTCGACAGTGAGGAAAAGCATAACAAATATTGAAAAGATTCATTAATCTTCCCCTTTCAGTCATATTCAACAACTTATATATATATATATATATATATATATATATATATATATATATATATATATATATATATATATATATATATATATATATATACTATATATACATATAGTGAGAGAGAGTTGTTGAATATATATACACTATAGATATATAAATATACTATATACCATAAACAGATGTCTTCAGTGATGTACCTAGTAGATGTAGGGTATTGTAGTTTGAGTTTTTCATTGGAACACTGCTGTATATTATTAACAGTCTGCAACATTCACATGCTTAAGTAGACAGTGGCAAATCAAAGCACTGGAATGTTGTCCAATATGCTTGTATCACCTCTTGGTGTTATTCATTCTCTCTTGAATTTCTTATTTGTCAGGGCTGTATTTACTAATTTTCATAATGTATTATCTTGATCTTATAAAAGACTACACTGACCTTTCTAATGTTTATATGCACACCTGAACACATGTCACTCTTCAGTCACTTGCATCATTATCATCACCCCCATTTGTTATAACACTTACGTTTATCTGTTTTTGCATTTTTAACAGTTTTAGTTCCATTGTAAGCAATATTTCACACTTTGCTTCAACTAAGTTTTAATTCTTACACAAATATCTGTCTTCTACAATACACAATTATATATTTTCCCTTTATTACAAAATTTATTTTTACCAAATCACTTTCTGATATTTACTTGTTACTTAAGGAAGGGTGGTTATACCAGCTTCTAAACCTTATTTTACTTCTGTCTTCATTGCACGTTGATTTTTATTTAAGTTGTTTGTTTCCTTTCACCACTGTTCACTGCTCTCAGTAATTTCACTCTCACAATATACTTGCAGCACTTCTTAACTATATCACATTTTCAATAATCCCGTCCTGAGGAGTACCACTGCCCGACACTCACCAACCACTATCTGTCTATGTCTGTGACAGTCACACAAGGGTCCCACGCGCGCTCCTCACGGGCTGACCGCTCACGCTGTCTTCTTGTTACTTGCAGGCTGACAGAGGACAACACGTACAGCTATCACCTCAGCTACGAGGTCAAGAAACTCATGTACGCACCCTCCCCTCACGTTTCAATGTAGCGCACCCTCCTGTTGTAGCTTGAGTCGTGTCCAACCACTGTCACGATCTTGGTTTGTGGCACTCCTCCTTTGGTGTAGCCTGTGACACCATAGTGTCACTTGGCAACCATGTGCTTTGTGGGTGCTAGACTGGGGAGTCTCTACTCCTCAACACCCAGAAAAGGCTAATGGCAACTGTGCCATAGTTTTGTAGTGTTGTGCTATTGCACGTGACATGATGCCCCAGACACATACACAGTAATGTGTGTAGCCAACAGCATAGCAAGAATAGAGCAGTAAAACTTAACTCTATTTTCTGATTAGTGATGTAGTAGAACCACTGCCAATCTAAAATGAACAGTTGTTAAAACTTACCTGAGCAGTGTGGCTATGACTTCAAGGCATCTGCCTCACCTTCAGGGCATCTGCCTCAACTCATCCTCACCTCATGGCCCTCTCTTCCTGCACCCACTTGCATGACCACACTCATGCATAGTGCTATTATCATTACCACATTATATTTCACAGACTTTGTATTTGCACATTATTTGTCGGTTGAGATTCTCACTGTTAGAGAGCGCGATGCCCATTCAGTGAGATCACATGACCTTTGGATCTTTCCAGCACATAATTTTATTCACTTCACCTGCATTACTGCACTGCACTGTGCTATTATTTGTGCTCTTATGTAGTTATCTCTTATTTTGTGGCTTGAACTATTAGTTATACATTCTCCTATAAATGGTACCAAAAATAACAATTTAAATGCTAATATAAAATCTATCAGAAGGCATTTTATTGCAGATCAAGCTGGTTCTGTTGAATTTACTGCACTACAGTTGTATATATTTAAGTACTAAATAGTATAATTATAAAAGTCATGCCACATAATAGAGGTATTTTGAGTTTATATTTCATTCAGTTTTATAATCAAATATATAAATAGGTATAGATCTATTATAGTGTCATGAAAATATGCAAGTGCAGCATGATTGTTTCATCTAATTTGAACAAGCTTTAATTGCTGTTGAGATGTATGTGGATGATGGTCCCCAAGGGACAGATGATCCAGTAAAACTTTATCCTCTCCCAATTTATCCAAGATTATTTTGTGTTAACTAGAGTACATGAATACTGGTAAAATATATTGTATATCGTTGCACTTCTTAACCTATGCTTTACAATTATACAATCAACACAAACTAATTTAGATCAGGAACATGCTAACTCATGCATAAAGCTGGATCATATGTCTGGGTCAACTGTAAGTAACTAGATCTTCATTTTCATCACATTATCACATGTGTTTTCTTCATGTGTTATGCACTGTAATTGCTTCTTTGTTCTGTATAGCATAAATAGATTACAAGAAAAATAAATAATATATTATTACTGTTTATAACTCATCTTTAACATACAGTATAGTATATATATTTTTGCATCATCTTCGATAGTGTTTTATGAGGAAGAAAATTCTAAATAATGAAAAGGAAAGGAAAGGATTAACAAAAATTTAAATATGTGATTTGAGAGCTCAAAATCTATACCATAAAGCTCTATTGAAACCATTATTCAAGATTTTAACATTTTATCAGAGAATACCATGTTTTACACAATTATTTTTATGTATTTTGTCCTTTAAAAGGGTTAGTCATTTCTTAAATTTTATGCACCTAAGTTCTAAGTGATATAATTTTATTGTTAGTACACTCATGTGTAAAGTCTCTGAATCAGTGCATGAATGTTTTCAAGTTGTAAAATGTGTGTTGTAAAGTTTTAAATCAAACATAGGAAGATACTGTAGGATACTGTATAATAATGTATAATGTATCAATGTAATGTATTCACGCCTGGTACTGTAAAGGATTCAACTTTTTCTCATATCTTACAGAGGAAATGTATATGCAATATTATACATACGAGTATTTTGATGACAGTTTTAATACATTTTGAAACAAAATGTATTGTAGCTTACATTGACTACATGCAGAATTATAGTGTCAGTATATGTTTGGTAAAAGGTATTGAAAGTTAATTTTACCAACCCCTGGAACCTTAACCTTTTGTATAAAATCAGCCATAGTATAATTTTCCAATTGTAGTACTGTATGTACAAATAATACATAATTGACTTAATATACAGTAATACAGAGCCTGTATTGCATGAGGATGGTTTGCAAGATTAGGAACAGCAAAATACCTCAATTCTCTTCACATCATTATTGGGCCATAGACTTGGTACCTATGACTGAAATGTTAGGTACTCATACATTCAATTTACCCCCCACAGGCCCACAAGTCGTAGCAGTGGAGGGGGAAATGGAGGTAACAACAATGGCCTAACAGTAGGCATCGCAGACGATCAGGCCAAGGATTTCGACTTTGAGAAAACAGAAATGAAATATGATTCAACAGGAATGTTTCACTGGTGTCCCGCAAGATCATTAGAGGATTGTATATTGGTAAGTTACTTGAATTATGTATAAAACCAGCGTTGAATGTAATGAAACGCCATTTTCTGGATGAGTTCCGGAGGCTCCCCGGAGCTATCCATGACTGATAGGATAACCTAACTATTTTGCATCAGTCAATGTGGGTGGAGTTCTAGGCCTACCGGGAACCACGAGCCAGAACCTGGCCCCCTCACAGAGGCATGAGGAGCAATGACCCATAGAAATGCACATGTGATTTGGAGCATTCTATATCTGCCATCGACTGGGACAGGCACCCAGAAAGGTAAGTGCCACAAACAAACCCCCTATTCTGGTTAACAACGAAAATCGTCAAACGAGTGGACAGAACTGCCCAAAAGAAAAACGAGCAAACAAGCATGACGTCATACGAGCCGCACCGCATGTCTGCGCAGCTCTCCCCTCCCGGGAGGGGGAAAAGGGAGCCCCAGACCCCTCGCACCGAAGATCCCCACCCTAGTTCCTTGGCTGATGGGATCATGCATGGTCATGTGACTTCAGCTCCAGTCTTCTCTCAGTGCTGCTCATTGGTTTTCAGTGCTGCTCTTACAGTGGTCATGTGAGCTGGGAGTATTATTCTCAGGTACTCGGGCTGCATGTGCTTAGGTGTCTCCTTCCCCGAGTGCCCTGTAAGTACTGCCCTTGGGGCTTGGGGTTCTCTTCCACAAGTCTCCTTCTTGAGGTTATCTTGAGATGATTTCGAGGCTTTTTAGTGTCCCTGCGGCCCGGTCCTCAACCAGGCCTCCACCCCCAGGAAGCAGCCCGTGACAGCTGACTAACACCCAGGTATCTATTTTACTGCTAGGTAACAGGGGCATAGGGTGAAAGAAATGCTGCCAATTGTTTCTTGCCGGCACGTGGGATCGAACTCAGACCACAGGATCACAAGTCCAGCGTGCTGTCCGCTCGGTCGACCGGCTCCCTTCGGTCTACCTTTGTTGACCTTTCGCTGCTTGGTGTTGGGCCGCCCCGAGTGTTTGGGGGTTTTTCCTCCTTGTTTTCCTTGGGATAAGTGGTAGTTATTGCACTGGTGGGGCGCGGGGTACTGCAAAGCTAGTTTTAACCTATAACAGTGACCGCTCTGTTCCCTCTAGGTACAGCTAGTTTTCACCTATAACAGCGACGGCTCTGTTCCCTCTAGATACGTTATCCACTTGCATGGTTTTTCTTTTCTTTTTCTTTTTGCCTGGTGGGGGTCTTCCTTGTGTTCTCCTGCCCTCCTTATATTAGGGTCGATTTGTGTGTGGTACCCCCTGCTTCGCCCTTATGAGTGGACACGTTCCCATGCATTCAGCTTTTAGCAGTTTGCTTGGTATTTTGGGGGCGCCGGTTAGCAGTACTCTGCCTGGGATAACCTTTAGCAGACCCAGTATAGAGCCCTGGAAAACCCTGCGGGGGCTCTTGGGTCCGATGGAGGATACCCTTGCATTCTCTCTCGCTTTGTGCGAGTTTGAGGGTTGCTTTGTCCCCTTGTCTCAGGGCGACTCTCACTATTTTTGCCTCTGTCATGATGCTGTTTTTGGTCGGTGCACATTTCGACCCTGAGTCATGCGAGCTGTGTTGCTTGTTCATGACTCAGTTCACCCAGACTGACAGTGATTGCTTCGGAGTGGGCAGCGTGCGCGTTGCCTGCACCCGAAACAAATTCAAGCAAATCCAAATCGTGGTCCCAAGCTCGTTGGGACCAAGCCAGAACCTGGCCCTCTCAGAGAGGCATGGGGAGCAATGGCCTATAGAAACTCCCATGTGGTTGGAAGCATTCTATGTCTGCCATCGACCGGGTCAGGCACCCAGAGAGGTAAGCATCCTAAAACAAACCCCTATTCTGGTGAAAATATTGCTACCAAAAGCCGAGCAAGTGGATAGAAACTCCCCTAAAGGAAATGAGCAAACGAGCATGACGTCACATGTTGCCGCACTGCTGTCTGCGAGAGCTTCCCCCTCCCCGGAAGGGGGAAGGGGAGAGCCCCAGGTCCCCTATGCCTGCTATCCACCCATCAGTTCTTAGGCTGATGCTAGAGGGCTCCGGTCCTGTGCCCCAGACATATTTTCAGCACTGTTTTGAGTGTGGTGGGCTGTCTTCTAGGTGCAAGAGCCAGGAGTTATTCTCCAGTACTTGGGCTGCAATTGCCTAGGGTTTCCTTCCCTAGGTGCCCTGTAAGTACTGCCCTTGGAGCTGGGGTTACCTTCCACAAGTTCCTTGGGTCCTGCCTCTGCTGGGCCGTTTTACTGCTTTCAGCCGCCCCTTGGATACTTGGGTGTTTTTTCTCCCTTGTTTACCTTACGGTAAGAGCGCTTTGCACTGGTTCGGAGTGTGGGGTGCTGCGCAGCTTGTTTTCACCAATTATAGCTGTAAGTGTAAGCTGTGCTCAAGTGAAAGCCCAGGAATTTAAAACTTTCAGACCCAAAGACACATTTTTGGGCATTTAACTTGAATCCTGCCTTACTTACTAGAGTTAGTGTCACCTTTAAATCTTTAAGATGGTCTTTCAAATTCTTTAAGTAGATAATGATATCATCCAGATATGCCAGGGAGTGCTTACCGAGAACGGGACTTAGATAAATTAATGGCCCTCTGGAACGTGGAAGGGACAGTTTTAAACCGAAGGGCAGCCTGAGAAATTCAAATAAATGTACACCATCACTGAAAGAAAGCCATTACATAGTGGCCGGCTCTGTTCCTCTAGGGTACGCTGTCCTCTTGTGGGGTTTCTTTTTCTTTTCTTTTTGCCTTGTAAGGGGATATGCCCTGCTTATTGCCCACTTGTGTTTGACCTCTTACGGTTCTTCTCTGGTGGTGCCCCCTGCTAGGTTCCCGTGAGTGTACACATCCCTGGGGATCAGCACTTAGTGAGTTTGCTTGGTAGTTTTGGGCGCTGATTAGCAGTACCCTGCCTGAGGTTACCTGGGCGTGAGTCTCGTTAATCGCCCAGGGCCCTGGGAAGGTGTCTAGAGACGAAGTGAAACAAATGCTCTTGGAGCTAAGTAAGAACAAAGCAGTTGGCCCAGATGGAGTTTCACCCTGGATTCTCAGAGAATTTGCAACTGAGCTCAATATTCCATTTCACCTGATTTTTCAGACATCCCTGTGTACAGGAGTAGCAGCAGACGTGTGGAAAAAGGTTAACATAGTTCAAATCTACAAGAGTGGCAGCAGGGAAGACCCCCTCAATTATAGACCTGTATCATTGACAAGTGTAATAGTGAAAATATTGGAAAAAATAATAGAAACTAAATGGGTGGAACACCTGGAGAGAAATTATATAATATCACATTGTCAGTATGGCTTTCGATCTGGAAGATCCTGTGTAACAAATTTACTCAGTTTCTATGATCGAGCCACAGAGATTTTACAGGAAAGGGATGTATGGGTTGACTGCATCTATCTGGACCTAAAAAAGGCTTTCGACAGAGTTCCACATAAGAGGTTGTTCTTGAAATTGGAACACATTGGAGGGGTGGCAGGTAAGCTGCTAACATGGATGAAAAATGTTCTGACTGATAGAAAAATGAGGTCAGTAATAAGAGGAAGTGTATCGGACTGGAGAAATGTCACAAGCAGAGTACCCCAGGGTTCAGTTCTTGCACCGGTAATGTTCATTGTCTACATAAACGATCTACCAGATGGAATGCAGAATTATATGAACATGTTTGCTAATGATGCTAAGATAATAGGGAAGATAAGTAACTTAGATAATTGTCATACCCTTCAAGATAACCTGGACAGAGTAAGTATATGGAGCACCACTTTGCAAATAGAATTTTAAATAAATATATGCCATGTTATGGAATGTGGAATAGGAGAACATAGACCCCACAACCTACAAATTATGTGAGAAATCTTTAAAAAAAAAGTCTGATTAAGAGATCTAGACATAGTTCTAGATCGAAAACTATCACCTGAGGATCACATTAAGAACATTGTGCGAGGGGCCTATGCTACACTTTCTAACTTAAGAATTGCTTTTAAATACATGGATGGCAAAATACTAAAGAAATTTTTCGTTACTTTTGTTAGACCAAAGCTGGAAGATGCAGTGGTGTATGGTGCCCATATGTAAAGAAGCACATCAACAAACTGGAAAAGGTGCAAAGACATGTCACTAAGTGGCTCCCAGAACTGAAGGACAAGAGCTACGAGGAGAGGTTAGAGGCAATAAATATGCCAAAACTAGAAGATAGAAGAAAAAGAGGCGATATGATCACTCTGTACAAGATAGTACCACGAATCAATAAAATTGAGAGGGAAGACTTTCTGAGACCTGGAACTTTGAGAACAAGAGGTCATAGATTTAAATTAACTAAACAAAGATGCAGAAGAATTATAAGAAAATTTACTTTTGTAAACAGAGTGGTAGACGGTTGGAACAAGTTAGGTGAGAAGGGGTGAAGGCCGAAACAGTCAGTAATTTCAGTATTATTCGACAAAGAGTGCTGGGGAGACTGGACACCACGAGTGTAGCTCTCATCCTGTAACTACACTTAGGTAATAACATATATATATATATAATTGGGCAGCAGGTGGCATTATTTTAAGCTTATTTGGTTAAATATAACTGCATTGCTGGTATTGCTTATCTTATAGTGTAAGGTTTCTATGCTTTTAACTATTTTGTTAGTCTTGAGATTAAGAAGCAATCAAGTCCCAGAATTCATGATAGGGAAACTCTACTGATTATTGAAGGTTTATTTTCTACAAGTTTTCGTTCTGCTCTGGAACATCTTCAGATAAGGAATGAATACACATGGTGCAAATTTGTCTTAAATATACATGAGGAGGAAGTAAAGTTGTGTGGGGTGAGGTAAAATGTTGAAAGAATATAGGGGTAATCAAACATAAGGTAAGAAATAGAGGAATGGGGGGGGGGGGCAACAATGGGGTTAGGAGACCAATCAAATATTGGGCATTGGGTACCTTACCTTACCTTGCGGTGATTCCAGAGGTCAAGGTTCCCTGTTGCCCGGTCTCTGACCAAGCCTAAGACTGTGGGCAGGGAGAACTCGGTAGAGATGTCGTCGTTATTCAGTTCTGTTTGATGAGATCTGGATCTGAGTGTAGGCATGGTATGTAAATTGTTACTTTGTATGTTTAGGCTGGGACTTTTTTCTCTTATGAAAACCCACCCTAAATATATAGAGTAATGACTTCAATGACAAATCAATAAATAAATCAGTAGGATTCGGTTGAATCCCAGGTTGTAATTCTTTTGCTATGTCATGGTGTAATTGTCCAAGACGTCTGCTTGAAAGTATTCAGAGCATAGGTTCGAATTTTCTTACTGCTCTTACAGACTTTCCTTATTATTATTTTTATTATTATTATTAATATTAGAATACTGTACTGTAATACCATATTAATTAGCAGCTATCATTAATAGCTAATATTATACCATATTAATAATAGAAAATTGAAATGGGTAACTTCATTATTTTATTTCAGGATCGAAATCAAGCGGCGATGACAGTATTAAATGGCCACGTTGTGGTGTGCCTCTTTGCGGACCCAGATTCTCCTCTTATTGGCCTTCGGAACCTTGTGATGCCTCTTCGAGCCTCCAATTTCCACTACCATGAGCTCAAACATGTGGTTATTGTAGGCTCAGTAGACTACATCAGAAGAGAATGGAAAATGCTACAAAACCTACCAAAAATATCTGTCCTAAATGTGAATTTTTTATTGTTGTCTTTCTTTTGCCATTTTCTTTGTTTCATGCATTTTACAGATTTACAAGTGATAAAAACAATTCCAAATTAGATTTAGTCTGCATTAGTACAGTATGTTCACATAACTCTCCAGAATTAATGTATACTTAATAATTACATAACTATTATTGTGGGTAAGTATAATTTTATATGTACTGTACTATATTAATAAGTCTATTATTGTACTATTACAGTACTATTATATATTATATGTACATATAATATATAATAGTATATATACATATATTATATATATATATATATATATATATATATATATATATATATATATATATATATATATATTATATATATATATAATATGAATGACTGAAAAAGTGAATGGGGATGACACGCTAAACACGATATTTTGTTTTGGGCAAATATCGTGTTTAGCGTGTCAGGTGTTTCAGGTAAATTTGGCAGTCACAGATTTGGAATTAGGAATTCTTATGAGGAAACTAATTTCCGAGATGATAGAAGTTCGTTAAGAGTTCTTATGATGAAAATAATGGCATAGAAGTTTGTTAATGGTTCTTATGGGGGAAATTCAAAAAGGGCCCATAGTGTGTCGGGGGTTTCAGGTAAATTTGGGCAGTCACAGATATGGAATTATGGAATTCTTATGAGAAAGATAATTTCTGAGATGATAGAAGTTCGTTAAGAGTTCTTATGATGAAAATAATGTCATAGAAGTGTTTAACCCTTCAATTGCGCATCGCATCATATGATGCTTTGACCGACTTGCAGAAAATTGCGCATCGCATCATATGATGCGTTGGAGTACTACGCAAGATTTAAACGGCCTGCGGATACACGGGGTTCACCACACCTTCATCAGGGCTCTTGTAAACAGACGCCATTTTTAAAAAAAATCGTGGGCCAAACTCCCGGGTGTTAGGGGCCTCAGTATCGAGTAAGCTACCAAGCCTGACGCACGCAGCATGAGCTCACAGCACTGCTGTTCAGCTTGTGACCACAGCATCACCTAAAAATGCCATAATATACTTGTTCATGCTATTATGTAGCGATAATATTATTACAGAAGACCCCTGACTGTGATAAAACTGACCATGGGTCTGATAATAAGAGGATTGTGATGATATTTAGCGCTGTGCTCCATGGAGGGAGGAGTAATGCTGTGGGAGGGAGGGTGGTGGCATTGTTATCTGACTGTGTGTGGCCACCTTTTATTGACTGCACTCACCATACCAGCTCAGTGGTTCGTTATGGTGAAAACAAATGTAGATACTTATATATAACGTGTGTATAGAGAGTATAAACAGCAAGAGTAGGAGGTTGGGAGCCGCCATTTTGGTGAGAGGAGCGTCGTCTGCAGGAATTATCGTGTTGTTTACTGGTGACCACGATGGTCTTTGGGCACCATACCAGTTTACTTGTACAAGTTTGGTGAATAAAACCGGTAGATATTTATATATAATGTGTGTATATAGCGTAATAACACCACAAGCAGTATTGTTGGAGGAGAAATATTAGTGCGTCTGGCCTTGAGGGCGGCAGCCATCAGCTGACTGTGAGGTCCATCAGTGGCAGTGGCAGCCAGTGGCGGGCTGCCACTGCCTGCCACTGCCACTCAGCATACCAACTTAGTGGTTCGTTATGGTGAACACAAATGTAGATACTTATATATAGCGTCTGTATATAGTGAATAAAAGCAAAAACAGTATTGTGGGAGGAGAATGTGGGCGAGTCAGATGACTTGAGGGAGGGCGTGAGTGGCTGGCTGGTACACGGCGGTCACTCCTCGTTACTTTTTGACTCATAATAGCAACTTAGTGGTTCGTTATGGTGAACAAAACATGCAGATACTTATATATAACCTGTGTATATAGTGTAACAACCGACAAAGTATTTGTTCACTGTTTGATGAACATAATTGAATCAACAATAAGCACACCATATTTTTGAGTACAGCGATGATTCACCCATTTCATTATATAAATATAACACACAACACACTATTGAATAATATTACAGCAAAAAAACTACGAAAAATCAATCAGAGACATTGAAATAATTAGGCAATTTTCTCTTTGTGGCAACTCCGGCCTGACAGCTGGCGATCAACAGACCGCTTGGGACGCATGCTGAGTGAGCGCCTGTTTTGTGCCA
Organism: Procambarus virginalis; assembly: GCA_020271785.1. Taxonomy (NCBI): domain Eukaryota; kingdom Metazoa; phylum Arthropoda; class Malacostraca; order Decapoda; family Cambaridae; genus Procambarus; species Procambarus virginalis. The sequence continues at coordinate 33,379,242 of WNGS01042707.1, forward strand.
GACTTCCCTGCCCTATAGCGGCCAATATATTCAACTTACGATTTTTTTATTATTTTTCCCGTGATCAGTGAACACAAATTAACAGGTTAGGAAGAAATTTTTTTTTTTTTTTTTTTTTTTTTTTTTTTTTTTTTTTTTTTTTTTTTGTATGCGCCTGTGGGTGTCAAATGGTATATAGCTATGCGCCATTTAAGGGTTAATAGTTCTTATGGGAGAAATTCAAAAAGGACCCATAGCATGTCGGGGGTTTCAGGTAAATTTGGCCAGTCACAGATTTGGAAGTAAGGAATTCTTATGAGGAAAATAATTTCTGAGATCTTAAAAGTTTGTTAAGTGTTCTTATGAGGAAAATAATGTCATAGAAGTTTGTTATAAAAAGTCAGGGCAAAGTTAGCTTTCGTATTACTAAGAATAAATGTCACAAACAGATATTTTAGATAGTATATGTTTAAGTAGGATTCTTACATAGAAACTAGTATATGTCTATATAACTAAAAACTGCGGCATTACCCAACCACCCACTCCCCCTTCCCTCCCACCTCCAGCCTCACCTCACACCCTCTCCCTCCCCCTTACCTCCCAACCTCCAGTATCACCTGTGTTCACCTCCCACCCCCCACCTGAGGTTGCTTGAGCAGTTGTGGGGGAGTCTGAATTTTGCCTTGCTTGTTTTTCCGCTGGGTTGGGTTTGGCTCCGGAGGCTGTTCTGGTTTCTTTGAAGCTATCCCTTCTGCTGCTCTCGCAATTGATGGATTTGTCCTCCGGGGGCCTTGAGTTGGTTGCTGCATCGCCGGCTTACTCTTTAGATTTTTCAGGATTCAGTGCCCTGGCGCCTACCCGTTCCCTCTCTTGATATGTTTACAAGTGCCTCGTCCCTCTGCTGGAGTTTTGTGACCAGTGCTCACCAGGTCAGTCAGGGTTGTTGGGGTCTGTCATTCCGTCGGGCTCACGGTACGGTGCGGGAGTTCCCGGCGGTGTGACTTTCATTGTGGCAGATTTGGGTCGCTTGGGGCTCTGTGATCCGGCTCCATTTGGACAGCTCCCGATGCTTTGTTGTCTGAACTGGGGGGTGGGTTGGGGGGGAGGATCACTTCGGTCTGCGGCTCTTTGGGGCTGGTCACTTCGAGTGGCTCTTCTGCCAAGTTCTTGGGGGTTTAGCTCTCTGTGCAGTTCACATCTAAATGTTTCAATTCTTTCCTCTGTCCACGGAGTAGACAGTCGACACCAACTTCTTCAGTTGAATTTGCCGGACGCAGACCTCTTTGCATCAGCTTGGTCTTGGCGCCTTTTGATATATGTGGCAGCCTTTCCGAACTGTGAAGTGTTCGCAGTAGATGTTTTTCGGCTGGATTGGTCAAGGTGGGGGTTCCTTTACCTCTTTCCCTCAGTCCAACTGTTGCTTTGGGTTCTGGCAAGGCTTAAATCCTTCTGAGAGTGTGTGACTCTCCTGTCTCCATTATGGGTGGCCCAGCGTTTGTGTCAGGCGCTGCTTGCTTGGTGTTCGAATCCGAGAGTTTTTCCACAGCTCCGCCTCTTTCAGCAGGTCAGACCAGTGAGGTACCTTGCTGGTTAGCCCTACTCTTCTGCTCTTCGCATTTGGTGTTTTTGACGGGAGTGTATCACCATTTGTATGGTGATCAGGTGGCTTCTTTGATAGAGTCCCACCTGTGGTATTCTTCTCGGCGACAGTATGAAGTCTGCTGATGTTCTTTTCCTCATTTCCTTTCTCTTCGTAGGATGTCATCCATTTATGATCGTGTTGTTTTGTACTTTCTCTCTTGACTTTTTCAGGCCCGGCATCATATGCCGAATACTATTGCTTCTTATCGTTACGGCACTGGCGGAGCCGTTTCAGCTTGGATGTCACTTCTCTGTTCTGCTAGCTCTCTCATGCATTTTCAGGGGGGGGGAGCTCTGTAGGCTCCGAGAAGCCTCCGGGACTCGCCCAGAAAATGGCATTTCATTACATTCAACGCTGGTTTTTTCACCTCCAGCCTGCTCATGCGCTGCCTGAGCCATCCTGGTCTTTGGATTGGGTGCTCTCTTTCTTTCTTCTCTTCCCTTCGGTTGAAGATTACTTCGAGAAGGTTTTGTTTTTGTTGGTTTTGGCCTCTGAGGGTTGGATTGGGGAGCTTCTTGCTCTCCTCCAGCGCAGGGGTTTCTGCTCCTTTGGTCCTGGTGATCGTTTTGTTCATTTGTAGCCATTTCCTTCTTTTCTGGCGAAGAATGAGACAACTGCTTTCGGGAGGTGCCCTTGGATTGTTTATGCCTAGTTGATGCTTCCTCATCATTAATATCTTATAGGTACCTGCATGTCTTTAAAACTTTGCATGGCATTAATGGTTCCAAGCATATAGGCATCAGTACATGGATAGGGATGCATCTAACTTGCTGCCAAATTTGTTAATAATGCCCTGAAATTGAACTAAGGCTGTCAGGATTTTTTCCCACTATGACAAATGATAGCCAGAGAGGTCTAGTGTCAAATGATTTCAACGTAGAACCTTTAGAAATATAAATATTTTGGTGCACATTAAATCCTATTGGTGATTTTTGCGTTGGTGGTACATGAACAAGGGGGCACAGGTGGAAACGTAATACCCAAATAGGCCACAGGGACGTTAGAACTTTTTCAGTGTCAGAGTAGTTAACAGATGGAATGCATTAGGCCATGATGTGGAGGAGGCTGACTATATACACAGTTTCAAATGTAGATATGATAGAGCCCAGTAGGCTCAGGAGTCTGCACACCAGTTGAATGACAGTTGAGAGGTGGGACCAAAGAGCCAAAGCTCAACCCCCATCAAGCACAACTAGGTGAGTACAGGGCCCCAGTCACTAGAGAACTACAGGAGCAATTTAAAGGTTAATGAAGATTCATGGTTTGTTTTGCCTCACCTGTACTTTCTGGCCAGTTTTACTTGAGTTTGGTTTCATCTCAGATTCTGATGCTCCCTTCTCCTCTGAGCACACCATATTATAGTAATGGTGTTTGTTAGGCCTACGTAATCTCAGAGGCCTGGTAATTTTATGGATGGCTTTGTGGTACCAAAACCATTGCACTGGAAAGTACTGAGGCTCCCCATTAAATGGTATACAGGTATTACTATATTCAATGCTTGTTTTCGGGCTCCCCGGAGCTATCCAGGCTGATATGGATATTATTAGACTTTGGCATCAGTCATTGTGAATGGAGTTCATAGGCCTACCAAGGACCACGAGCCAGAACCTGGCCCCTCAGAGAAGCAAGTGGAGCAATGGCCTATAGAATTGCACATGTGATTTGGAGCAATCTGTGTCTGCCATCGACTGGGTCAGGCACCCAGAAAGGTTCCATCCCAAAACAAACCCCTATTCTAGTTGAAACTAATACTGAAAGTCAAATGAGTGGACAGAACTCCCCAAGGAAAAACAAGCAAATGAGCATGACGTCACCATTTGCCACGCCATTGTTTTGGCAGCTTCCCCTCCATGGGAGGGGGAAGGGGGAGCCCCAGACCCCCCCACACTGGTTACCCCCACCCTTCTGTACTTTGGCTGATGTGAATGGCATTGGTCATTGTGGCTCTGGTCCTGACTTCTGACCCTGCTCTATGCCTTGTTGTGTGTGGCTCTTCTTTGGTAGTGAGCGAGCCAGGAGTAATCTCCAAAACTCGGCTGCATGCGCATAGTCATCTTCCCTATTGTCCTGTAATACTTCCCTCGTGGCTTGGGGTTATCTTCCATAAGTCACCTTGAGGTCTACCTCTGTTGGTCCTTTGCTGCTAAGTAATTGACCGCCCTAATGTGCTGGGGCTTTCTTCCTCCTTTGTTTACCCTAGGGTAAGGAGTAGTTTGAACTGGTAGGGGCGCAGGGTACTGCACAGCTTGTTATCACCTATTGTAGTGGCCGGTTCTGTTCCGCCTTGGTCTGTTGTCCTCTTGCGGAGTTTTTCTTTTGTTTTTGTTTTCCTCCTGGAGGGGGAGGTGGTCTGCCTTTGGTTTGTTGCCCCCTGTCTGCCTTTAGATTTCTTATATCTGTGTTCTGTGTGGTACCACCCCTGCTTGACCCTAGTGATGGACATGTCCCAGGGATCAGCTTTTAGCAGTTGTTTGGTAGACTTGGGCGCCGTTCCCATACCCGGCCTGGCTTACCCTTAGCATACCAGTCTAATGTTTTTTGGGAAACCCGCTGGGGCGCATGGGTCCGATGGATGGGACCCCTGGGTCCCCTCTCGCTTTGTGCGAGTTTGCGGGTTGCTCTGTTCCCTTGTCTCAGGGTGACTCATTGTTTTTGGCCTCCGTTATGCTGCCGTTGGGTCGGTGACATCTTCAACCCGGAGTCCTGCGAGTTTTTGTTGCTTGTATTGGCTCCAAATCACATGTGCAGTTCTATAGGCCATTGCTCCTCGTGCCTCTCTGAGGGCTAGGTTCTGGCCCGTGGTCCCCGTAGGCCTACAAACTCCATTCACACTGACTGGAGCCAAAGTTTTAATAATATCCATATCACCTGGATAGTCTGGGAAGCTTCCAGGTCTCACCCAGAAAATGGCGTTTCATTACATTCAATGCTTTTTTTTATATTATTGTTATATATTTTTAGCCAAATGGACTTTCAGTACAACATAATTTTGTTTACCACTAGGCTCACCACTCAGCCGAGCAGACTTGAGAGCAGTGAATGTCAACCTGTGTGATATGTGTGTCTCTTAAGTGCCAAGGTTCCCAGCAATGATGACCCAACACTGGCAGACAAGGAAGCAATCCTTGCCTCACTCAACATCAAGGCCATGACTTTTGATGACACTATTGGTGTTCTCAATCAGAGTATGTGAAACATGTTTTTAGATTTGTAAAATGTGAATGCATCTTAAATGTTTTTATTTTATTAATTGTAGCTATTAATGTACCTGTCATTAAAAATGTCAGAATATACGAGTTTGCTACTGAATCATAAATGTTGTAATTATATCACAGATTATGAATACTAAACTAAATGCTAGCAGAAGTGTGTTTAAGTATGTCTCAATAGCATTCAGTGTTGTATATGCTCTTTTAAATTTAATAGCTATCTTATTTCATAGTTGTCCACCGTTAATCAGCACATACATTAATTAATTTATAGAACATCTTTAGATAAGTACTTATAGCTTCAGAATAATGATATTGGATTACAGTGGTACCTCAGCTTACGAATTTAATCCGTTCCAGAGACGGTTCGTAAACCGAAAATTTGTAAACTAAAGCAAATTTTCCAATAAGAAATTATGTAAATTCAGTTAATCTGTTCCACACTCCCCAAAAAATAACAATAAAGTAAATTTTATACCTAGTTCATCCAAATCTTTAGCACTAAAGTATGTACAATTTAATGCTTACCTTTATTGATGACTTGTTGGCATATGGAAGACTGTGAGGAGGAGGGAGAGGAGGAGGAGAAGTGTTAGTGTTTGGAAGGGAAGTCCCCTTCCAATTTAACATCAGGCAGTGATGACTTCTCTGGAGTATACTCTGGCACGTTTTGCCTGCATACCACTAGGACCTGCTTGTGTCTCACTGCTTGTTTTTCTCACTAAAAACCTGTCTATTGACACTTGTTGACACTTCAATACGTTGTAACACTTGTCTGAAGTGAGACATCACATTGTCATTAAAAAGGTTAACACATCAGCCTACTACAGCTTGCTCAGGGTGAATTAATAACAACTTTTCAACATCCTCAAGTGTTTGTGTTCTTTGTTTCGTGATTGTTGATACCCCTTTTGCCACTTTAGCACTCATGTCCTTTTTCTTAGCAATTACAGTGCTTATCGTTGACATAGATTTGTTGTACTGCCTAGCTAGTTCAACAACCTTGCACCATTTTCATGTTTATGAATGAACTCTTGTTTTTCCTCTGTGGTCATCCTCACATGTGTTTTCTTGGCTTGAACCTTACCACTGGCTTTCTTGGACCCATGGCGAGATATATAACATAACTTTTCTGGGGGGGGCCCCTACGGCTTCCCAGAGCTTACCCGGCTGATATGCTAATGTCAGACTTTGGCATCAGTCATGTGTACGGAGTTCTTTTGGGCCTACCGGGACCACGAGCCAGAACCTGGCCCCCTGAGAGAGCAAGGGGCAATGGCTTATAGAAACCCCTATGTGGTTGGAAGCATTCTATGTCTGCCATTGACCAGGTTAGGCACCCAGAAGGTAGGCGTCCCAAAACAAACCCCTATTCTGGAGAAAATTGCAACCGAAAGCCGAACGAGTGGATTGAACTTCCCAAACAAACGAGCAAACTAGTATGACATTTGTCGTCGTGCCGCTGTCTGCGCAGCCCCCCCCCCCCTCCCCGGGAGGAGGAAGGGGAGCCCCAGACCTACCGCGCCGGCGATCCCACCTCAGTTCTTCAGCTGATGCAAGCACGGCACCGTTTGTGTGCTCCGGCTCCAATAGTTGTTTCAGCTGTACCTAGAGTGTGGTGTCTGTCTTCTAGGTGGTGCATGAGCCNCTTTAAATCACTTTTGATAAATGTACAGTGAAATATGCTAAAATTGTTTTCTCCACACAATATTCTTGAAAATATGGGTGCATCATAAGGTAGGTGTGTCTTATACATCAGCACATATGGTTCTCAGTGCAAGCAAGTGCACCACTGTTTCACCTTCATTCCCAAAACAGCATTAGCAGTCTTGTCTGAGAGGTTAAACTACATACATGCTCAAACATGTGTGTAGTTCGAGCACACAAGTGTGATCGAGAAATGTATTCGCAAGCTAGAATATCTCACAAAATGAGCAGGGAGGTGTAATGAGTACAGATGGTATACAGCTACAGGGAATGAAAAAATATAATTAATAAAATGAGCATATACATATGCAATGAGTACAGGCTGGTAGTGGTGATGGTGGTGGTGGTAAAAGGGGAAGAGGAGGTTCAACATTATAGCATTATACTATCTCATCATTCTACCCTACTGTACAATTTAGAACCAAAGATTGGTACTCTTATGTCAACTCCTAAGTCGATCAAATCAAATAAAAGCTTTAGTCATAAACGGCTGTACATTTATAATTGGAAAGTTTACATAAAAATTACGGTACATTAGTTACGTAAGTGTCACAATAACAGCATATTACGTAGACATTGTCAATATCAGAAACTTTATCCGTAACATCCTGTACAAATCATTTCAATAATAGCTGGACTAAAACACGCGTATAGCAATCTATATCAAACTTACATTTTTGACCTACAATGAGTGACATTTAGCTTACAATTTGAAAGGGAATATATATTTTAAAATCAAAGTGAGGTTTATCATTAGGGCAGTTAAGACAGATATTGGCACAATTTATATCACAAACTCACGATGATGAAAAGACAATTAGAGTAGAATAAATTCACAAGGGCCGTGATGAGGGTTCAAACTTACATCTAGGGAGCCCAGAAGACATGGCAGGATGTGCAGAATACCCCGTTGAAAAGCAGAGGTGCAACAGGTACTCTGAGAGAGAACTCTATCAACATCAGAGGCCCGAAACTGTTCAACACGCTTCCACTACACATACTGGGCATAACTGGCAGACCCCTCACAGTGTTCAAGAGAGAACTGGATAAGCACCTCCAAAGGATACCTGATCAACCGGGCTGTGACTCATATGTCAGGCTGCGAGCAGCCGCGTCCAACAGCCTGGTTGATCAGTCCAGCAACCAGGAGGCCTGGCCGATGACTGGGCACTGGGGACGCTGAGCCCCAGAAGCACCTCAAGGTAACCTCAAGGTAGGATGATCTCAGACGCACCTTAATCGACTGCGCCATGACATGGATAAGAATCGGCCCTTATGGATTTATTCATTTGATATATCACACTATTGTGATTTCTATGTGAATTAGAAGTCAGGCGCCTGACAGCTGGGGATATATAATTAATTTGATGAGTTTTTTCCTAAGTTCCTGAAGGCAGCTTGGAAAAACACTTCCAAGTAGGTTCCTGTGCTATTACATCTGAGGTGAAGAGTGGTGAACTCCTAGCTACTCTGTAGCTGGCTGGCAGTCTGGGGTAGTGGCCAAGTGGGTCCTCCACTAGGAAAACAATATATATATTGGTTCTCTTGAGGACAAGAATTGCTCGGAGAAGGTTTTGAGTACAGATGAATGACCTTTCAGGAGGTCATTATGAGCTGGAAGGAATACTGTATTTGTCTCCTCTCCAGAGTCTCATTTGTCTCCTCATTTGTTTCATCTCCAGTGTCTCCTTTCCCAAACTGAGTTGAAAGGAACATTTAAAAATATCTAATCTGTGTCTGAGAGTAATTGTTAAATGTATCCTGGCTGTGTTTGGGGCTGTCTTGGGATGAGCAGGTCAATGCATATGGGAGCAGTCGAGTGGTACAATTCAGAAACTACAACTGCAGAGGCTATACTTAAAAATATGACTGCAATTGCAAATGCTGCAAATGATGGGTACACATTTCTAATGTACTATAACCAGTTAAAACTATTTTTTTATGTGGTTCTCTATCTCTGATCAGGCCTGGTCAGAGACTGGGCCATGGGGACACCGATCAACGAAATAGTCAACAGATAGTCCAGTAGTAAAAAAATATCTGTGACAAGTAAACCTTCTGAAAATCCACATGCCTATGGAGCAGGATAACTGATCAGTTACTATACCTCCAATATCTTATTATGTAGCCAAGTACTGAGAAGGAATACCTTTGCATCTTAATTTCTTTCCACTCTTTGTAATTACAGTGAATTCTGAAAAAATTAAAGTGCAAAATTAGATTACCATTCCAAAACTGTAGAGTCCATGCAAGACAAAGACATGTGTTGCTTCTTGGGCATGACAGTTCTACATCTGAGTAAAACAATAAATTAAAAAAGCAAGAAAATTTAATCAGCACACTACACTAAGAAATAAAATGAAACAAATTTAATAACAGCAAAATCCTCCACTTTCAGATTAGTACACACCAGCATGGAGAATAAATAAGTAATTATGAAAAGAAGGCACCAAGCCAGGAAGAAAGGTAAGCATGGAAAATAGAATGAGAGAGGAGGGATCAATTGCTTTAACCAAACAGGGCAGATTAAAGCTGGTGCCATAAAATTGGTGTCAGTGATTAGCAATGATGAAAATTCCATTCTCCACAGAAGAAGGAAAGTCATGAATATAGGATGAATATAGGGAAAGGTTATCCTACTGTAGCTGAAAGGCAAAGTAGGCCTTGCAATTAGATAGTTAATACAGCTGCTCTGAATACATTACTGAAATTCTGTGCAAAATAATGAATATGAGAGAGAGAAAGAGAAAAAGAGAGAGGAGAGAAAGAGAGGAAGGTACAGACAAATATATAAGGAAAAGAGTGAGGCGAGAGGCGAGAAGCTGGTAAGAGAAAAAGGTAAGAGCAAGAAGACAAGTAAGAATGGGAAGAGGTAAGAATAAGAGAAAGGTAAGAAAACAGAAACAGGTAAGAAAATGGGGTAGGCTTAAGTCACATTATGTTTGTTAAGAAGATTGGAGCATCTGAGTATGTACTGTGAAAGGGAAGAGTCAACAGCAACAAAGCCAGGCCTAAGGTTCATGTTGGACATGTTGTGTATCAGAACCAATTCAACCAGACAGGGGTCTGTGAAGAGTAGAAGCAGGAAAGATGAGAGTACCTAACATGACAGAAGAGAGCATTGTTTGTATCTGCAGACATAACAGTTATCTTTGTTCTTACGTTCTTATTCCTATTACTTAGGGGTTCCAAGGGGTTGTCATAGCCAGGGGGTGGTAATGGGGGACGAGCTCCCATTACCTATAAAATGCTCCCGTACGACGTGCGTCTCAAATAGCCTCTGACAACCAAGTCCAACTCCTGGCCTGCACGGGTGGCTTAGTCTTTAACACTTTCGCGGGGCGAGGACTCAGCATTGAATCCTCCGTAAAACAGGGGCAAGTCCGGCGACGACTCAGCATCGAGTCCTCCGTGCGGCAACTTTAGTGGCGTTTTCGGGACGGTCTTGCTGTGGCTTTGGACAGTATATACATATACTCTTGTAGGGAATTTCATTGCGAATACATTGATACCCAAATGAAAGTCCTAGGACCAGAATTGAGGTAACAAAGTTGAAAACAGAATACCCATTTTATTGCTCTTTATTAGCGCTCTAGGCGGGTAACTCTCTGTCACTTTCCCTGCTTGTTGTGGATGGTACGCAGGGCTTTTGGACTTTATATTTGCATGCTCATGTAGGGAACTCTATTGCGAACACAATGATACCAAAATGAAAGACTTAAGACGAGAATTGAGATGTCCAAAGTGAAGAGTGTAAACATTTTATCACTCTTGCGCGCTCCAGGGTAACTTTCTCTCACTTTCTCTGTTAGTTGCGGATGGTAAGCCGGGCTTTTGGAGTTTATATGCATTTAGTCCTGTAGAGAATTCTTTTGCAAACACATTGATACCAAATTGAAAAACCTAGGATGAGAATTGAGATGACAAAGTTCAAAAGAATATATACTTTTCAGAATGAGAAGCGCCTTGGGGTGGCGCAGCGCTCTCTTTCTTGTAACCGCAACCTGTTTTCATCATGTCGGCGGGTGGAGATCGCTGCTGTTTTTTATATTATATGCATATAGGCCTGTTGGGAATTCTATTGCGAACACATTGATACCAAAATGAAAGACCTAGGACGAGAATTGAGTTGACAAAACTGAAAAGAGTGTAAACATTTTATCACTCTTGCGCGCTCCCGGGTAACTTTCTCTGTTAGTTGCGGATGGTATGCAGGGCTTTTGGAGTTTATATGCATTTAGTCCTGTAGAGAATTCTATTGCGAACACATTGTTACCAAATTGAATATCTTAGGACGAGAATTAAACTGAGAAAGTGGAAAAGATTATACACTTTTCAGAATTTACCGCGCCCTCCCTTGCGCTCCCGCGGAACGCTCAGTGCATCCAGGGGTAGTGGGGAGGTCTTGCGCCCGGTGCGCGGAAGTGTTAAGTCCAGCGGAACTGCTTTTACTGACAGAAGAGGCGAGGGCGTGCCTTTGCCACCTTAAAACCAGTTGCTCCGGGTAGATGCGACTCGTTAGCCTGGGAAGGCAGCCCATCTAGGGAAAGGAAAACCTTGATTTCAAACCTCCGCTGCCTTGCAGGCCATACCACTCTTTTGGGAAAGGCTTCAGGAGACAACCTCAAGGAAATCAGGAGCTGGAACCCCTAAGGCAGTTCGTCGTTGACTTCGACCTCGTTCTGGCAGCTTCCGCGACGGTGCTGGAACCATGTGTATTGGCATTTGCCTTTCCATTGGATAATTCCAGCAACGTGGAGAGGGGGGACCTGCTGCATGGGTAACAGCTTTTCCTCGATATATACCTACCCAGGCTTTGCGCCCTGGAGAGATTGACAACCAGAGTGCAACTCCATAGTCTCAAGAGACTGAAGGATGCCTACTATTCTTATTACAATCCCCTTTATTACACCTTACCTTTCGTACCTTTTGCCTTGCTTTTTTTCTTCCTCTAATATTTTCTCTATTTATTGCCTTGCCTCCTTCCCATATCAAAATCGAATGGTCCAGGACAGACTGAAACGTTGTCGTCCCTTCACTTTCTAGTGTGTGGTTTGGTCAACATATTTCAGCCGCGTTATTGTGGCTCCTCGTCTGCAGCACTGTTTTTTGTCTGCAGACACAAATAATGCTCTCATCTATCATATTAGGTTCCCTAATCATCCTATTGATTGGTCGTCTTCTTCCATAATCTTTCCAGCTTCTACTCTTCACAGACGCCAGCTTGTTGAATTGGCTCTGATACACAACATGCCCAACATGAACCTTAGTCCTGGCTTTGTTGCTGTTGACTCTTCTCTTTCACAGTACATGCTCAAATGCTCCAACCTTCCTAACAAACGTGCTCCCTTTTAAGCCTTTTTAAGCCTCCCTTTTCCTTACCTTTCTGCTTACCTTCCTCTTATCCTTACCTCATCCTATTCTTACCTTTCATCTCTCCTTATTTATTTGCCAGTACTTTCCTCTCTTCTATCACATGACTTGATAATGGTCCAGGACGAACCAAAATGTCTTTTCTCCATTGTCTGTGTTGTTTGGTCATGAAAATATTAGTACTGTAACATTTGCTACATACCGGTAGGTAACAATTTGTAACATTTTTACTGAAGCTGTCAATCTGAAAGTGTCAAGCCTTACCCTACTAAAATGCAACAGATTTGAGCAAGAAGTTTACTTAAGCTATAGCATAGTCAGTTCACAACTTTAGGGTCCTGGGTTTTACTCCTCTGCAGAATGTACTTTCAAGCACATTTTCCTTTTTCCTAGTACAGTACTTCTATTCACTTTGCCATAGCTAGGTACCTTTAGGTTAAGGAACTGTAGTGGGATGCATCCTGGGAAAGGTCAGTTGTTGGACAAGGGGGAAAGCATAATTGGCTTCCTGTCCCTAATAAAAGGGAAACCAAAAATTAAATTAAATTATTCCTAAGCAATAAAAAAACACATGTCTATTGCAAGCCTTAGCATGGATTTCATGAAAAAGATTAACCTCAAAATAAATATATACTACTGTATAGCAGGGAAACTGAGTTTGGGACACATCTTTTCTAAATTTATTTCCTCTAAAATAACAAAATAAGACTTGAGTATAGTGTAATCTCCTTTCTGGAAAAGCTACATGGTTAACCCCCCTTAGGTGTTACAGATGACAAGTAAAACCCGAGGATGCACGTGAAAACTGGAATCAAATGAACCATAGGTGTCAAGTCAAGTCCTTCAGCACTTGTACCGTACATATCACAAAGTGGTAGATAATTTGGAGTGAGTTGTGTTAGATACTCAAAAGTAAGGGGCCCCCCAGGGATGAACTTCCATACATGCCAACATATACATGAAAAAAAATATACAACACTCTTAATACTGAATTTACTCTGTTCTAAGTTCTTAAAATTTATTTTAATACTGATCTAGAGATATAAATATGTACAGTACTTTACTCTAGTAATGTAGATGAGCTAAAATTTTAAAGCAGACTTGGCTTATTACACTGATTTGACGAAACAAATTTACCACAATCATAAAGCATGCTTCTTAAGACTATTCCCCTCAAGAACAATTTGCACTATTTTAGTATTTTTAAAATCAGCGCAAACTATAGGAGGCAATATTAACTTTCTATGCTCTCAGGAAGGACAAGGTATTTTTTGGGCACATTTCCTTACACCAGATTCCAGTGTTCACCAAGCAGTAAATACATAAAATACAGGATTAATTGAATTCTATGACCACGAAACAAAAATCAGGCAAGAAAGAGGGGGGCTGGGCAGACTACATATTTTTGGATTGCCAGAAAGCCTTGACACAAAACCACATAAGAGACTAGTACAAAAGCTGGAGATGCAAGCAGAATTGAAATGGAAGGTACTCCACTGGATAAGAGAGTACCTAAGCAACAAAAGACAGTGAGTCACTGTGAGGGGTGAGGTCTCCGAGTGTTTTTTTTTTTTCTAATTAAATTATGAGGTACATCTGCATTAGTGCAGCTACCCTAGACTATATGAAGTGGAGTACAGTGTGTCAAAAAAGCTAACTAGGTGATGCTAAAAAATCCCCATCACACAGGATGGTTAGTCATACAGTGTGATGGGGATGCCTCACCACCTCCGAGTGGTGAGGCATCACCAGTGGAGTCCCACAGGAATCAGTCCTTGGACCTATACTGTTTCCGATACTGAATATACAAATGATCTAGAGGGAATAGACTCATTCCTCTCAACGTTTGCTGATGATGCAAAAATTATGAGGAGGATTAAGACAGAGGAAGACAGTATGAGGCTACAAGATGACCTAAACAAGTTAAAGGAATGGTCCAACAAATGGCTACTAAAGTTGACCCCAAGTAAAAGTAAGGTAATGAAACTAGGTAAAGGAAACAGAAGGCAAGGCACGAGATACCGAATGGGAGATAAAGTCCTTCACGAAACGAACAGAGAGAGAAAGATCTAGGAGTTGATAACATGGCAAACCTGCCTCCTGAAGCCCACATCAGAAGAATAACATCGGCGGCATATGCGAGGTTGGCTAACATCAGAACCAAACTCTCACAAGTCGAGCCTGGCCTCGGGCCGGGCTTGGGGAGTAGAAGAACTCCCAGAACCCCATCAACCAGGTATCAACCAGTATTTTGTAATAATAACAGACACTGAAATACAGTACCTGGTACTGTATATTTTTACTTTTATTATCAAATAATGTTTTAACGTGTGAAAAAATCTTACTTCTGAACCATTACCTCATATTTGCCATGAATATTTTAGGCTCGAGTAAAGATTTTTTTCATTATATTAAAAGCTGTACCATCAATGTTGCCATATTTTATTCATGAAAAACATGTGGATTGCATTCAGGTGCAGTATATTAGAACATTGTTGATGAAGGGAGTGTGAAAATAAAATATAAATTATAAACATTTACACAAGTGAACAGGCTAACCAGAGAGGTCTACAGCATCCTCTTTAAATCTCATCGTTTGTTCCAGTCTGTGTTGAGGGCAAGGTACCTAGTGCTTACATTCAACAATTTATGATATAAAGGACAGAATCTGTCAATGAACATCATTTGTAACAATACCACAGACTGTACAATCAATTTATGTCCTTATTGGAATTACAAGCAGAAATTAAATATGAGCCCTGCAATTCAAAATATTTCCTAGATCATCTTGTGAGCAATCTGCATTAAATTCTGACTACAATGTCCACTCCC
>WNGS01042707.1:33397253-33420133 GCA_020271785.1 Procambarus virginalis
ATGGTGTGTATTATCATCAAATGTGAAATATGAAATTTTTAAAACTATTTGAATATCCCATAGAATCTCATTTAACAGAAAACCAAATTCTTCAGAATGTTTCAAAGAAAACAAGTTAAGCATAGACTTTATTTTAAACCAATGATTTATAATACAATAAAGTTATAACTTGAGAATATTCTCTGTTCAGGACAAAGGTTCACTTGCCAGTTATAAGTATTAATTAATGGAACTGTAATATGCTGTCAGACTATCACAAATATCTAGATAGCTGTTCAAGGTGTTTAACTAGGGTGGCTGGCTGATCATTAGAATCACTTTACCCTGAAAAATGGCCTGGCAAACAGATCTGCCATTCTGCTTTCTCATTTTTATATTCTAATTGTTTAGGATGTACCAAAACATAATATTTACATCTTTGATGTGTAGTTGAGCGTTCATTATTCCAAACACAATATTATAAATTTCACTCTTCAAGATTGGTGCAGATGTACTGTACTTACTTCATATTATGCCATCACTTAATGTTATACCCTTGATGATACTTTAACACTCAAAGTGTGCATAAAATAAAAAAATTAACAAAAAATCTTATAAAATTATACATTTCCATGTAAAAAATAAAATATGTATCTATGTCTTTTTGTGTTTCGTGCACACGGAGAGATTGCAAAGTTGGGGACATTCGGTCCCCTGGGGTGTTACGATGTAAATTTGCTGACAAGCCAAATCAAGAAGCGAGTTGCCATGATCATGTCAAAGGGTTTGTGTTTTTGTTGTTTCACTGTAGTTTACACAATGTGTAGAATAAGTCAGTTCATTTACACATAATAGACAAAAAGCAGTGACTAAGTATACAGTATAGGCCTATAATGTACAGTGATAAGTACACCAAAATTGCACGTAAATCTGTTCTTGGTACAGCTAAAAGAAAATGTCTTGTAACCCACTTCTTTGTTGCTATGTTTGGTAATAACATCCAGAAACAGATTCAAAACACTTGCGAGAAATGCTAAATTGTGATTTGACGATAATCGCGTTGCTTGTGGTACAAGATAATCTCATCTATAATAAGCAATTAAAAATGATAGCAGATTTTTAATGACTCTAGGTGAGTCATTAAAAAATTCACTTACATTCATATAGATACTGTATATTATAACCATATTTACATCATTTATGTAAAACTGGGTGGGGATAACTGAAATCAACATATGATAACCACATTGCCGTAGGGATAAATGCATGATGATAACTGCACTTTAAGCATTAAACTGGTTCTAAAAACAGTCCACCTGAGGATTACACTGCCACTTTTAAGAGGAAAATTTCATTTTTCCCACTGTGTGTAAGTACAGTATATGAGGTACCCAGCAGTGTCCAGGGCAATCCCCAAAAAAGGTTGTGACATTTACATGCTGAGAGCCTAGGTAATCGGGGAATTTAAAGTTTCTGCCATGTGGGCCAACCCTGACCCACCTATGATAGTCCTTGCTTTATACATACAGTATGAATATATACCAAGGCAACTGAAGGTAATGAAATTCCGGGGACTCGGCTAACCACCTTGAACCAATTTCATGGGGATTTCCCATAGGTGCAAACCTTCTTTTATAATATCAAAGGGGGTAGTCCCAACCCACCCATAATGGTAACCAACCCCTCACCAGTCATCCTGCACAGTTAGGCGAGGCTAGCCCCCAAGCATCTGTCCTCCAACTTTGGACAGACATACATTCTCAAAGATGTAAAAGCAATGATTCAAGTTGATATGTACATACCAAAATATAATAACAATAATGAGAATACCACCATGAGGTATTTTCCTAATCGGGATACCTAGCTAGAACATAAAACATTAAGCTAAATCATGATGTATGACATGACACTAATGTTGGAGCACCTTTTTATTGAACAACCTAATGACTAATGGGGTATAATGGATAATTAAAAGTGCCTTCAATTCCTTTCTTGATGGGATATTGATGAAATACTAAATTTGGCCACATTCATTAGCTCAAGGTAAAACTATATAAACATAGGATACCTCCCGTTTAACTTGAAATAGTGCATTAAACCCATATTTATGCTTTCTTCCTATATTGCAACATGCTATTAAACTACAAAACTTGCTTAAAAATACAGTAACAGCCCACAAGTGAAAAAAAGAACAAATCTTTTAAAAAACAAAAAATTATCAACTTTCTTGACAAGATTAAATTGTTTAAATTTGTACATATCAGTATCTAAATAACAACCTAATATATTCACCAAAATTACACAACCAAAGCACCACCCTACATCGATATCATCTTACATTGCTTCTCCTTTCCTCACACACACACTGAAATATTAATTCATTTAGAAGCATCATAGTTAAAAAAACAAATCCTAAATGTTGGGGAGATAAACTAACTGCGTTCATAATCCAAGTCCTAAAAAAGAATAAGGTACAGTATCACAAATACAGATTAATAAATTATGCAATGTTATGTTAGGGAGCCGAGCGAACAGCACACTGGACTTGTGATCCTGTGGTCCCGGGTTCGATCCCGGGCGCCGGCGAGAAACAATGGGCAGAGTTTCTGTCACCCTATGCCCCTGTTACCTAGCAGTAAAATAGGTACCTGGGTGTAGTCAGCTGTCACGGGCTGCTTCCTGGGGGTGGGGCCTGGTCAAGGACCGGGCCGTGGGGACACTAAAAAAAGCCCCGAAATCATCTCAAGATAACCTCAAGATGGTGTATTAGTAACACAAACCATAAGTTATTTGACTGAAACATGGCTCTGTACAATATTATATCTATACTGTAACAGTAAATGTTTCTTTAAGATTTAAGCTTTAGCCTAAGGCAGTGTCTTAACACTATCTGTAACTTTGGACCGGACTCTCGTCCATTATTTTTCTCTTGAATCCTAACTTTGGACCGGACTTGCGTCCACTACAAAAAATATTTGTATAAAATTCATTTTTTATCCAATCGACCTAGGGATAGTATCAAAATAAGCGCCTTAGAATGCGCACATTTGATACCAAAATGAAAGATGTAACATGAAACTTGATGTCCGAACACTTATATGATTATAATAGGTTTTTGGTCAAAATTTAAAATATTTGTTAAAATTCTATTTATTGTGCTATTATGTTGGGACTAGTTTTAAAATGCTTGCCTTTACGTCGCAAACAATTTGATACCAAAATGAAAGATGTAACACAAAAATTTATGTCAGAACACTGGAAAGATATAAATAATTTTGTGATGATGAGCTTCCAGAATTAAAATATTTGTTAAAATTCCAGTTATTACTCTATTATTATGGGACTAGTTTTAAAATACGCGCATTTTTATTGCGAACAATTTGATACCAAAATGCAAGACGTAACACGAAAATTGATGTTATCAAACTGAACGAGTATACACATTAGGTTGCAGTGTACAAATTGGGGCTCGTTCACGGGTAACTTTAGGCTTTTCTGCGGGGAGGCACTCCAAACTTTTGTACATTATATTCATACACATCGGTAGGGAATTTAATTGCGAACACAATACCAAAACGAGCAACGTAGCACGAGAATTAAGGTGAGAAAAATGGAACGAGTATGCACATTTTACTGATTTTGTGCGCTCACGGGTAACTTTTGGCGACTTTAGGCTTTGCTGTTGGGAGTCACGCCAGGCTTTTGTACATTATATTTATACACACCTGTAGGGACTTTAATTGCGAACACAATGATACCAAAACAAGCGACATAGCACTAGAATTAAGGTGAGAAAGCTGAAACGAGTATACATATTTAGGTGTCACCGCGCGCCTGCCCGGTGATCGATATGTGTTAAAATTCACATGCAAAGTTTCTTGCATGCAGCAATTTACTTAATAATAAATAAACATTCTTTTACCGTATCCATTATATTAAGGAAAAAAATTGTGTAACACTAATTTTAAACAGTAAAATTAAATGAGGTTTAATATGGCTCCAAAGAATTTCAGTAAAGAAGAAATAATCATTTGTATTATAGTAATAATCCAAAATACATTCCTTTATTATATATGGCACATATTACTGAGAGTTCAGTGTGCAAGGTGCTTTTAGTTTTATGATGAGATAATAAATTGGGTCTATTTATTTATCTGCTTAGTCAGTTATTTTGAGCTTTTATGCTATCTTGTTGAATATACAACAGCAAGTACTGTACTGTATTCATTCTTCTTACAAAGGCTAAATCTGTAGAATGGTCTAATTGCTGAAGCCATTATTACAAGAAAACATACTTAAATCAAATACAGCTAAAACAGCTACAATATACAGAATTCTTTTCCCAACAAGGGCTCTAGCAATATTGGATGGCTGGTGAACCCATGTCTCAAACAACTTACAATTTCACAGGAAGCAGCATTAGTATATTCTATATATTTCACATGTTTTAAAGTTTTGTATAAAAACAAATTAAAAAGGTGAGCTATAATGCTGACACACCGTACCATATATAAACAAAAGTATAGATGATTACACCATCAAGATGAATCAATATGAATGAGGTTACAAGCAAGTTAAAGTCCTACACATCAAGCTAACAAGAACACTGCAATTTCTGCATGAGCATTTGCATAAATTATTCCTTACAAAAGTTATTTTATGGCATCTAGAGTACAAAATGTAGAGGTAATTAACAAAATATAGTTTCTCAAAGGACGCTAGTTTCATAAAAGGTTCAAATATAAAGAATATTTATCAAGCTACTCCCAAATAACCAGATCGATTACCAACAATCTGTTTCATCAGCACAACATATCCAAAGCACAAAGTTGCACTGGAAGAAGATGCTGCTACCAATATTGACTGCAATGATTCATGGCCTGCCAAACTCCCACCTTCAACTCTAGGAGTTTCAGATTTCTCTGTGATGCACAGAGTAGTCAAAGATGATATGTGTATTAAGGCCAAATCCAAAAAACTATTAAATTATTCATTATTAGGGACACTGCACTTGTAAATATTTGTACTACACATACACTAATTATATGCATAATATAATTTAAAGCTATATTTACTACTTAATGGGAGTTTTGATACCTGAATTTGTTATCAAATCAATCATTAAGTGTCTGAAATAAGTAACAGCGCTTAAATTTAATAA
Source organism: Procambarus virginalis (assembly GCA_020271785.1). Taxonomy (NCBI): domain Eukaryota; kingdom Metazoa; phylum Arthropoda; class Malacostraca; order Decapoda; family Cambaridae; genus Procambarus; species Procambarus virginalis. The sequence goes on from WNGS01042707.1 coordinate 33,402,394, forward strand.
ATCATATATACCATCTGTGGAAATGTATACCACAAACACATCACAGCACTTCTTGCATACATACTATTCATCCGTCAAGTCATGTTTGCGTCTGGCTTCCTGGCGTGCACACCTGGGGCACCTGGAGCTGCGGGAGGTGTAACACAGGTGGTGAAGGGCGGCCGAGCACACAGTGCACACAATGACACCCCCATCAAAGGGAAAGATGATCTCACTGGCATCACATATTTCACAGATATATCCCTTTCCCTGGCAAACCTGAAGAACAACGCAATGTGTGTGTACATTAAATATTGATAAGGTAAGATTATTTGATTTTAATACAGTATTATAATATAAAAAAAGTATCTTTACCTCACTAATAAAAGTATTAGAATCTTTGAATTGAGAACTAATAATATTCCTCACTGATAGATGAATTTTAGTCATGAATATACATGTAGTTTACTTTATAACTGATATCATACCTTAAAGCACAAATGATTAATAAGAGATAATATGTAGCCTTTACATCAAATTAAGGTATATAATTCATCTGTCAAATAATATCATAATATGAAATAATACAATGTACCATCGCCAAGAAAGAGAAGCTTGCTACTAAGATTATTGTCGTACCCCGAGCTAAGAGCAAGACACTCTGTGCAGACACTCATCAAGTGCTAGCTAAGGCCAAGGCTCTCTGCACAGACACCCATCCAGTCTTGTCCGTAAGTTACTCAAGTAACAGCACTACCAGGTGATGCAAACATTAACGATTTTATTATGAATATTGTAATGTTTTATCCTATTAAAATACAATATGTACTGCTTTAACAAGATTATACGTTAAATAATATAAATGTTACAAAACAGTGTGGTTTGTTTAATTTTATAAGACTACAGTAAGTCATTATCAAAAGAAGAAGCCAAGCCTAGAAGACTTCCGTATTTAGCATTATACATGGCACAGAAGAGTAAAATAATTATTCAGGACACCAATACAAAAATGAAGATATAATAGAAGAATATACACAGAAATCACAATAGCATGATATATCAAATGAACAAATCCACAAGGGCCGTGATGAGGGTTCGATCTAGGGCGTAAGTTCAAACCCGCATCACGGCCCTTGTGGATTTGCTCATACAAGAATACAACAAGACATAAGACAAGTGATGTTAAAGGTATAAGATTCACCAAGGATTTTATCAAGGGACCAGTGGTTTAAAGGGACAATGGGAAAGCAAAATTTCTGATCATCCCGAAAATCAGGACATTATTCGAGGTGTGCAACTTTAAGTAAGACAATGCAGTTCTGACAATATGGTTCATGTTTAAGAACACAGTAATGAGTAATCTCCACATGCACATAAATATATCGGTATGTGTAAATAAATAAAAAAATAAATGTTTATTTAGGTAAGGTACATACATACAAGAGATTTTACAAAGATTTATGGATTTATAGATAGAGCTAGTACATACAATGCCTAAAGCCACTATTACGCAAAGCGTTTCGGGCAAGAAAAACATTAATGACTAAAGCTTAATACTAATTGTGTATAAAGAATATAATGTGTTGAGAACAAATAAAAATAGAGATAAAAAAGGGGGGAAACATGGCTGAAAAAGCAGCACAAATACAATTAGGTCGACAAACAGCGTTGTTTAAAAAAACAGACATGGATTGACAATAGAGGGGTAAGGTAGGTTACAGGGAATTTATTAGGTAGTGCTTCGTTTTTATCTTAAACTGGTTGAGAGAGGTACAGTCTTTAACCCTTTAACTGCGCAACGCGCCTGCAGGCTCGCGTCTGGTTTGCGCAACGCGCCTCCGGGTATTTGTATTTTTCACGTTCCATTCAAATCTCCCGCGGCTACACGGGGTTCACATCAGCTTCCTCAGGGCTCTTGTAAACAGACGCCATCTTTAAAAAAAATCGTGGTCCACATTCCCGGGTGTGGGAGCCTCAGTAGTGTGTGAGCAACCAAGGCTGGCGCTCGCAGCATGAGCGCACAGCACTGCTGTTCAGCGTGTGACCACAGCATCGCCTAATAATGTCAAAATATATATATAACTTGTATCATTTAGCCATGATAGTGTTATAGAAGAGCCTGAGTGTGATAATGACTGGGTACAATGTTCAATTATCAGTGATTCAATGCTGTTCACGATGTTCACAGCACCACAGCATTATTTCGTCCATCTAGGAATTTTCAAATGATTTCTTAGGTTCCTTTTCAAAATAAACGTGTGGTCAATTATTCATTTACAGGAATTAGTGACCAGGATTGTGATAATAGCAGGATTGTGGTTATAATTAGCGTTGTGCGTAGTATTGTGGAAGGAGGAAAGTTTGGTGAGGGAGGGAGGGCGAGAATTGAGGTAGCCTCATTGTGTGTGTGTGGCTGCCACTCTTGTTTTGCTCACCATAATAGCTTAGTGGTTCGCTATGGGCAACACATATGTACATGGGTATATATAGTGTGTGTATATAGTGTAAGAACAGTAACAGGAGAATGTTGAGAGGAGCTATTTTGGTGAGGGAGGTGACGTAATCGTAGCGTCGTCTGCTGTCTGCTGTGTGATTTTTCATGCAGTGTATGGTGGCCACTGTACTGTTTGGACACAATACCGGCTTACTTGCATAGTTCTGGTAAATAAAACATGTAGATAGGTATATAGAACATGTGTAATAAGAACTATAACAGTATGGTGGGAGGAGCAATGTTGGCGAGTAAGATGTTGGAGTGAGGGAGGGCTGGCTGGGTGTGGCTGCTCTCACTCGAGGTGTTCTGAGTGTGTTGATGGTGAATGTATATAGTGTGTGACAGTGTGTAGTGTGTAAATAGATTATATGTATACATAAATTAGCATGATACATAGTAAATATGTGCAGCATATGTGTACACAAGTGTCATGCACGTAACACAGTGTCTTCGGACAGTACGGTTGTTTTACTGCCATAATATAGTGTACATGTTCACTATACATAGGATTAGTACGTAAAAACAAATAAAATGTATTTGGAACTGTGCGAAAAAAATGAACGAAAATATATTCGCGGCAACTCGCGCGCCCCGCCCCGACCGCCCCACCCGCCCCGGGAGCTTACAGCACGGGCGCACGGGGAATCATGACGTCACGCCCCAACTTACGGACCCCATAGCAGCCAAAGTAAGTACAATTACGACTTTTTTTTTACATACCCATACTGAGGGAAGGGTTTTTGACACTTTAAAAAGAAAAAAGAATTTTTTCCAGGGAATTTATTTCCTGCGCACCACGGGGTGTCATATTTGGAGGCAACGCAGTTAAAGGGTTAACATGGTTGGAAGGTATGCCACAGTCTGGGTCCCTTGATTTGTAGATCATTTCTAGTTGATTAAGTCGTACCTTGGAATATCAAAAAACTGTATTTATTCTGGTGTGCTCATGGGATTCTGTTACAACTTTCAATGAAGCTTTGAGGTCAGGATTGGCATTACAGTTCAGCGTGTATATAGTATATGTATAATACACATGAGAGAATGTGCAGTGACTTAATATCTAATATATTCAAAGATTTGAGTAGGGGTACCGAGTGATGTCTGGGGCAGAGTTGGATATTGTCCTAATAGCAGCTTTGTGTTGAGTAATTAGAGGATGTAAATGATTTTGGGTAGTAGAACCCAAGCACAAATACCATAGTTGAGATATGGATAGATGAGGGAGTAACAGAGAGTCACCAGGGCGGGCGGGGTACATAATATCCGATCTTAGAAAGAATGCCAACAGTTTTTGAAACTTTTTTGATATATTTAGAATGTGTCCCTGGAAATTCAGCTTGTGGTCAATGAGAACGCCAAGGAATTTACCATCTAATTTATTACAAATTTGGGTATTGTTTATTTAAGATTTATTTGATTAGAGGATTTATTGCCAAACAGAATATAGAAAGTTTTGTCAATGTTAAGGGTGAGTTTGTTGGCAGTTAGCCAAAGATGGACTTTATTTAGCTCAGTATTTACTGTGGCATTTAGAGCAAGGGGGTCAGGACTGGAGTAAATGAAGGTTGTGTCGTCAGCAAATAGAATTGGTTGAGGTGTTGGGAGGCATTTGGAAGGTCATTAATGTAGATGAGAAAGAGGAGAGGGCCAAGTATGCTGCCCTGAGGAACACAATGTTGATGGGTAGTGTTGAGAAATTGAATTATTCACAGAAACATACTGGAGCCTGTCAGTAAGGTAAGATTTGAGGTATTGCAGGGAGTGTCCTCTGACTCCATAATGATGTAATTTAAGAAGAAGGTTTTGGTGGTTGACAGTATCAAAAGCCTTACGCAGGTCCACAAATAACCCAACAGGGAACTCATTTTTATCAAGAGCTGCATGAATCAAGTTAATCATACTAATAAGTGCATCATTGTGCTTTTTTTTGGGTCTGAAGCCATATTGACATGAGCTAAGTAAATTGTGTTTGGCTAGATAAGAGTAACGCTGCTTGTAGATTAGTTTCTCAAATATTTTTGACAAGTTAGGCAGGATTGATATGGGTCTGTAGTTGTTAACATCTGTGAGTATTAACACAGTATTTACGTGGCATTTAGAGCAAGGGGGTCAGGACGGAGTAAATGAAGGTTGTGTCGTCAGCAAATAGAATTGGTTTGAGGTGTTGGGAGGCATTTGGAAGGTCATTAATGTAGATGAGAAAGAGGAGAGGGCCAAGTATGCTGCCCTGAGGAACACCAATGTTGATGGGTAGTGTGGAGAAATTGAATTATTCACAGAAACATACTGGAGCCTGTCAGTAAGGTAAGATTTGAGGTATTGCAGGGAGTGTCCTCTGACTCCATAATGATGTAATTTAAGAAGAAGGTTTTGGTGGTTGACAGTATCAAAAGCCTTACGCAGGTCACAAATAACCCAACAGGGAACTCATTTTTATCAAGAGCTGCATGAATCAAGTTAATCATACTAATAAGTGCATTATTAGTGCTTTTTTGGGGTCTGAAGCCATATTGACGAGACTAAGTATATTTGTTTGGCTAGATAAGAGTAAAGCTGCTTGTAGATTAGTTTCAAATATTTTTTGACAAGTTAGGCAGGATTGATATGGGTCTGTAGTTGTTAACATCTGTGAGTATTAACACAGTATTTACTGTGGCATTTAGAGCAAGGGGGTCAGGACTGGAGTAAATGAAGGTTGTGTCGTCAGCAAATAGAATTGGTTTGAGGTGTTGGGAGGCATTTGGAAGGTCATTAATGTAGATGAGAAAGAGGAGAGGGCCAAGTATGCTGCCCTGAGGAACACCAATGTTGATGGGTAGTGTGGGAGAATTGAATTATTCACAGAAACATACTGGAGCCTGTCAGTAAGGTAAGATTTGAGGTATTGCAGGGAGTGTCCTCTGACTCCATAATGATGTAATTAAGAAGAAGGTTTTGGTGGTTGACAGTATCAAAAGCCTTACGCAGGTCCACAAATAACCCAACAGGGAACTCATTTTTATCAAGAGCTGCATGAATCAAGTTAATCATACTAATAAGTGCATTATTAGTGCTTTTTTTGGGGTCTGAAGCCATATTGACATGAGCTAAGTATATTGTGTTTGGCTAGATAAGAGTAAAGCTGCTTGTAGATTAGTTTCTCAAATATTTTTGACAAGTTAGGCAGGATTGATATGGGTCTTAGTTGTTAACATCTGTGAGATCACCACATTGTGGACAGGGGATTTCTTCACAGATCCTGGGGAAATCTGTTACATTTAAATACTCTGATTGTAGTGTGATATCAAAGTGTTGTTTGTGCCTTTATTTAAACAGCAAAAGTGTTGGTGTATTTTGAAGGTTGAGCGACAGTTTCAACCAACTTTTCAAGTTGGGTCAAACTGTGAAAAAGACCTGTCTGAAAACAGTTTTTTATACTATTATATTTAAAGCTACAGTACTATTATAAATATTCAGTTAGAATAGTACTAATATGAAACAAAAATACTTACCAAACACTCTTTCTTGATATGAGACGAGAAGCTGCTATGAACCTTTTTAAGGTATTCCACCAGCACTCCAGAGTTAATGTCTACTAAATCTTGCAAAGAGTACATATGAGCATTCTCCACGAAGTGTTGCCTCTCTTCCAGCTGCCTCAACATTCGTGACTCCTGGGCAGTACGACAGGTGCCCAAGTACTGCTTCATAATGAGAAGATCTTCCCGCAGTTTCTGAAGGAGAAGCATTGTTAAGCTTTAAGTTTCAAATACATTAAGTAGGATAGGTTGAAAACTTATGAAGCCTTGGATGAATGGTAATGGGTCTTAAAATTTCCAAACCCATTTCATAAATAAAATTAAATACTGTAATATAATACAGTATATAATACAATAGTATATATAAAACAGTATATAATACAATATAATACAGTATATCAAATTTAAATTTTAGCCACATAATATATAGAACAAATTAAACTTTTCATAACAAATGTTCACTTTCATGTCCTAAATTAAATAAAAAAAGATACCAAGACATCCAAATATTTGTCTGTACTGTACAGAAATAGCTTATGAACAGTTAAACAACAAATAATATCTCTCTCTCTCTCTCTCTCTCTCCAGCGACATACTTCCCCTGCCTTTCATTTTCAATAAGTTTTAGTATTGAGAAAGCTTCTTCATATAAGGAATTTGTAATCATTCCTCACAATGTGATTATATTTTATCACATGGCTGCTTCTACATTGTTGAAATTTGAGGTTAAATTATGTTAAAACTAATGCATAAATTCTGAAAAAGTTTTATTTCACACTCTCCTGGCCTTGTTCAACAAAATGGTAAAAGTTGAATCATTTTAGTGATACCTCCAAATCAATTGCACATTTCATCTGTATTCTGGCCTTCTCTTGGATTTGTTTGTACTGGCACATATTACGTACAAAATGGTAATGCGAATTGAGAAACTTGATAAAAAAAAATTTGAAACCTGGAACTTCAAGAACAAGAGATCACAGATTTAAGCTGTGGAAACAAAGCTGCCAAACAAAAAAAAAACAGGGTAGTAGACAGTTAGAACACGTTAAGTGAGAAGATGGTGGATGCCAAAGATGTCAGTACTTTCAAAGCATCATGTAACAAAGAGTGCTGAGAAGATGGGACACCATGAGCGTAGGTCTCATCCTGTAACTACATTCAGGTAGTTATAGTGATGTTAATACATAGTTAGTGATGTATTATTCAGTATTTCATAGTTATAGTGATGTTAACACATTAGGTATTAGGTTCCTAATGTAGTTCAGTACATTAAGAACGCAAAAGATATTCAGTATGCATAGGCATCAATTTGTCAGTGCAACATACAGACTGCCAATAAATGGAAGACAAGAATCTATAAGAAATGTGTCACTACAAGACAAAACCCTAGTATTGTAGTTTCAACTGTTTTGTCATTGTCAAACTGACATTTTCTCCTATTTCATTGCCAGCAGTATATCTGCATTACATAGATACATAGGTATCTGTAATACATAGGCATGTATATATCTGTAATACATAGGTATGTATATATCTGAAATACATAGATATGTATTCAAGGCTCTCAATAATCTTACAGCAGTTCCTAACTCCACTGTTTCTTTCTAAAGAATATACATTTTCTTCAAAAAGCGACATGAATCTGCTTTTTGTTGCTGATATCCAATACAAAAATCATTTCAACTTTGATCCATCAAGTTTTTCGAAATGGGCAAATGATGTAATGATGTATGGGTGTAATGAAGTACACATAATTGAACCCCAAAACCTCGACCTCAAAATAATGTATACTATAAAAATACAGAAAGGTTATCGGTAAAAACTGTTCAAAAGTCTAAACAAACAAAGGGGACCAAGATGCTAAGCAAACTGAAGACAGCCGAATTGTTCGCTTGAGCCAGAAGTGGCAGAAGATTATGTATACTTAGCACAAGTATTCAAGACAAGTTGCTCAAAAATCTCTCCATAAATTGAGGGAGTAGTCTACACAGCATTTTTATAATTAAGGAATGTATATATAATGAATAGTTAAGGAGCCTATATAGTATTAAAAAGTCCAGTTCCACAAGGCAGCTGCAGTCCAGTAGGTAGCTGGTAAAGAAGGCAGAATGGCCAAAATAGAAGTCCAGTGTTGTCAAAAACCACATCTGAGAGTGAAAGGACAACTGAACCCAACAAGCTAAATATTGGAGACAATGTGAATGACTATTGAGGTTCTGAGGAAACAGCAAGCTGCAATGTCAGGTGAAGAATCAGATGGAGAATCTATAACAATCTAGCAATATCATATATATGACAAAGAAACCCCACAGGGATGAGAGACAGGCTATTCAGACAGTCACATAGACAGGCAGGCGTATCAAGTGCAGGGCAAGTGGCTCAGCAAAGCAGACACCGATTCTTGACCTAGACCACTTGGTGAGGGGAAGGCATAAGCAACCAAAAATCACAAGAAATCAATCATGCAGCCCAAGTGCAAAGCCCCATCAATCCCACACCAGGAGCGGAGTCAAGCATGCACACAACCTGAAGACTGTCTTCATCCATCAACAAGACCCACAGAGGAGAACAAATCTCATGCATGGCCTGGAGGTGTGGTAACTTGATAAGTCAGTTTGTAAAAGAGGAAGCCCACAACCCTTCAGAGCAGGTATTTATTCTAGGGTATAGAGAAGCGCAAGCCAACCCCCAAGTAAGATAACACTAACCTTAGAATGAAATGAAATGCCAAGACAACACTGTCGCTAGCATAACTACAATCAGTAAGCACAAGTGAAAACAGAGTAATGCCGCTAGTAGAACTGATGTTTCAGGGAAAGAGAGCATTCCACACAAGAAGCACAAAACAACTTGGACAATGTCTCGGTGGAAGAATTAGCTAATAAGGCCAATAAGAAAGCCACAGCCAGAACATCCAGTTCCAACAACAATTGCTCAGAACCAGTTCCTGGGATGACTTGTACAGTAACTGAGGGCTTCTGGCAACCTTGTGTGAGCCTTGTATTGAAGCAAGTTCAAACAGTGCAGAAACATTCCCTTACATACATACTATTTTATAATTCCTTGCGCCGGGGGACAGGAAGCCAGAGTGTATTCATATACGGTAGACTTATACCGAGGTGCCCCCTCCCCCCCCAAAAAAAAACTGGATTACTGATCCTACCCAGGATGCAACCCCTCAACAAGCTGACTAACTCCTGAGTACCTACTCACTGCTAGGTGAACAGAGGCACTAGGTGACAGAAAATGTACCCAACCATTTCTGTCCTCCCCCGGGATTTGAACCCGGAATTCTTGATTGAGCGTCAAGAACGAACCCGACTGTACTACCTGGACCCAATGGAGTTGATCATACACTGGCAACTGCAGAAAACAGATTATCACTACAAAGGTTTAATCATTGCTTGAAATTACTTCACCAAAATTCTTACCTTCACTGTGCTGAGTTCCTCAACAAATTTGAAGAGGTGAGAATTGAGTTTCTCTAAATGAAGCACTGGCCTATTCTTCATCAACAAGAGGAACTGTTTGGCTTGCCTGCTCACAACACGTTCTTCAAAATCCCAGTTGTGTACAACTCGTGAAGGCATTACCAGTCTAGAGTTCCAGTGGCAGGCAGGACAGTAGTAAAGGCCAGTGTAGTCACAACGTCTTGGCTCGCACCAAGCATTGTCTGCAACAATATAAAAATAATGCTGTATGAATCATGTACAGTATATGAAAATATTAGGCAAATGAGTAAAACTGACACTTAACAAGCCAAAGTTTTCTTTGTGATGTTTTGCTTAGTGACCTTAAATGACCTGATCAAATTCACACAGATGAAAATGAATTCAAAACATGTTCATTTTCTTTGCACAGTACAGCATTTTTAGTTTACACAAAATCTTAATTATTAATACAAAATCTAGTTCTAAAAAATTCCAGTGTTCAATAGCACCCTCTTCAGTTGATCTTGCTTCAACAAAACTTTAGAAATACACTTGCTGCAATGAGGATTTCTACTTTCATGTTTCAGTGATTATCATCCAATTATTATGCCACATGTCTGAAAAAGTACTGCACTGTCCTCTTATTTTTTCAGAGATTATAATACTGTATTTGCAAAAATTGTGCTAACATTCAACTTGTATGTTTTAATATATTATATATTTTTTAATCCTGATGGTAATATTGTATTCACTGGTTGCAGGCACATACAATCTTTCCATAATGATGCAGTAAATGAGCATTAAAAGGTAGAAACCATAACAAGAAAATGCAACAAATTTAAATTAAATTTTAATAATTATTATCAATAAATTTAATATGACCAAATATTAATGGATACTCAATTTTGTATTTATATTTATTTTATTAAATTTTTGTTTAGCAAACCCTCATATTTTTCACTAACCTGGACTGGGTCTACCTAAAAAATTAAAAATATTTGTCAAGTCACAGTAGGTTACTATAGACAGTAAACCCTCTGTGATGGAAATTGTTGCAGCATTTCCACCACGTGACAATGGGAAGAGGAGAAACAGCAGATTTCTCAATCCAACCCAAACGACTTCCAGAATGAATATTTATTGAATGAGTAAATATTGAGGTCATATGATTGAACCAAACTCACACTCCATAACTCCTCAGGCATACACACTACTGATGGTACATTCTTGTGAATTCATTTATTGTTCCTCCCGATTCCCATCACAGCAGGGATGTGTGTGTTGACAGTGGCCTGGTGTGACTATTTTTGGCACGGGGTTCGTTCTCGACTCGCAATCGAGAATTCTGGGTTCGAATCCAGGTGGGACAGAAATGGTTGGGCTACCACCTAATGCCCCTGTTCACCTAGCGGTAAGTAGGTACTGTACTTAGGAGTTAGTCACCTTGTTATGGAGTTGCATCCTGGGTGGGGTCAGTAATTCAACCTCGGCAGGGGTACCTCGATATAAGCCTAATGTTTATGAAAACATTCTGGCTGCCTGTCCCCAGACACAATGAATTACGGTACAGTACAGTATTATTATTATTATTATTATTAGGTAAGGAGAGTTTTTTAGGACTCATCACTTGCCAAAGTCTATAAGTCTTCCTTTGTTTCTTACATAAGGAAATGAAAATTGAAACACTTATTAATTCTATTGGTTAGAATGCCAGTTGAGCATGTGCCTGGAAATCTGCTCAAACTGATATTTCAAGTTATTTGCGTGCATGTCTTCCTACATAACTGTGCATGATCCTGTACTATGGGCACAGCTTATCTTAACTTAGGAAGCACTCAAATACCACAGAAACAAATGACAATTCAAAGAAAGCTAAGCATATTTAAGCTAATATTTTTACATTATCTTAAAGTACAGACATCCTCAAAAGGTAAAGCTACTTTTCACAATGAGTGTCAGGCACCAAACTGGCTAGACTTTATCACCCATGGAAGAATTAAGGAAGAGATACTATGAGCTTCCTTTCCCCTTCAGTGCAATGAGGGGGAAAGGAAACTTCCTTCTTTTCCTGGCCACAGTGACACTGAAGAGCCACTGGGTACATCAATGCTTTCTTTACCTCTACATTGATCTTGCAATGACTACTGCTTCACTGAGCTTTGATTGTACTACTACAATTTATTTGCACATCTCTCTTGGGGAGCCACTTGTGGCTCCCTGAAGCTACTTTACTGATATAGTGCCAGATTACGAAGTGCCATCAGTCTTGGAGTTCTTGTTGGCCTACTGGGAACCACGAGCCAGAATCTGGCCCCCCTCAGAGAGGTGCAGGGAGCAGTGGCTCAATGAAAAATTTTATGTAAATTTATTCATGTCTTTATACCAAGGGAAGGCACCCAGAAAGTCAGTGAAATAAAACAAACTACTGCTTGGTTAGAAAACCAGACCACAGCCTCAAAACAGCCAAAAGAACTCCCCCAACAATATAAACAAATGACAGGAAAATCGTTTGTTTATACTGTAGATACTCGATTATCTGGGATTCGAACATCCGGAAAACACCTTTATACGGCCAAAATTGTGACCGGATAAAGTTATCTCAATATCTGGCCAAAATGGCTATGGGAGCCCGATAAAAGCTGGTTTAGCTTGATAAAAAATCGGAGCCGGTTAACTTGCTGCCGATGTTACACTATCCGGACAGTCAGCCGGATAATCATTGAATTGTCCAGATATGAAAGCCATGGGGCAGGCCGTACTGTATTAATCCCATCTGGCTGTGGCTTGAGGCACATGGTGGAGGGGGGTGGGGTGGGTTGGGGGTGTTTGGAGAGAGTGGAGCGTTGGGAGGGACCACCTGTGTGGATAAAGAGGATGTGGAGGGGCCTATACACTACAGTACAGGAATTAACATTAATTTTAGAACAAGTCATCATAGCCAAAAACAAAAGAAATACTAGTAATTATGTAATAACAAATATACAAGTTTCCTAAAAACAATTTGCACAGGCTGAAGTTGCCCTAAAAAATATTGCGAGTTTGTTCCTCCTGGCAGCCTACATAACGTGTTATAGCTGCCCGAAGTGGACCCATCCAATCCTGGTCAACCCATGTGCTCCCGTCCCTCGTGTTATACCACAGTGCTGCGCCAATAGTGAACTATTTTTTTAAATAACTTTTTTATTTTCATAGTAACTTTGAAAATTTTTGGCCAAGACTATGTCTTGGTAGCAGCATCAATCGTTCTGAAGGTGTTAAGAGGAAGAAGGTTGTCCTAACAATTAAAGACAAGTTACGTGTTATACAACTTTGTGAAAATGGCCGGTCGACTTCAAGTGAAGTGAAGCCTGCGGCGAACTAAAGAACTGATCATACAACAGGCCAATGAACACAGAAGGCAAGCTAAACTTGATTCTTATATGGTAAGAAAATAAAGCCAAGTGTCTTCAACCATTGAGGCCTCACAGGTAAGCCAAGCACCTTCAACCAGTGAGGTGTCACATACAAGCCAAGTGCCTTCAACCAGTGAGGCGTCACAGGCAAGCCAAGCGTCTTCAACCAGTGAGGTTTCAGCAGCTGGCAGTCAAAACTAACTTTTCTTAATGAAATGTATAGTAATTTTAAGTGTTAATTTTAGTGTTGTGTTATTATAGGTTACGTAAATTGTTAAGAATTCTTAACTTCAAGATGTGTGGCATCAATCAAGAAGACGAACAACAACAAGGTAAGTTGAGGTTTCTAGTTGAATATTTAATAATTATATGTGGCAAGGCAATTCAAATTATGTTGTTTGTAGTATAAAAATAGTTGGAAATGGTCACTTTTGGACTCAAGAGGTGAAAAAGTACCATTATCCGGAACACGTGATTATCCGGCTGGGGGTCCTTCCCATATAGTCCGGATAATCGAGTGGAGACAGTATTGTTGAGGGAGTTTTTAGATATATATATACTGTATATATATACAGTACTGCTCCTTGCGCCTCTCTGAGGGAAAAATGGGGACCAGGTTCTGGCTCATGGTCACCAGTAGGACAATAAGAACTCCACGCCTAATGGCACCTCGTAATCTGGCACTATATCAGTATAGTAGCTTCAGGGAGCCACCGGGCTCACCCAGTAATTGGAGTTTCATTACATTCAAGGCTGGTTTTATTCTGCCTTACTACTAATTTGCACATGCTTTCTGTCCACACATTTTTTTTTTAAGTAAATGGTAACTACTTCACTAATATGATAAACAAGCAAGAAGAATTCTTTAGCAAACATTTCAATTGTTTCTTCAAGTATCCAAGACGTGAAGAAATTTGAGATGTCAGGAAGAAGGTGCTCATCATGCCAATCTCTCAAGAAAGGAATTCCCCAAGCAAACAAGCATCTAAGACAAAGGTAGAGAGCTGTAAATTAAATATCATAGAAACAAAAAATATTCATCTTAAAAGACATTTTAGATGCAAGAAGTGTGTGCTGATTAATGGACATACAGTATTTATTATTAGATATCTTGCTTAAGCATGGCCCATAATAAAATGTGGAATTCAGGTCTCGGCAATGTTATCAGGGTTGTTCAACACTGGTAACTAACAGGGAAATATGAGACGAGATTGATGCATTGCAAACCAGTCAGACCAAACATATATACTGAATACTGCATGCATACAGCATCACGCTATAATGGATATAATGTGCCTATGGATACACACTACACTGTACTGTATACAGTGTGCACATGGCATCACATTATACAGTACTGTATATAATGAACACATGGCATAATGCTGTACAGTATAATATATAGTACACACACGACATCACACTATACTCTATTGAGATTATTATGCTCTCAACTGCAACATGCTGACATATTTATCTGGATTGTCTGTGTATATCCTAACAATTAATAGTGTAGTAGAACACAGAAAATCAAGACTTTAGCAGCCTGGAAACTTCTAAAATTCTCAACTATTTGAAAATTTCCACTAACAAAATACTGTACAGTAAATAAAAATTATATCTCGAACAGGTGGTATAGATTTCCACTTTGCTGTCAGGCACTGCAGGAGTGTCCACCATTGTTTACAGTATTATACGCAAGTTGGTGGCCGTGTAGGGCAAAGCATTTAAGTAAGAGTTCTCTCAATTCCTCCCCCCTCACACTCATTTATTATGACTTCTCATAAGAGGTAGCCATTGATGACAATATTGGTGCAAGTTGTACAAACTGCAATACATAATTTGCTTAGAATATTGTAAAAGTGATCAACTCAGGGGTTCCTCCAAGAAAATTAAAATTTATAAAGAAAATGAAAGGTGTTTGCACTGGTAAGCAAGCTGTGCGAGGAATATGGCAAGGGCTTGTCCATCATTCGTGATTTACAGAGGCAACATGAAAAGCTCTCATTATGTTTTCTTGAAATTGATTGCAACAATTAATACATAGTGTTAGGTAGCATGACCATGCTCAAATTATTTCCAAGTGATTCCAGCAGTGCCATAATAAAGGTGCTCCCATTTCTGGATCAAAGTTGATGGAAAATACCAGTTTCATTATGATTTAATTTTTATATGAACCACGTGAAGACTTCTCCAAGTCGTTAATAAAGTTTAAGCTTCAGTAGTGGCATTTACTGAAGGTGCCGGTAATGTAAAACCCATTGCCAATAAGGAAGTCGCCAACAATTACAGTCAGTAGTGAAATTTTGTATGGATACAGCTAGTTTGCATAAATCACCTTCAGAAACTATTTATATATCTGTGACTATGGGCAATTAGATCTAGCTCTTTTATGCCCAGCCTTCCAGTCTTTCATAACTGGCATCTCTCGATGTTCAAGTTTTATTCATATTTTATTTCAAATTTGTGGACAGAAGTGCTTTGACACCACCTTTCAATGTGCTGTACTAAATTTCACTTGCCAACCACCTGTGCAGGGGATGAGAATTTTCTTACATTTTTACAACTCGATGGTGAATCCAGCTTCACGTGATATGCTTTTATCATACCTCTTCTCAATTTAAATAGGCTGTCCTTGTCTACCTTGTCAAGTCCTCTAAGTATCTTTATAAGTGATTATATCCATTTTTCTTCTCTTCTGTAAAGCTGTCAGGTTGAGTTCCCTGACTTATCATCATGTGTCCTCTAAATTCCAGTACTACAGTAGCACTACAGTAGTCTAGTTCAAAACCTCAATTTTCTAAAGTTTCTGTTTGTGCTTCACAAGGTGCAGCTTCCATTCCAATGATGCATACTCCAGTAATGGCCTCAGAGTATATAGACTTTAAAACCTTCTCTTATATATTTTTAAATGCTATTCTTTATATAGTAAGGTGGATGCAGAGAGAATGATGAAGCCAGGACGACAAACATCCCTAAGTTCACACACAGTGAGCGTGGGCTCGACGGGCCGAGCCACAATAAACCATGCAACAGATCCACCAGTGCCTGAAGATAACCAGCTTAACAGGACACCCAGACACTGGGGGTCACTCACTGAACAACAGACCCCAACCATAGTCAAAACTCCTAGGCTACAAATGGGAACCATGATATGCCATATTAAAAAGTGCACAAACCCTAGTGCATCCCAAACACAATCAACAAAATTCCCCAACCAATGGGTCCAAGAGAGAGGAGTCAATGGCTCATGAACAGCCCAAGGAAAGGCTCTACACCCTGGTGGCCTGGCCTATCAGGGGAGAACTCCTGAACACACCAGAGAAGAACAGTAGTTCTGTTGGTACAAGGAACTGTAGCACTAGTGAGCACCCAGAGCAGGAAAATCTGAGCACATGGAAGCACAACAGAAGCCAAGGCCATGCAACAAAGCCAGAGGAAAAACATGCACTTGAAGCTAATACCAAAATTAAGGAACAAAACAAAGGCAAATGGCCCCCAACAGATGAATGAACTCCAGGGATGGCCGGCATTTATTTTTGAGGAAGAGGGGCTTGCCATGACTGATGGGCCAGAGAATTACAGATAGAAGTAACCACCATAACATCAGAACTGATCAGGGAAGCCAGTTGTCGGCTGGGGTTGAGCTAGCTGGTGGCAAGTACTGTATTGATACTACCGGGTTCAAGCTCATTTTGAGTGAATCTTTTGCTTTGCCTGAATCACTTGCGAAGTTGTTTGGCAGTTCTGAGACTTCATTTTCTATGAACCCTGGGGGCCAGGTTGTGGCTCTGGTCTCCAGTAGGCCAAACAGAACTCCTGCAACTGATGTGACCCATTAGATGGAGCAATCTCAGTGAGATAACTCCCTCCTGGGAGCCACCAGGAGGCTCTCCCAGAAATATGAACAAAAACCTGTGCATTAGATGACCTTGATGCACACACTATACACACACACACACACACATATACAATACATTCATACATATATAGAAATACATACTGTACATACATATCCATAAAAATACACATAGTATATGCATGCAAGCATATATCCATACATACTCCTACATTTTATGAAACCTCATACACCTGATCAATTCTGCAAGAGCCAATAGGAATACATAGCAAGGATGGCAAAGTTAAGAAAGAAAAGCAGGATAACAGCAAACATGGTTGTGTTAACGTGACACAAGCAGGAGCAGACTCCTACTCCATATCTCCTACCCCACAAAACAGCACAGTACACACATTACATGTCCACATTTACCCTAAACAAAATTTTACAACTGACACTATACACAAAACTTTAAATGTATATTTATTTATTTAGTAAAAGTAAAGCAATCTACTATAGTTCACCTACATCAACCAAGGTTCAGAGGATATTAGAAACTTATGTTGAGAATTGCTCAAGCCTTGAAAGAATAGTAGTAGTAGTAGTAGTCAGAGATAAGAGTTATACATCACTTGACTGGTTTAATATACCTTTCTTGAAGGGATCACCAAAGCATGAAACACCCCTTGGATGGGCTAAAACATAAAACATATTAATTAGTCACACAAATGTACTGCATATAATTATGTAACAAAGTGAGCATCAGATAGGGCACACACTGATAGACCTGACAAAGTAATAATAGACTGGGATATGAACTGAATCAATAAATACCTAAATACATTATATGCAGCTTTCATGCACTTACGGAATTTGATGTGGGTTACTGCTATCAATTACAATATTATTTAATGATTGATAAATCAATAAACTGTAAGTATCACAAACTATAATTATTTAACACATTCAATTAGACCTGCCTCTAATCTTGCAATATCATTTTTTACACTGCAATAAAATGATTGGGGAAAAGCTTCACATATGATACTGTACTTCAAAACATTTGCTGTACTCTGCAAACACTATTG
>WNGS01042707.1:33426133-33432510 GCA_020271785.1 Procambarus virginalis
CATCTGTGGTTTAGCCAGTTTATATCTATGACCTCTTGTTCTTGAAGTTCCAGGTCTCAGGAAATCGTTCCTGTCGATTTTATCAATTCCGTGTTACTGTTTTGTATATAGTGATCATAATACACCTCTTTTTCCTTCTTTTTCTTCTGGCTTTGGCATATTTAATGCTGTCTAACCTTTCCTCGGAGCTCTTACCCTTCAGTTCTGGGAGCCACTTAGTAGGCATGTCTTGGCACCTTTTCCAGTTTGTTGAATGTGCTTCTCGTAATATATGGGCACCAAACACAGCTGGCATATTCTAGCTTGGGTCTAACAAAAGTCATGACAATTTCTTTAGTATATCCACATCCATGTATTTAAAAGCATTTCGAAGTTAGAAAGCATAGCATAGGCTCCTTGCACAATATTCGTTTATGTGGTCTTCAGGTGATAGTTATTCTATCTAGAACCACCCCTAGACTCGATTTCTTTATCAGAGTTCTTTAAAGATTTCTCACATAAATATATAGTTGTGTGGGGTCTATGTCTCCTATTCCACATTCCATAACATGGACTTTATGTAAACATTAAGTTCCATTTGCCAAGTGGTGCTCCATATACTTATTTATCCAGGTTCTTCTTGAAGGGCATATGACAACTCACTAAATTTACTTATCCTTCCTAAGTATCTTATCTTGTGTAGCCTTGTTGCTTGTGCATTGTAATCACCATCGGAGAGAGCAGAGAGACTGAGAGAGAGAGAGAGAGAGAGACAGAGAGACAGGCAGGAGACCACAGAGAGAGAGCGAGATTAGAGGGGGGGGTGGGGAAGAGAAGCCAGTAGAGGAGAGACCTGAGAGAGAGAGTTTGTTTGTTGCCTATATACTGAGATCTTTGGGCTGACAGTCCACGAAGAACATTTCCTCACAGACAACCACTCAGAAGACAGTAACATATATTACAAAAAACAAGAAGACCGCCAACCTACTTATGAAGAACTCTCCAGACATCAAACAATGCCTTAAGAGAGACCAATATCGTCTTTTCCTTCACATGCCCATTTGGGGACTGTCAGCCCCAAATGATCTCAGTATAGTAGGGCAAGACCGCAATGTCTCTCTCTGGGTGATTAACAATGCACAAACAATAGGACTCCATCAGTAGCATATGATCTCCTCACACAACCAACCATCACCAGTGACATCTTAGACAAGCAACACTGAAATAAGCAACCAGTTAGAACGACAACAGAAGACTGGACAAGGTGCTACACATTATAAGTCAAGACCAGCAATCAATAATTAGTTAACACAAATTACATCCTATCCACTTAAAGACCCCGGGCCAATGCAGAACAGGTTCTCAAAGACTAATTTACCATACCATTTCATTCACCTGGGCTGTATGGGTCTCAAACCAGGGACTACACGCGTGTGAGGCCGACACTCTTTTAAATTTTATTTAATTTACCATGCTTTTGCACAGGCTTATATTCTCTTTGGGGTGAGATGGTATAAAACAAGTGGATGATGGCATAGCATAGAGGATATTGATACAGCTTAGGGTGATGCATGTATTACATGCATCACCCTAAGCATCTTATGTTCTTGCAGCTGCTTGTGTTTCTAAGGCAGGCTCATTTGATCCTGTCTCCTGCATTGGCCCGGGGTCTTTAAGTGGATAGGATGTAATTATGTGTTTACTAATTATTGATTGCTGGTCTTGACTTTATAATGTGTAGCACCTTGTCCAGTCTTCTGTTGTCGTTTTACCTGTCGATTATATCAGTGTTGCTTGTTAAGATGTCACGGTGGTGAATGGTCTGTTGTGTGAGGGAGATCATATGCTACTTGATGGAGCCCCGCTATTGTGTTTAGTGCATTGGTTATATCACACTCAAGAGAGAGACATTGTCGGTCTTAGCCTAGATAACTGATATCTTTGGGGGCTGACAGTCCCCAAATGGGCATGTGAAGGAAAAGACGATATTGGTCTCTCTTAAGGCATTGTTTGATGTCTGGAAAGTTCTTCATAAGTAGGTTGGCCGTCGTCTTGTTTTTGTAATATATTGTAACGTGTCTCTTCGGAGTGGTAGTGGCTGTGAGGAAAAGTGTTCCTGGTTAGGGACTGTCAGCCCCAAAGATCTCAGTAGATAGGCAAAACCAAAACCTCTCTCTCTCTCATCATCTCCTCATCTCTCTCCATCTCTCTCATCTGTCTCTCTGTCTCTCTGTCTCTTCTATCTCTCTCCTACTCTCAGCCTCCGTCTCTCTCCTCTCTCGAGTGTGATTAACAATGCACAAGCAACAAGGCACCAAAGATAGATAATAGAAGGATAAGAAATTTAGATGATTGTCATGCCCATTCAAGAAGACCTGGATAAAAATAGTATCTGGAGGCACCACTTGGCAAATGGAATTTTATGTTACTAATGTCATTATGGAATGTGGAATCAGGAGACACATAGACCCCACACAACCTATATATTATGTGAGAAATCTTTAAAGAACTCTGATAAAGAAAGAGATCTAGGGGGGGTGGTACTAGATAGAGAACTATCACCTGAAGACCACATAAAGAATATTGTGCACGGACAGCTATGCTAATGCTTTCTAAACTTCAGAATTGCTTTTAAATACATGAGAGTTGTGGATATACTAAAGAAATTGTTCATGACTTTTGGGAGACCAAAGCTAAAGAATATGCAAGGCTGGTGTGGTATGGTGCCCAATATCTTAAGAAGCACATCAACAAACGGAAAAGGTTCGAGAAGACATGTCGACTAAATGGCTCACAGAAATGAAGGGTAAGAGCTATGAGAAAAGGTTAGAAGCATTAAGGAATAATTGCACCAAACTAGAACAGAAGACAGACAAAAAGGAGGATGATTAGGAAATCACTATATAACAAAACAGTAACAGGAATTGAGAAAAACGACAGGAAAGATTCCTGAGACCTGGAACTTCAGTAACAAGAGGTCATAGATATGAAACCTGGCTCAACAAGCAGAGTGCCAGAAGGAAATATAAGAAAAGTTCCCTTGCCATGCAAACAGAGGTGGTAAAAAATAAGAAGCGGTTGGAACAAGTTTGGGGGAGAAGGTGGTGGAGGCCAAGACCGTCAAGAGTTTCAAAGCATTATATGACAGGGAAGAGTGGGGCTGTGGGAAGTAGCGGTACAAGCCACGAGCGAGTGCGTGTCATCCTGTAACTACACTTAGGTAATTACAACTTAGGTAATTACCATCAAGGAGCATATAATATTCTCA
The DNA here is from genome assembly GCA_020271785.1 of Procambarus virginalis. Classification (NCBI taxonomy): domain Eukaryota; kingdom Metazoa; phylum Arthropoda; class Malacostraca; order Decapoda; family Cambaridae; genus Procambarus; species Procambarus virginalis. The sequence goes on from WNGS01042707.1 coordinate 33,429,381, forward strand.
ATACAAACAACACCATTAACACAGAGACAATTGTCAACAAGCAACACCGGGACAATAATCGACAGGCTATTCAGACATGTGACCATCAGGCGAGGGACACTGAGCGCAATCACAAGTCAAGACTAACAATCAACACTTGGTCAAGAGCCCCAGAGTCAACACAGTAGACAGGTCCAAAGATCCGGCCTTAGAGAAACACAAGCAGCTGCAATGAACTAAGCTGCTTAGGGTAATGCATCGTAATAGTCGCCTATCAATATCCCCTAATATATATGCCATCAGACCACCTTGTTTCATCTACAGTTGTTCAGGTATCACCTCACCAAAGATAATCTAAGGCCTGTGTAAAAGCAGACGTGTATATGTTATTCTTTGAGAAATGTAAGGAGTTGATTCTTGCGAAATGCATCCCGGTAGGCAGTCAGAACCAAAAAATAAAAGATGTGAAAAAACGTTAGGAGAGTTAATTTGCAACTTCCCCCCAACAATGAAGAAAACACTAAAAATATTGAAAAGATTTGTGTTTAGAACCATTAAGCTTACCCTTTCGGGTCATATTCAAGAACATTATATTAGCAAGAAAGACGTATTAGCGGTTATCATATATATATGTCCGTACCGTAGTAGCCGAGAACGCACGTTCTTGGACACAGCTCCGTACTATGCAAGGCCCGAATTGCCGTAATAAGCCAAGTTTGTCATGGAAGGTTAATTGTGTCGGTTTTTTCGACTACCTAACCTACACCTAACCTAAACCTAAACCTTTTTGCGGGTACCTAACCTAACCTAACCTGAAAGATAAGGTTAGGTTAGGTTAGGTAGGGTTGGTTACGGTTCGAGTCATATATCTACGTTAATTTTAACATCCAATAAAAAAATTGACCTCATACATAAATGAAATGGGTAGCTTTAATCATATTCTAAGAAAAAAACCTTAGAGAAAATTATATTAATTCAGGAAAATTTGGCTTATTAGGCAAATCGGCCTTGCATAGAAGGCCAAGAAGTTGCAGTTCTGGCAACAGGTACGACATATATATATAATATATAATATATATATATATATAATATATATATATATATATATATATAATATAAATATTATATGTATATATGTATGTATGTAAGTATGTATGCGAACAAGCCTGAATGGTCCCCAGGACTATAGCAACTGAAAATCATGTATGTGTATATATATATATATATATATATATATATATATATATATATATAATATATATATAAATATATATATATATATAGTAGTATATAATATATATATACATATATACATATATATATAGCCCAAGATAACCATCCAAGTGCCGGCGGGGAAATGGTTCATATAGCTCAGGCTATCACTTCCTTATGTCCGGTCGTGATGGTCAAGTGGTTTAAGGCGTCCCTGTACATACCAGTTGCATTGCTCCTGGGAGATTGGGTTCGAGTCACTTCTGGGGTGTGAGTTTTCATTCGCATATAGTCCTGGGGACAATTCAGGCTTGTTTGCATATATATTATATGTATTATATATATAGTATATATATATTATATAATATATATATATATATATAGTTATATATATATATATATATATATATATATATATATATATATATATATATATATATATATATAAAAAAAATAACACACACACACACACATGCGGCTCCAGCATGGAGTCCTATCTAGTCAAGCAAAGACTAAACTGGAAAGTCAAAGGTTTGCCACCAGACTAGTACCCGAGCTGAGAGGTATGAGCTAGAGGGGCGACTGCAGGAATTAAACCTCACTTCTTGGAAGACAGAAGAGTTAGGGGGGACATGATCACCACATTCAAGATTCTCAGGGGAATCAACAGGGTTGAAAGAGACAGGCTGTTAACACAAGGGGCACACGCACAAGGGAGACAGGTGGAAACTGAGTGCCCAAATGAGCCACAGAGATATTAAGAAGAACTTTTTAGTGTCAGAGTGGTGTGGCAAATGGAATGCATAAGGAAGCGATGTGTGGAGGCGGACTCCATACACAGTTTCAAGTAATTACCTAAGTGTAATACCTAAGTGTAGTTACTGGATGAGAGCTACGCTCGTGGTGTCCCGTCTTCCCAGCACTCTTTGTCATATAACGCTTTGAAACTACTGACGGTCTTGGCTTCCACCACCTTCTCCCTAACTGTTCCAACCGTCTACCACCTGTTTCAAAAGGAATTTCTTATATTTCTTCGGCATCTGTTTTAGCTAGTTTAAATCTATGACCTCTTGTTCTTAAAGTTCCAGGTCTCAGGAAATCTTCCCTTCATTTTATCAATCCTGTTACAATTTTGTATGTATTGATCATACCACCTCTTTTTCTTCTCTAGTTTTGGCATATTTAATGCCTCTAACCTCTCCTCTAGCTCTTGCCTCAGTTTCTGGGAGCCACTTATAGCATGTCTTGGCACCTTTCCAGTTTGTTGATGTGCTTCTTAAGATATGGGCACCACACAACCGCTGCATATTCTAGCTTGACCTAACAAAAGTCGTGAACAATTTCTTTAGTATTCGCCATCCATGTATTAAAAACGCAATTCTGAAGTGGAAAGCGTGGAGGCTCCCGCACAATATTCTTTATGTGTGCCTCAGGTGATAGTTTTCTATCTAGAACCACCCCTAGATCTTCTTTATCAGAATTCTATAAAAATTTCTCACATAATAAATAGGTTGTGTGGGGTCTATGTTCTCCAATTCCACATTCCATAACATGGCATTTATTAACATTGAATTCCATTTGCCATCAAGTGGCGGCTCCGATGTACTTATTTGTCCAAGGTCATCTTGAAGGGCATGACAATCATCGAAGGTTTCTTATCCTTACCTATTATCTTAAGCATCATCAGCAAACAATGTCATATACATTCTGTATACCAACGGGTAGAGCATGTTATGTGACAATATATCACTGGTGCAAGAACTGAACACCGTTGGTACTCCGCTTGTGACATTTCTCCAGTCACGGATACATTGCCTCTGATCACTGCCCCTCATTTTACTATCAGTCAGAAAATTTTTGCATCCATGTTAGTAAGCTACCCTGTCCACCCCTCCAATATTTTCCAGATTGTCCGAGAACAACTTATGTGGAACTCTGT
>WNGS01042707.1:33433510-33455150 GCA_020271785.1 Procambarus virginalis
GGACCCGAGGAACTTGTGGAAGGTAACCCAAGCCCCAAGGGCAGTACTTACAGGGCACCTAGGGAAGGAACCCTAGGCACATGCAGCCTGAGTACTGGAGACTCACTCCCGGCTCATGCACACCACCTAGAAGACAGACACCACACTCTAGGTACAGTGCTGAAACAACTATTGGAGCCGGAGCACACAACCGGTGCCTATAGCATCAGCTGAAGAACTGAGGTGTGGATCGCCGGCGCGGTAGGTCTGGGGCTCCCCCTTCCTCCTCCCGGGGAGGGGGGGGGGGCTGCGCAGACAGCGGCACGACGACAAATGTCATACTAGTTTGCTCGTTTTGTTTTGGGAGTTCTATCCACTCGTTCGGCTTTTGGTTGCAATTTTCTCCAGAATAGGGGTTTGTTTTGGGACGCCTACCTTTCTGGGTGCCTAACCTGGTCGATGGCAGACATAGAATGCTTCCAACCACATAGGGGTTTCTATAGGCCATTGCTCCCCTTGCCTCTCTCAGGGGGCCAGGTTCTGGCTCGTGGTCCCCGTAGGCCCAAAAGAACTCCGTACACATGACTGATGCCAAAGTCTGACATTAGCATATCAGCCGGGTAAGCTCTGGGAAGCCGTAGGGGCTCCCCCCAGAAAAGTTATTGTTATATATCTCGCCATGGGTCCCAAGAAAGCCAGTGGTAAGGTTCAAGCCAAGAAAACACATGTGAGGATGACCACAGAGGAAAAACAAGAGTTCATTTTAAACATGAAAATGGTGCAAGGGTTGTTGAACTAGCTAGGCAGTACAACAAATCTATGTCAACGATAAGCACTGTAATTGCTAAGAAAAAGGACAATATGAGTTCTAAAGTGGCAAAAGGCGTACAATCACGAAACAAAGAACACAAACACTTGAGGATGTTGAAAAGTTGTTATTAATTCACCCTGAGCAAGCTGTAGTAGGCTGATGTGTTAACCTTTTTAATGACAATGTGATGTCTCACTTCAGACAAGTGTTACAACGTATTGAAGTGTCAACAAGTGTCAATAGGCAGGTTTTTAGTGAGAAAAACAAGCAGTGAGACACAAGCAGGTCCTAGTGGTATGCAGGCAAAATGTGCAAGAGTATACTCCAGAGAAGTCTCCGTGGTGTAGTGGTAAGACACTCGCCTGGCGTTCCGCGAGCGCTATGTCATGGGTTCGTATCCTGGCCGGGGAGGATTTACTGGGCGCAATCCTTAACTGTAGCCTCTGTTTAACGCAACAGTAAAATGTGTACTTGGATGAAAAAACGATTCTTCGCGGCAGGGATCGTATTCCAGGGACCTGCCCGAAACGCTACGCGTACTAGTGGCTGTACAAGAATGTAACAACTCTTGTATATATCTAAAAAAAAAAAAAAAAAAAAAAAAAAAAAAAAAAAAAAAAAAAAAAAAAAAGTCATCACTGACTGATGTTAAATTGGAAGGGGACTTCCCTTCCAAACACTAACACTTCTCCTCCTCCTCCTCCCCTCCTCCTCACAGTCTTCCATATGCCAACAAGTCATCAATAAAGGTAAGCATTAAATTGTACATACTTTAGTGCTAAAGATTTGGATGAACTAGGTATAAAATTTACTTTATTGTTAATTTTTTGGGGAGTGTGGAACAGATTAACTGAATTTACATAATTTCTTATTGGAAAATTTGCTTTAGTTTACAAATTTTCGGTTTACGAACCGTCTCTTGGAACGGATTAAATTCGTAAGCTGAGGTACCACTGTAATCCAATATCATTATTCTGAAGCTATAAGTACTTATCTAAAGATGTTCTATAAATTAATTAATGTATTGTGCTGATTAACGGTGGACAACTATGAAATTAAGATAGCTATTAAATTTAAAAGAGCATATACAACACTGAATGCTATTGAGACATACTTAAACACACTTATGCTAGCATTTAGTCTTTAGTATTCATAATCATGTGATTATAATTAACAACATTTATGATTCAGTAGCAAATCAGTATATTCTGACATTTTTAATGACAGGTACATTAATAGCTACAATTAATAAAATAAAAACATTTAAGATGCATTTCACATTTTACAAATCTAAAAACATGTTTCACATACTCTGATTGAGAACACCAATAGTGTCATCAAAAGTCATGGCCTTGATGTTGAGTGAGGCAAGGATTGCTTCCTTGTCTGCCAGTGTTGGGTCATCATTGCTGGGAACCTTGGCACTTAAGATGACACACATATCACACAGGTTGACATTCACTGCTCTCAAGTCTGCTCGGCTGAGTGGTGAGCCCTAGTGGTAAACAAAATTATGTTGTACTGAAAGTCCATTTGGCTAAAAATAATAAACAATAATATAAAAAAAAAGCATTGAATGTAATGAAACGCCATTTTCTGGGTGAGACCTGGAAGCTTCCCAGAGCTATCCAGGCTGATATGGATATTATTAAACTTTGGCTCCAGTCAGTGTGAATGGAGTTTGTAGGCCTACCGGGGACCACGGGCCAGAACCTAGCCCCCTCAGAGAGGCACGAGGAGCAATGGCCTATAGAACTGCACATGTGATTTGGAGCCACTAACAAGCAACAAAACTCGCAGGACTCCGGGTTGAAGATGTCACCGACCCAACAGGCAGCATAACGGAGGCAAAACAATGAGTCACCTGAGACAAGGGAACAGAGCAACCCGCAAACTCGCACAAAGCGAGAGGGGACCCAGGGGTCCCATCCATCGGACCCCATGCGCCCCAGCGGGTTTCCCAAAAACATTAGACTGGTATTGCTAAGGGTAAGCCCAGGCCGGTAATGGGAACCGCGCCCAAGTCTACCAAACAACTGCTAAAAGCTGATCCCCTGGGACATGTCCACTCACTAGGTCAAGCAGGGTGGTACCACACAGAACACAGATATAAAAAATCTAAAGGACAGACAGGGGCAACAAACCAAAGGCAGACCCACCTCCCTCCAGGCGGAAAACAAAAAAAGAAAAACTCCGCAAGAGGACAACAGACCAAGGCGGAACAGAACCGCCACTACAATAGGTGATAACAAGCTGTGCAGTACCCTGCGCCCCTACCAGTTCAAACTACTCCTTACCCTAGGGTAAACAAAGGAGGAAGAAACCCCCAGCACACTTAGGGCGGTCAATTACTTAGCAGCAAAGGACCAACAGAGGTAGACCTCAAGGTGACTTATGGAAGATAACCCCAAGCCACGAGGGAAGTACTTACAGGACACTAGGGAAGATGACTATGCGCATGCAGCCNTGGAGGACCACAGCAATTTGGAGGGCATGTGGTGTGAGATTTGTGCCAGTTGCAGACCCTGGGGTTGCCAAAAGAATCACCTACATGTGGAACAGCTACTGCTGAGTTGAGCATGTCATATTGTGTTGATGCCGCATCTAGACAACCTGCAGCACCACCTTGGTCTACAATGGGGCCACCCCAGCTGGATTGCTTGTGAGCTTAAGATGGTGGTGGCTGGGGTTGAGTCACTGTATTCTGGTGATTCCTAGATACCTACCTTAACCCACTCAACCATGATAGAACAAAAGCCTATCAACCCAGAACTCTACCGAGCTCACTGGGAGGTTCTGGAGGCCAGTACCGGTGCCTAACCAGGATTTTATGGTAGGCCTGCCTATACTCTGACCTGTGGGGTAGTGGTGTTCACACCTTTATGCTCCTCCTTCAAATCACAAAGAAATCACGCTGAAGTGATATATCAATGAGAAAATAATTTGAGCCAATGAGGTGACTTGAATCATTGCCTACAAGCCAGAGTGTGAGTGGGCCTATCATAAATTCCTGGTTGGGCACTGGTTTGAGCCTCCAGAACCTCCAAGTGAATTCAGTAGAGTATATAGCAAACCTCAACCTCTCCTGTGCAAAGATTTCTTCACAAAACTCTGAGTCTTTTTAATATCAACTGTCCAATGCTAACAAAACAAGTCACAACCAAAAGGATAAAGAACCCATGGTTTACTAAGATATTCTTAAATCTATCAACTAAAAAGCATAATTATGAATAGTAGTATAGTTTAGGGTCATCTACAAAAAGTATGTAAGAGGTACTCATCAATGCTAAAGTAATTAGGAGAGCCAAAACAAACTACTATGAAAATAAATTTAATCAAATAAAGGATAGCATGAAGAAAGCATGGAGCACTGTCTCCAAAATGCATAATTAGGATCAAAGAAGAATTTGAATAAGAAACCAATACATCTAGCCAATAACGATGGAGTACTATTTGCCTATGACACCACCATTAAATTCAACAGTTTCACGACATCCCTTGCAAATGATATCCCAACATCCCAAGCCAATGTTAACGATTATCTGACAGGCAGCTGTCCTGAGTCCCTGCATCTAACTCCCACTAATTCCTCAGATGTTAATGATATAATCCTCTCACTTAAAAAACCAAGTACCCTTGCTGAGATACCAACCTTAATTTATAAAAAAAGCCTCTAGATTTTTAGCTCCAGTCATTGCATTGCTCTACAACAAATCACTTTAGCTCCAAACCTTTCCTGATATTCTAAAAATGCAAGAGTAACCCCAGTCTATAAAAGTGGTGATCTCACTGATGTCAACAATTTCAGACCAATATCAATCCTGCTCACAGTGTCTAAAATATTTGAAAAGCTAATCAACAAATACCTCTACTCCTATCCAGCAAAACATAATACAGTATACTTAGTTCATGCCAATATGGCTTCAGACCCCCAAAAAGCACCAATGATTCACTAATTAGCATGACTAACTTGATACATATAGCTCTTGACAAAAATTTAGTCTTATTTGTTGACCTTCATAAGGCTTTTGACATCATTAACCACAACAACCTTCTTCTTAAACTACAACACTATGGAATCAGGGATCACTCCCTCTAATACCAGCAATCTTACCTCAGTGACAGGCTCCAGTCTGTCTCTGTGAATGATGCTATTTCTCCAACCCTACCAATCAACATTGGTGTTAATACTTGATAGGTATACTTGGTCCTCTCCTCTTTCTCATTTACATCAATAACCTTTCAAATGCGTCTTAACACCTCAAGCCAATTTTATTTGCTGGTGACAATTTTGTTTTTATTAAATTGTGACAAATTCATTTTTTTCCAGTCTTAACCCACTTATCCTGAATAACACTGTGAATACTGAACTAATAAAGTCTATCTTTGGCTAACTGCTAACTAACTCACCCTTAACACTGAGAAAATCTTCTAGATGATTTTGTTTGGTATTAAATTCACTGATCAAATTAACCTAAGAATTAACAATAACTAAATTAGTAACAGAGTAGATGGTAAATTCCTTGGTGTCTTTATTGATAACAAGTTGAATTTCCAGTGCCATATACAAAATATAGCTAAACATTTTTTGTTAAACAGCTGGCATTCTTTCTAAAATCAGATACTATGTACCTTTCTCTGCTTTAGTAATGCTTTATTACTCTCTACTCTATCCTTATCTCACCTATGGTATCTATGCCTGGGGTTGGTTCTACTGCCCTAAATTATCTACAGCCCTACTTACTCAACACAAATCAGCAATCAGAACAATAATAAACTCAAACCCCAGACAGTGCTCGGTCCCCTTAAATAATAATAACTATAATAATAATTAGAAATGGTAATGTCTTCTCACAGACATAATAACATAGGATAAAAACCCACACTTGTGTATTTGTGAAATTTATGTAAGAAATTTACACCAAGTCTTTCGCACTCTCCTTAGTGCTTTATCAAGGTCTGAGTGTGTGATTAGCATGAGAGTTACATCTCAACGTCTAATGCATTAGACGTTGAGATGTAAGCCTTGTCCTAATCACATACAAACTCAAACCTTGATAAAGCATTCAGGAGAGTGCAAAAAACTTGGAATAAATTCATTAAATATATTTCACAAATAGACAAGTGTGGATTTTTATCCTAAATTATAATAATAATAATTTTTATTCAGGCAAAAGTACATACATACAAAATGAGTTACAAAGAGAATGTTGGATTTCTAACCAGAGCTAGTATCTACTATGCCTAAAGCCACTAATACACACAGCATTTCGGCTAACAAATCTTTGAATATGTTAACAATATTAAGTCAATGTATATCCCTCTTAAGTGTACTCTATATATACAAAACACTAAACTGCACTGAAAATCCTGAACTTAACTACTGTACTGCACTGGCATAATATATGACAGGCCTTTGGTATGCAGAAAAAATTATTCCATCAATTTCTAATTATACTGTATTAATAAAATGCGTTTTTTGATCATGGGAAATTAAAAAGAAAAATATATATCGTATGTGACATACTTTAGCTAATGGAACAAGTTAGTGTGGAAATATTAACTCGCTGAGAGAGGACACTCCAGCGGAGGCGTGCTCTAGCTGAGCAGTGAGGTGGGGGCTGCCGTAAGTACGTTTTACAAAATTATTTCAATGTTTTTCATTTGATTTATATCTAGTTTTTTGCAGTAATATTATTTAATAGTGATTAATTTGAGGAATTTGTATAGTTAAGTGTGTGGAACACAGCTATGCTTAAAAATATGGTTTTCATATTTTATGACACTTATTTTATATTCTTACATCAAACAGTGGTTTTTCTGTTATTACACTACATACACATGTTATATATAACTATCTACATTTTTGTGCACCAGATCAAACCATTGAGATGGTGTGTTGTGAGTGAAATACACTGAACAAAGATCCAAGTTCAGCCTAGCACCCAACAGTTGAGTGTGGTGCTAGGCTGCCCTAATTATATTTTGACATTATTATTTCAATATCTTTCCATCATTTTATATGGTATCAAATTTGTTTGCAGTAATATTATCCAGTAGTGTGTAATTTGAGGAATTTGTATAGTTAAATGTGTGGGACATCACTATGCTAAATATATTGTGCTCATATCTTATGACACTTTTTTTATATTCTTAGATCAATCAGTGTTTTTGCCATTATTACACTATATACACACACATAATATACATCTATATATATTTTTATAAACTAACACACCACTAAGTATTTATGGTGTGTGTGCCATTATTACACTATATACACACATGTTATATACATCTATATATATTTTTATAAACTGTAACACACCACTAAGTATTTATGGTGTGTGTGGTAATGAAATCTTAGCACAGTCCCGGAACTGAGAGGAATGAGCTACGAGGAAAGGCTAAAGGAGCTGAACCTCACGTCCCTGGAAAACAGAAGAGTAAGGGGAGACATGATAACCACCTACAAAATTCTCAGGGGAATTGACAGGGTGGACAAAGACAAATTCTTCAGCACAGGTGGGACACAAACAAGGGGACACAGGTGGAAACTTAGTACCCAGATGAACCACAGAGATGTTAGGAAGAATTTTTTCAGTGTCATAGTAGTTAATAAATTGAATGCTCTAGGAAGTGATGTGGTGGAGGCTGACTCCATACACAGTTTCAAATGTAGATATGATAGAGCCCAGTAGGCTCAGGAATCTGTACACCAGTTGATTGACAGTTGAGAGGCGGGACCTAAGAGACAAAGCTCAACCCCCACAAGCACAATTAGGTGAATACAGTATAAAGGTACACACACTGACCAGCTGACTCATGCAGCCGACGTTACCTGACACCAAACTATCCAGAAATATACAACGTACTTCACTATTATTACTTCAAATACTGCTGTTATTATGAGATTCCTGTCATTAAATCATGAATACAGTATAAATAATTTTCCACAAGATTATTTTCTAAAGGAACATGGGGTCACTTTGCATGATGTATAGATTTACAAACCTCGGTTGTGTGCTGTGAATGTTTGCCACCTACTATAAACATCATAACTAGTATTGTATTCGCTTATATCTGAACCTTGTTCATAATTTCTATTACAGTCAGGATCATGTATGATACTATCATTGCAAAATAATGAGTTACTTATTTTATTCATGATTATTAAGTGGCTCTGTGGCTCTGACTTGTACAGCTGTGGTGTGAGCTGCAGCTGCATGCACCAGCCTTGGTCGCTCTGGCAGTACCAAGGCTCACAGTCAGGAGGGATGGAGATGATTTTTTTCAAGATGACATCTCTTTACTGGAGTCCTGAGGAACAGGATGTGAGCCCCATGTACCCGCGGGAGTTTTTAATTTTACGATATACTAACAAACATGATATGATATGCAGGGTGGTGCAACCCTTTTCCGCCATGGTATCACGGATAGCGCAATAGTGGTTAAGGCTCCATTTCATCAAGATTGGTCCAGGAAGCCACCAGGAAAGAAAGGGCCAGTCTCCAGAATAAGCTTTAACAAAATTTTTCCCTTGTAGAATGATTAACTTTGATGCAAAATGTATGGAAAAGTGGTAATAAACTGACTGTCTATAATGTAACCAGTTTCATGCTCTGTATAAGTTGACTGTATGGTGACACCGCCAGAAATGTAAACACTAGACCCCCTCATCTGCCATACATTGGCTGAGTTACTGTGAATAGCCAACTCTCAGTGTTGACCGTCAATGTTTAGACAATCCTTTTTACACATATTAATATTACCCTATCGCATTTATGTTGAATAACTAGATTTATGAATATCTAATAAATAAAAACAGATTGTATACATTATTAACTACAAAGATAATGTATTTGGATCTACATTAATAACTATAAAGATAATGTATTTGGATGTACAATGAATGTATCAATGGATGAATGAATGTATGTATCAAACTCAGAAAATGGCAGAAGACCTATTGGCCCATAGTAGGCAGCTCCTAATCACATTCACAGTATAAGTTTATACTGTCTTATATATATAAGTATAGGTTTATAAGTCTTATAAAGTTTAAGGTAAAAACTAAGCACTACCTAATTAACTCCCTGTAACCTACCTTACCCCTATAATGTCAACCCATGTCTGCTATTTTTTAAACAATGCTGTTTGTCGACCAAATTGTATTTTTTGCTGTTATTCTGCCATGTTCCCCCTTTTTTATTTTTATATTTTCTCAACACATTTTATACTTTAATCTCAATTTGTATTAAGTTTTAGTCTTTAGTGTTTTCCTGCCCGAAACGCTTTGCGTAATAGTGGCTTTAGACATTGTATGTACTAGCTCTCTCTATAAATTCATCATTATTTGCATCACCTTGTATGTATGTACTTTACCTGAATAAACATTTGAATTTGAATGAATGCCGGAACAACCGTGGACATCTTCAAGAGGAAACTAGATTTATTCCTCCAAGGAGTTCCGGACCAGCCGGGCTGTGGTGGGTATGTGGGCCTGCGGGCCGCTCCAAGCAACAGCCTAGTGGACCAAACTCTCACAAGTCAAGCCTGGCCTCGGGCCGGGCTGGGGAGTAGAAGAACTCCCAGAACCCCATCAACCAGGTATCAACCAGGTATCAACCAGGTATCAACCAGGTAATTTGAATTTGAATTTATAATTAGGAGCTATCTCATATGGGCCACTTAAAATGAAGATTCTTAAGTTCTTATTGAAACACAGATTCATTCATTGATACATACATAAATGCGTACATTTCATTCATTTATTAACACGTATGTATGAATGAATTAATAAAAAATTAGCGTTGAATGTAGTGAAACGCCATTTTCTGGGTGAGACCCGGAGGCTCCCTGGAGCTTAATGTATTTTATATTAGACAGGGATATTAGTTATGGAGTTCAGACCTACCAGGGACCATGAACCAGAACTTGGCCCCTTCTTAGAGGTTTCAGGGAGCAATGACCCTGGAAAACCCCCCTGTGGTTGGGAATTTTCCTTATCTGCCATCGACAGGGGTTAGGCACCCAGAAAGGAAGGCATAACAAAAACCCCACATGGTAAGAAACTAACAACAAAAACCGAACAGAGAGGTAGAACTCCCTTCAATCCCAAGGAAACAAGCAAACAAGCAAACGTAATACACTTCTGCCGTGCCGCTAGTCCGCACAGCCCTCCCCTCCCTGAGAGAGGGAGGGAGGGGCCCGGATCTGAATGCGCCGGCTGAATTGCACTCCAGTTCGGAAGCTTAGCTCCAACCAACGCAAAAAAAAACGCCGACTGGTGGGAGGGAGGGTTGCCAGGGAGTCTCCAGGGCTCACCCAGAAAATGGCGATTCATTACATTCAATGCTGGTTTTCTGAGGGAAGCCCCCTACGGCTCCCTGGAGCTACATACCCGGCTCAATGGGAGCCGGTCGGCCGAGCGGACAGCACGCTGGACTTGTAATCCTGAGGTCCCGGGTTCGATCCCGGGCGCCGGCGAGAAACAATGGGCTGAGTTTTTTTCACCCTATGCCCCTGTTACCTAGCAGTATAATAGGTACCTGGGTGTTAGTCAGCTGTCACGGGCTGCTTTCTGGGGGTGGAGGCCTGGTCGAGAACCGGGCCACGGGGACACTAAAGCCCCGAAATCATCTCAAGATAACCTCAACCCAAAGAGAAGGAAAATAGAGGGCTGAACCGGGAGATGGTTGCCACAAACTCCGCAACGCGAAGTCGATACAACAGGCTGCAACCTGCGACCCAAAGCAACACAAGAACGCCCAGGAGCAGATACGCTCACAAAATAATGGGCGGCCAGCACCCTGTGTGACCTCCAAATCCCCGTGCCCGAATATGAGCTCAAGACATGTTACCAAACACGGCAGCCAAAGCTGTAATTGACGGAATGGCACGGGTACAAGGATAAACTGCAGGTTGGCTAGACTGAATAATCCCTGCAGACGACCTGGGGGACCCGAGCCCTGGAACAGGGAACCAAGGAGCCGATGGGGCTCCCTTCAAAAAATTATGATAAAGAAAGAGATCAAAGGGTGGTTCTATATTACCTGTGAACCACATAATGAACATTGTACAAGGAGCATAAACTATTCTTTTCAACTTTAACATTTCTTAAATACATGGATGGCAAAATATTAAGGAAATTGTTCACGACTTTTGTGAGATCAAAGTTGGAATATGCAGCGGTTGTATGGAAACCATCAAGAAGCACATCACTAAATTAGAAAAGGTGCACAGACATGTAACTAAATAGCTTCTGGAACTGAAAAACAAGAGCTATGAGGAGAGGTTAGAGGTTTTAAATATACCAAAGATAGAAGATAGAAGAAAATGAGGTGATATGGTCAGTATGTACAATATAATAACAGGAATTGACAAAATTGACAAAGAAGAATTTTTGAAAACTGCATCTTCAAGAATATGAGGACATAGGATCAAATTAAGGAAACAAAGCTGCAAAAAAACAGCGCTGAATGTAATGAAACGTAATTTTCTGGCGAGTCCCGGAGGCTTCCCGGAGCTATCCATGGTTGATATGGATGCCCTAACTATTTTGCATCAGTCGATGTGGGTGGAGTTCTAGGCTTACCAGGGACCATGAGCCAGAACCTGGACTCCCTCATAGAGGCATGAGGAGCAATGGCCCATAGAAATGCACATGTGATTTGGAGCATTCTATAACTGTCATCGACTGGGACAGGCACCCAGAAAGGTAAGCGCCACAAAACAAACCCCTATTCTGGTTAACAATGAAAATCGTTAAACGAGTGGATAGAACTCCGCAAAAGAAAAACGAGCAAACAAGCATGACGTCATACGAGCCGTGCCGGATGTCTGCGCAGCTCCCCCCTCCCAGGGAAGGGGGAAGGGGAGCCCCAGACCCCCATGCCAGCGATCACCACCCCAGTTCTGAGGCTGGATATCAAAAACCCGAAAGAAACGCCGACCAGAGAGAGGGAGGGTTGCCAGGGAGCCTCCTGGACTCACCCAGAAAATGGCGTTTCATTACATTCCATGCTGGTTTTCTGGAGGGAGCCCCTACAGCTTCCTGGAGCTACTTCACCAAAGGCAACAGAATAGAAGGGGACTTACCCGGGAGGCGGTCGTTGTTCCACTCCTCAACTCGAAGTCGAGACAACGGGCTGCAACCGCCGACCCAAAGCAACACAGGCCCGACTGGGTCCAGGAACGTTCAAGAGGTAACGTGCAGCCAGGACCTGTTCGACCGCCAAAAACCCCATGCCTGAATGTCAGCCCAAGACATATTGCTAAAGATGGCAGCAATAGCAACAAACTTATGAATGTCATGGGCACAGGAATAGACCGCAGGCTGGCTGGATTTAATTACCCTGCGCACGACCTGAGAGATCCGAACCTGCGAACAGGGAAGAAGGGAAACCGGATCAACCCAAAGCGCATCCCCCGGACACAGAAGACACAGAAGCGCAGATAGTGTGTCAACACATGATGAACCCCGGCCTGACAAACCAAGCATCTGCTAAAAGCTGAACCCACGGAATTTGTCCACTCACGAGGGCGAAGCAGGGGGTGCCACCACACAAAATGACCCTAAGATAAGGAGGGTGGGAGAACACAAGACAGACCCCCCCCACCAGGCAAAAAAAAAAAGAAAAGAAAAACCATGCAAGTGGACAACGTACTCAGAGGGAACAGAGCCGACCGCTGTTATAGGTGAAAACTAACTATGCAGCACCCCATGCCCCACCAGTGCAATAACTACCACTGACCCCAAGGCAAACAAGGGAGGAAAACCCCCATACACTCGGGGCGGCCAAACACCAAGCAGCGAAAGGCCAACCCAAGGCGACTTTTGGAAGGGAGCCCCAAGCCCCAAGGGTGGTACTTACAGGGCACTCAGGGAAGGAGACCCTAAGCACATGCAGCCCGAGTACCTGAGAATATTACTCCCAGCTCACATGACCTCCGTAAGAGCAGCACTGAAAACAATGAACAGCACTGAGAGAAGACTGGAGCTGGAGCCACACGACCATGCATGATCCCATCAGCTGAGGAACTGGGTTGGTGATCGCCGGCATGGGGGTCTGGGGCTCCCTTTTCCCCCTCCTGGGGAGGGGGGAGCTGCGCAGACATGAGGTGCAGCTCGTGTGACATCATGCTTGCTCGTTTTTCTTTTGGGGAGTTCTGTCCACTCGTTTGACGATTTTCGTTGTTAACCAGAATAGGGGTTTGTTTTGTGGCGCTTACCTTTTTGGGTGTCTGTCCCGGTCGATGGCAGATACAGAATGCTCCAAATCACATGTGCATTTTTATGGGCCATTGTTCGTTGTGCCTCTGTGAGGGGGCCAAGGTTCTGGCTCGTGGTCCCTGGTAGGCCTAGAACTCCACCCACATTGACTAATGCAAAATAATTAGGGTATCCATATCAGCCATGGATAGCTCTGGGGAGCTGTAGGGGCTCTCCCCAGAAAAAAAAAATAAATAGAGAGTTCACTTTTGCAGTGGTAGAGAGTTGGAACAAGTGAGAAGGTGGTGGAAGCCAAAACCTCCAGTAGCTTCAAAGTGTTAAACAACAAAGAGTACTGGGAAGACGGGACACCACATGTGTAGCTCTCATGCTGTAACTACACTAATATATAGTTACATTTAGTTAATTACTTTGGCAATTATGGAATGAGCAGGATTTTTTCATGGGTCAAGGTAAACTACATTATATCTAGAGTTGTTGTATCCATATTTGCATCACTGATGTAAAATCTAGACAATAATAGTATTAAATATCAATATATGGTTATACCTCAAGAATTAATCTCAATAAGTCACAATGTAGGATTTTTTTTAACTCATTGAGTTAGAAACTCATGGAACTACCTATCCACTGAGGCTGTAAATGCCAAAACATTGTTGCAGTTCAAAATTCAGCTGGATAAATCATCAGGGAAAAACTTGGGAGACCATCGACAAACTGCTGGCTTCCTATCCTTGTTGAAGTTCTCGGTGTACTGCTGCTCAGATCTTGTAGATCTGAGGCAAAGTGAAAGTGACACCAGTAATTCCATCTATCATCATACTATCATGCAAGAGGAGTCACACATCTATGGATCATCCAATAAAATCAGCAGACTTCTAGACGTTACTACTGCTCTGCTTAGACTCGGTTAAAAGTATCTCTGGGAATTTTCATTATCTGCCGATGTAGACCTGACCAAATGTAAACTGTGTCAACAAAATTATTCGCACACCCTCCGTCACTATGTGATGGAGTGCGAAAAGATACGTGAATTTAGAGACAGTTCTATATCCAATGTTCCAACGATGTGTAAAAATTTCATTCAAAATGATCTGCTACCAGAAAATTTAGCCAAATATCCCCAGTTTGCTAACTGTAGGTAGTAACTAAGTGATTGTAACCTATCCACCGCTGCCCACTGGATGGGGGGCAGTGTGCAGGACAAACATATCAATTGTGACACTAGCTCTCCACATATGTCCGTTGCTTAATTTAGAAACTGTACTTGTGGTCGATCTCGAACCCATTGTTGATGTGACGACTTATATTGAATTTTGTAACTAGCTCATTAAGATTGTAACTTGCTTAGCTAAATGAATTGTGGGGTTCAGAGCGCCCCTGAGCCCATTATGTGCCTCTGTAACCCTTTCTACTACCGCCCACAAGATGGGTATGGGGTGCATAATAAATGAACTAAACTAACTAACTTCTATCCTTGTTGAGGCCACTAGAGATATGGTGGCACTTAGATCAATTTTGGTAAGCCTTCAAATTAACCATGCTGAGATCTTGTATAAAATACAGTGACACCTTGGCTTACGAATGCCCCTCTTTACAAACTTTTCATGTTATGAGTCCAATTTCTTCATAAAATCCGAATCGGGTTACGAACTTTGTCTCGGGAAAGGAAGTTTGTTGATTTGCGTATGGCTGACCTAGCGCGTGGTGGTATGGCGACCATGCCTCAGTTTACTAGTGCCTCCCGACTAGTGACAATCGTCCCTGAATTCTTTGTAAAGAATTTCAGTGTTTTTCGTATTTTTGGGAATTTGAACATAAAACCAGCGTTGAATGTAATGAAACGCCATTTTCTGGGTGAGTCCCGGAGGCTCCCGGAGCTTACCCGGCTGATATGCTGTCAGACTTTGGCATCAGTCATGTGTACGGAGCTCTTATGGGCCTACCGGGGACCATGAGCAGAACCTGGCCCCCTCTGAGAGGCAAGGGGAGCAATGGCCTATAGAAACCCCCGTGTGGTTGGAAGCATTCTATGTCTGCCATCAACCAGGTTAAGCACCCAGAAAGGTAGGCGTCCCAAAACAAACCCTATTCTGGTGAAAATTATAACCAAAAGCAGAATGAGTGGATAGAACTCCCCAAACAAAACGAGCAAACTAGTATGACATCATTCGTCGTCGTGCTGCTGTCTGCGCAGCCCACCCCTCCCCAGGAGGAGGAAGGGGGAGCCCCAGACCTACCGCGACGGCGATCCACACCCCAGTTCTGAGGCTGGATGTCAAAAACACGCGAAAAAACCGCCGACCGGAGGGAGGGAGGGATGCCGGGGAACCTCCGGGACTCAGCCAGAAAATGGCGTTTCATTACATTCAACGCTGGTTTTCTGGGGGGAGCCCCTACGGCTCCCCGGAGCTTACTACCCACAGAGGAAAAGAATAGGGAATGACCCGGGAGGCGGTCACTGCACACTACACAATCTGAAGTTGAGACAACAGGCTGCATCTGCCGTCCCAAAGCGACACAGGCCCGACTGGGCCAGGAACGTGTACAAGGTAATGAACAGCCAAGGATCCTGTTCGACCGCCAAAATCCCCATGCCCGCACGTCCTCCCAGGACACAGCACCAAAAACAGCAGCAAGAGTCGCGAACTTGCGGACGTCATGGGCACGGAGATAGATCGCAGGCACGGAGAGCCTGAAGAACCGCAGGACGACCTGGGAGACCCGCACCCACCTACAGAGAAGAAGGAACAGAGCAAACGAAAGCGTCCATGGACCAGAAGCGTGCGTGCAACCACGGCAGAGAGCCGCAACGGACAAAAACAAATGCACCCCTGCCCAACCACCAAGCATCAACAACCCATGGACCCCTTCGGAAAGCAGCAGTCTCATCCGTCTCCAGAAAAGAAGGAGAAGGCAGCAGACGTCCAAACCGAACACCGCAACCGAAGGAGCAGAAAACCTCTGCGCAAGAGGAGAGCATGAAGCTCACCTACCCGACCCCCAGAGGCCAACGCCAACCGGAAAAGAGCCAACGAAAAACAAACCGGAACCAAAGGGGCACAAGAAAATGAGAAAAAAAAAGAGCACTCTATCCAATACCAGGACGGCTCAAGCGGCGCAAGAACAGGCGGAGGTGAAACAAGCACGAGACAGCTTACGAATGGCGCAGAGGAATTCCGAAAGCAAGCCGAAGCGGCTCCGCCAGCGCCGCACAAAACGAGGCGACAGTATGCGGCAAGTCGACGGCCTACAACCTCCAGCAGAAAAGCCAAGCCGACGCCAACAAACGCAGCCACCGAAGAAGGGACAGAAGGAAAAGGAAGGACCGCCAAAACACCCCATACTGCCGCCAAGAAGCACACAGGTGGGACACCAACAACGAAGCCACCTGACCACCAATGGACGCGAGATCCCCGAGGCAGTACGTAATCAGCACTGCCAAGGGTCACCCGAGCCTAGGAAGAGGCGGAGCCACAGGAAGATCTCGGGTGCGACCACCAAGGAAGCAGAGCTGGAAGCCCAAGCCAGCAAGAAGGAGACGGAACGTCCGCCGAACAGAAAACTCCCCAACACGAGCAAGCTCGCCAGGGGACGGAAACCACGGGTCCGACGTGAGACACCAGAGAAGGGACATCGCAAGACCCTGAAAAAAAAAACCAACAGGCAGGGCAAGCCAGGAAAACAGGAAAGCAAACCTGGCAACAAGAAAGCCAAAAGGCACAAACAAAACACACAACAGTGTGAAGAAGGAAATGATAAAAAGACCAGCAGAAACGCCCCAGCACCAGCGGCCAGGACAAGAGTGAAGCAGGAAGACGAGAAGAATGAATGAGGAAGGGAAGTGGCGGAGGTCAACCCCACACCCAGCGTCCAGTGCAGAGAAGAGCCCAATAGACTCCGGAACTGAAACAGAAAGTGAATAATAGGCGAGGGGCGAGACTAAGAGCCCAAGCTCATCCCCAGCCAGCACAACGAGGCGAGGACAACGAGGTTAGGACAGAGAATCTAAGGAACATGGAAAAAAACCAGACCCGGCACAACAAGACCAGCAAGGAAGGAGGGTCCCCAAAAAAGCAAGGGAACAAAAACCCCAACAAAGAAGGCGCCAGATGGAGCACGGAAGGGCCGAAAAAAACGCCACAACCAGACCCCTACACGCAGCCGCAGCATCAAAACCGCAGCAACGCGTCACCACACTCCCAGAGGAAGCGACAGGGAAGATAAAGATAAACTGGAACATGAGTGGCACACAACAAGGGGGGGACAGGTGGAAACTGAGTACCCAACCGAGCCACAAGGACGTGAGAAGAAACGCGTGCTGAGACAAGCATAGGAGAGGGGCAGGATGAGTTCAGGCAGGAGCTGCCTCGTATGGGCCAAGAGGCCTCCTGCAGTCACCTGTGATGCGAGGAAGGAATCGGGTGGCGAGAACAAAAGCAGCCACGTATGGGCCAATAGCCCTGCAGCTGGCACCTCGTTTTTTTTTATTTTTTTTATTTTTTTTTGTTCCACGTTCTCAAGTACGTATGTACACCCATTCCTACTCCCAAAAACAAAAACAGTGTTAGGACGAAGAAGACGTTAGACCGCACCAACTCACCTGCAGAACATAGGCGCGGAAGGGCCATGTTGCAAGCCTATGAGAACGTAGCCGCCGGAGGCAGCCAGGGCGCTCATGCCGGAGAGGAGGAGGGGAGCGGCGAAGGAGGCTCCCCCACCCAAAAACGCAGGGAAAAACCTCGTGACTTCCCCACAACAGCATCCCAGAACCCCCTCAAGAGCAATGGGGCACGGACTGGAGAATGACAAGAGCGAGAGGCGAAGCTCCCGAGATAAAAAGGACGCAGAACACCTGCACGTGTGCACACCGCCCGGAACCAAAACGAATTCCTATAGTGCACGCGCAGGACACTAAAAAGTAGCCCAACAGGTTGGGCTACACAGGTCCATCCTACTCCGTCCAACAACATAGCAGAAAAGTAGCTCAACGGGTTGTATCTCGTGCGAACCATTGAAGAAACAGGCCAACTCATGGAAACAAACCAACGTAGCCGGCCCATGTAAGGAAAACAACGAACCGAAACGGAACCCAAGCGGGCCACCAGTAGCCCAACATGGCGACAAGTAGCCCAACATGGCTACAAGTAGCCCAACCGGCTACAAGTAGCCCAATCCGCCATGCCGGATCAGAACAGAAAGAAAACGAGCAGCGTCACGACACAGCGCGGAGAGAAAAGAGAAGAAACAAATGAACGAGAAAGCCAAAAACCCAGAGGCAGCCCGGAATAGGATCCACACTTAGGTAATTACAAGCCCTAAAAAGGGCCCGAGGGAAGCCCCACCGAACGACGACAGACGTACCAGTAAAACGGGAAGGAGCAAAACCGTCCCGAACCTTCGAGAACAGGATCAAACACAAGGGACGAAGGCACAGAAAGACCCAGTCGCACCCGAGACCAAAAGTCATGCAGAACCCCAAGAAGAGAGGGACATGACGGAGAAGCCCCGTCCCGGGAAAAAAGGGGGCGAAGAACGTAGAAAAGCACCCACCGACAGGACGGAAGCAACGGGCATAATGGACAAGGAACCTAGCCCGGGGAGGGGCCGACACCCAATACTTGTGTGGAGAGGGGGGAAGGAAAAACCCCACTCCACAAAACCGCAAGCCCCGCCCAGAGGGGTAGAAAGACCCCTGCGGGGACCAACGGGACCTAAGGCCCCCCATGTCAGCCCCATCCCAGCCCCGGGAACCCACCCAGCAGGCCCCGGGGCTGAGCTGTCTCCCCAAAGCCCCAGCCTCAAGAAAACCGGGGCAGCCGTGAAAAACACTAAGGAAGGGAGCCCACTGGCAGACTCTTACAACATGGCTGGAGGAAACAGGCTCGAATGCCCCCATCGCTACCCCGGAAGGGGAAGTCCCCGAGACCAACCGAGTCTCTAAACCATGGAAGCCCCACCCGACCCTGAACCTACACATGGTAACGACCCGGATGTATGGAGGAAAGGGAAGGGGGACCCGACAAGACCACCAACGAAAATGGGGCAGCCTCGGGGCTTCTGGGGGGCAAACTAGCGCGTTGCCACTGAAACCCAAAGTGCAATGCCCGTGCAGCCTGCACCCAATTAGTCAGCATAAGACTGTGTAACCGAGTCACAAACAAGCAGCAAAACTTGCAGGACCCTGGGCCGAAGATGTCACGACCCCACAGGCTGCAGACAGAGGCAAAACTGTGAGAATCACCCCGAGACAAAGGGACAGAGCAACCCTCAAACTCGCCCAAAGCGAGGGGGGGGGGGGACACCGGGGCTACACTTATCGAGCCCACACTCCCCCTAGGGGTTTCCCAGGGTCCCGAGCGTTTACTATAAGAGGACTCGTGCTCAGGTAATCCCAGGCAGGGTACTGCTAACTGGCGCCCATGGCTACCAAACAACATTCTAAAAGCTGAACCCCCAGGATGTGTACACTCACGGGGACCTAGCAGGGGGAAGAAGGAAGAGAACTCGACAAAAAGGGGGAAAGAATCAAAGGCAGAGCCCCCCACCAGGTAGACAAACAAAGAGAAAAATAAAACCCCACAAGAAGACAGTGTACCCAGGCGGAACAGAGCCGCCGCTATCATTAGTGAAGACAAGCTGCACAGTACCCTGCGCCTGCCAGTGCAAAACTGCCCCTTACCCTAAGCCGAACAAGGGAGACAGAACCCCCTAACACACAAAGGGCGGCCGAAAACCGAGCAGCAAATGGCCTAGCAGAAGCAGGACCCAAGGAACTTGTGGAAGGTAACCCCAAGCCCCAAGGGCAGTACTTACAGGGCACCTAGGGGAAGGGAACCCTAGGCACATGCAGCCCGAGTACTGGAGACTCACTCCCGGCTCATGCACCACCTAGAAGACAGACACCACACTCTAGGTACAGTGCTGAAACAACTATTGGAGCCGGAGCACACAACCGGTGCCTATAGCATCAGCTGAAGAACTGAGGTGTGGATCGCCGGCGCGGTAGGTCTGGGGCTCCCCCTTCCTCCTCCCAGGGAGGGGGATGGCTGCGCAGACAGCGGCGCAACGACGAATGACGTCATACTAGTTTGCTCGTTTTGTTTGGGGAGTTCTATCCACTCGTTCGGCTTTTGGTTGCAATTTTCACCAGAATAGGGGTTTGTTTTGGGACGCCTACCTTTCTGGGTGCCTAACCTGGTCGATGGCAGACATAGAATGCTTCCAACCACACAGGGGTTTCTATAGGCCATTGCTCCCCTTGCCTCTCTGAGGGGGCCAGGTTCTGGCTCGTGGTCCCCGGTAGGCCCAAAAGAACTCCGTACACATGACTGATGCCAAAGTCTGACATTAGCATATCAGCCGGGTAAGCTCCGGGAAGCCGTAGGGGCTACCCCAGAAAAGTTATTATTATATATCTCGCCATGGGTCCCAAGAAAGCCAGTGGTAAGGTTCAAGCCAAGAAAACACATGTGAGGATGACCACAGAGGAAAAACAAGAGTTCATTCATAAACATGAAAATGGTACAAGGGTTGTTGAACTAGCTAGGCAGTACAACAAATCTATGTCAACGATATGCACTGTAATTGCTAGGAAAAAGGACATTATGAGTGCTAAAGTGGCAAAAGGCGTATCAACAATCACGAAACAAAGAACACAAACACTTGAGGATGTTGAAAAGTTGTTATTAATTCACCCTGAGCAAGCTGTAGTAGGCTGATGTGTTAACCTTTTTAATGACAATATGATGTCTCACTTCAGACAAGTGTTACAACGTATTGAAAAACAAGTGTCAATAGACAGGTTTTTAGTGAGAAAAACAAGCAGTGAGACACAAGCAGGTCCTAGTGGTATGCAGGCAAAACGTGCCAGAGTATACTCCAGAGAAGTCATCACTGCCTGATGTTAAATTGGAAGGGGACTTCCCTTCCAAACTCTAACACTTCTCCTCCTCACAGTCTTCCATATGCCAACAAGTCATCAATAAAGGTAAGCATTAACTTGTACATACTTTAGTGCTAAAGATTTGGATGAACTAGGTATAAAATTTACTTTATTGTTAATTTTTTGGGGAGTGTGGAACAGATTAACTCAATTTACATAATTTCTTATGGGAAAATTTGCTTCAGTTTACAAATTTTCGGTTTACGAACCGTCTCTTGGAACGGATTAAATTCGTAAGCTGAGGTACCACTGTAATCCAATATCATTATTCTGAAGCTATAAGTACTTATCTAAAGATGTTCTATAAATTAATTAATGTATTGTGCTGATTAACGATGGACAACTATGAAATTAAGATAGCTATTAAATTTAAAAGAGCATATACAACACTGAATGCTATTGAGACATACTTAAACACACTTATGCTAGCATTTAGTCTTTAGTATTCATAATCATGTGATTATAATTAACAACATTTATGATTCAGTAGCAAATCAGTATAATCTGACATTTTTAATGACAGGTACATTAATAGCTACAATTAATAAAATAAAAACATTCAAGATGCATTTCACATTTTACAAATCTAAAAACATGTTTCACATACTCTGATTGAGAACACCAATAGTGTCATCAAAAGTCATGGCCTTGATGTTGAGTGAGGCAAGGA
>WNGS01042707.1:33470777-33480869 GCA_020271785.1 Procambarus virginalis
CTTTCTCAGCCCAATGTACCTTCTTGTATAAAAGGTACCCCGCCAAACACACACCGAAACTACGACGTTGCTACAAAGTTCGAACAAGTTTTTAACACCTAACCAGGTTATAACAACGTTCTAATATGTCATAAACACGTTAAGACAAGATGTAACAACTTTATTGCAAGTTGTAACAAGCAGAAATTAGAGACAGTTACAGTTTGTGTTTCCAGGGACATTGGTTTGAGACCCATACAGCCCAGGTGAATGGAATACCTTCTATATATAAATATTGTTTAAAATCACAAAAAGTAGTTTTGTTCAATTTACACACAGTCCCCATGACACTTCTAGGAACACCAGATTCAACATCTTAACAAGAGGTAACTTTTGTATCTAAATTCATCAAAATATGCCTTCTCTTGGCATCATTGTTTGTTCTTCTTCTAGTGTGTGGTTTGGTCAACATTTCTTTAGCCACGTTATTGTGACTTCATCTACATTATCTGTTGAAGCCCTGAACAACACATCTACATTTTTTGAAGCCATAGTGACATGATACAATATATATTCACTGAAATAAAACAATGAAAAGCTTTATCTTTTGTAATTTCCTGTCCTCATCGAGGCCACTAGGGTTAGTGGCCCTCTGGTAAATCGGGTAAATAATTTCGTTGTTTGGCCAAGTGTTAACAAAAACAACAGACTAGATTATGAAAGCAGATGCAGAGGTTGTGCCATAGTATCTTGGTGGCCGATTGCCAAACTAAATGGTAAATTTCTTGCTTCAGGAGAGCGTGGAGGATGGCAAGATGCCTTGTTGGACACGCAAATGCATACTTGAAATCATCAGACATTTGAAGGCTGAACTGAAAGTCAAGCAGTATATTTCAAGCCACAGCATATATATATCCATACACTACATACACTGAGACTAGCTAATAAACTGAGGCACCCTAACAGAAATCCTATTCTTTTAAAACAAGGTTTCTTCTGAAAATAATTTTTTTTTCTGTTCTTGCAAGGTTGTACTTACAAGACTCAAGACTCTTCTCTTTGATTTCTGTCTGAACACTGGCAACTATATTCTACTTTTATACATAATCTACAAAGTTTGTATGTGCAATTTCTATATGATGTAGATTTGCTTTTTTTGCAGTTATAAGCAAAGTTCTGAGAGTGGAATAAAAACATGATGAAAAGGCACATACCAAAAAATATACACAAACATCTGAAAACAAAAATAATTAAAAGAAGAAATTTAATAAGGGAAGAAATCTTTAAAAGAGTGCATCAGCTGAATACTCACCGTGGACATGAGAGAGTCGAGGACAGAGACAGCAAAGGCAGTGCCACAAGCAAAGGGTTGAGTCAAGTAGAGTTCAGTGTCTGGGTCATCATCATCATCTTGATCAAGGAACTGAACATTACTGTCATTTATTAATTCTGTGATCATAGGGACATTAGCACCATAGACAGAGCCACGCCTTTGTAGCACTATTGGTGACCCAAGAGGACTCAAGGTGTCACCACCACCACTTGGGTCTGTTGAGTCAAACAAAAATACAAAGTATAAAACATAAAATAATGGTGAAAATAATTTAACAAATCTCATTATCTCTAAATACTACTTTTAAAAGTTTCCTGTCCAATGATTGTACAATCTGCTCATGTACTGTACTATCTGCTCATGTACTGTACAATCTGTTCATGAACTGTACAATCTGTTCCAAACTGTACAATCTGCTCATGTACTGTACAATCTGCTCATGTACTGTACAATCTGCTCATGAACTGTACAATCTGCTCCTGTACTGTACAATCTGTTCATGTACTGTACAATCTGTTCACGAACTATACAATCTGTTCACGAACTGTACAATCTGCTCATGTACTGTACAATCTGCTCATGTACTGTACAATCTGTTCATGTACTGTACAATCTGTTCATGTACTGTACAATCTGTTCATGTACTGTACAATCTGTTCATGTACTGTACAATCTGCTCATGTACTGCACAATCTGTTCATGTACTGCACAATCTGTTCATGTACTGCACAATCTGTTCATGTACTGCACAATCTGTTCATGTACTGCACAATCTGTTCATATACACTATATTCATACTACAATTCAGATGCCACAGAACAGTCTTAGTTTGATACATCCTATGAATTACTGATGACATTTGTAATATTAATTATACACAATATAATGAATTCTTTTAATTGTCCAGAGCAATGATCTTGCATTAAAGATAAAAATCTTCATAATTCAAGATACAGTACAGCACTTCAATCTCTACATAACATAAGAGATCTTAAATATTTGTGCAGTAAGAAAGTCTTGCTCATAAAATCTACTCAGTCTTGAGTTTATTTTTGCATTTGTTGTAATTTGGAAGTTTCAATCCACTCTCAGTGAATCCAGAGAGAAAATAAAGTTATTGGCAATAAATGGCTATATGGGTTCCAGTAGTACTGTCTGGTTTGTTCTCAACTCACAATCGAGAATTCCAGGTTTGAATCCCAGGTGGGATAGAAATGTTTGGGTGCGTTTCCTATCACCTAATGCCTCTGTTCACCTAGAAGTAAATAGGTATCCAGGAGTTAGTCAGCTAGTTGTAGGATTGCATCCTGGGAAGGGTCAATAAGTTGACCTTGGGGGAACCTCGATATAAGCCTAACATGTGCTGTGTGTATAAACTGGCTGCCTGTCCCCTGAAACAGTAAATTATAATTATTATGAATTATATTGTCTCGGGAAGAATTGCCATTCATATGAACATATTGTATACGCACATACTATTATATACATTTAAGGGGCTCTGACAGCTGAGTGGACAGCGCTTCAGATTCGTAGCCCTGACATTCCGGGTTCAATCCCCAGTGGAGGCAGAAACAAACGGGCAGTTTCTTTCCCCTGATGCCCTGTTATCTAGCAGTAAATAGGTACCTAGGAGTTACTTCCTTGGGGGGGGGGATGTAACAAAAAGGAAGCCTGGTTGAGGACCGGGCCGCAGGGACGCTAAGCCCCAAAATCATCTCAAGATAATCTCAAGATAACCTACATGTGGCAGCAAACACCATTTTGATACACAAGGTGCTTGAACAGAAAGGAATAATTATAATTAATTTTTCAGGGACAGGAAGCCTGTCCCCTGAATACTGTATATATACTGAAATATTAAATATAATATTGTATATATACTGTATATATATACAGTATATATATATATATATATATATATATATATATATATATATATATATATATATATATATATATATATATATATATATATATAAATAAATAAAATACTTCAAGAATTTGTAATCTTCTTACATCTTGGATTTTCTGATCATATTCAATGAGACATGCATAAAAGAAAACTGCTGCCAGTATACACCAATATAAACCCACATGACCCAGCAGTCCGCAACGCAGACTTTACCAATAGGTATAGGAAAGATATCATACGGCATCAACTCAACACAAAGAAGGAAGCCCTCCAAACCCTTACAGAGCAAGCTGAGCATCAGTTAATTAAATGGACCCAGTACAACATCCCCAATGAACTAAGGCAAACCATTAACAGTGAGCTATCAAGCCTAAAACTACAACACAAAATGCATGTCGAAACAAGGACACTCCGCAAGCTGACAGCCCTCAACAGGGGACAGTTAAAAATCCCTCGTCCAAAAGATGGCTACATTAACGTAACTACTCATGATCTGAGCCAGGATCAACGAGACCTCTTGAATCTTGGCCTAAACTGCCAATTCATATCAAGACCTAAGAAGCATCAAAAATGCCTTGAAATTGAAATGCTTCTGGACGACATCCACAAGTTAGAAGACAACAAAAAAGTCATCACTACTGACACACTTCAGGCTGAACTACTAACGGAAGCGAGGAAAAAAACGAGGAACATATTCATTTACAATCTTAACCCCACGACTCAAAGAAGCAGCAAAACAACTGAAAAATGTGAAAGATGTAACAATAAGAAAAGCCGACAAGACAGCAGCATATGTATTGATTCTTACCCAAGAATACATGAACAAAATTAGCGACATCCTTAGTGATGACACCAAATTTCAACGAATCATGAGGAACCCTGTGGAAGACCTTAAACGCAAAGTGAACAAAACAATTACTGCAATCAACGCAAAGGCAGGTAGTGTGCATTTCACTAAACTGCAAGGCGACTATGGCTTAGGATATGCCTATGGCAATGTTAAGACACACAAACCAGGTAACCCAAAAATGACCAATAATCAGCCAAATACCAACTCCAACCTATCACCTGGCAAAAACACTTAACGAACTCCTAACTCCATACACTCCAAGCAACTATAATCTACAATCATCAGCAGATTTCCTAGAATTAATCAAAACTACTCAGCCTGATGGAATCATTGCTTCCCTGGACGTCGAATCCATATTTACCAATGTCCCAGTCGACACAACCATAGGAATGATACTGGACAGAAGAGTATACAGAGACGAGATCACCCTAAGCTATGCAAACTCTCAGTTAATGAGAGGAAATGCTACTATCTTCATTGCCCTGATTTCCACGTCAGAGGTACACAGCGCTATATAAGAGAGGAAGTCCAATCTAGTAGCCCTGAAATTTTTTTAGAGGCAGGCAGAAACAGAGGGAGAAACAGACAGACAGAAACATGGCAGGAGTACGGATGGAGAGGGGGAAATGCCCAAGACTGGACTATGGTTCGTCATCAAGCCAACACATACTACACCCCCCCAACTACACAGAGACTACCACACTCCCCAGTATCACTTCCAAAACTGGACAAACCATTGCCACAACAACAACACACCCTGGGTCAGGGTAGAGAGGAGGGAGAACTACCAAAACCTTCCAGAAGTGACACACAATATGGACAATCATTCATATTTGCGAACATTCAAGGTTTAAAGCCAAAGTCAAGAAATAAAGTTAAGTTCATAAATGGCCTCCTATTAGAGTCAAACTCAATATTTGGGGCATTCACGGAAACTCATACAAAAGATTACATGGATGGTGAAATCTGGATTCCAAATTATAATTTATATAGATGTGATAGAAAAACTAGGTCAAATGGAGGAGTAGGTCTGTATATTAAAGAGGACCTGATGTGACGGTGTCCACCCCTATATTTCTTCCTTCCCAGATTAGTCATATCTCCGTAACCTAGGTATTCTCTAATGTTCAGGGAACATTTTCATGTGTGGGAAAACGTGAAGCGTGATGTAGCTGACTGAAAAGTGGCCAGCTAAGTTTGAAAATGCAAGGGGCTTACGCCTTTTGAAGCACAGGACGGTGACGAGCCATTCTGTTTCCCGCCAAGACACCCTGACCCTTCCCGGCACCTGATTGGCCAGGTGAGGTCACGTGCCGGAAGTGACCAATAACGAGAGTCCTCGGGCGGTGTGACGTCATGGGGCGGAGGGCGCGGGGTGCCTGGCGCCTGGGGCGGGAAGATAGTACGTCACGAGCCGTCAGAGAGGGAAGACGCGCTCGGGCGAGCTCCGGACCTGGAGAGCCCTTACCAATAGATTTAAGCTCCGCTTCGATTCTGCAGACAGTCTGGGAAGCCATCCAACTTCCGTGGAGTGCCCGGAGGCAAGGACGGACCGGATTGAAGAGCCGAGAGCCGTATCAAGAGTCTGCAGTAGAGGGAACGTTGGGCTGGTGACGTCTGGGACGCTCACTAGAAGACCACGTCTTACACATCAAGCGAGAAGCTAGGGCCGGGCCCAAATCTACTGGCAATTAAGGCGAGGGGGAGCTGTGCTGGACTGAGAAGAGTTGACAGTGCAAGTTGAGTGTGGAGGACGACGACGGAGGTACCTGTCTCCAGTACCCCCCAGAGAATAGGAGGAGGAAGGCAGTACCTGTTGGATGTGAGCACGGTGAGGACGCGTTACCACGAAGGCGACGGAGGAACCTGTGTGTATGTGGGAACTGTTCATCAGGAGACCAGGAGCCAGAACCAGGAACCTCAACATCCCTCAACTGAGGACGAGTCAGCTTCATGGTTGGAGTGAAATAAGGTAGATAATTGTCCCTCCCTTACCCCTTTTTGAGCTAGGTGAGTTAGAGTACTTTATATGTTGTGAACATTTCTTCTCATTTTATTGTCTAAGTGATAGGACGTTAGGCTAGGAGCCAAAAACTCATTCAGGCATGAGTTGATGTGGGTGAGCATTAACATGGTGATGTTAGTGATCCTGGAAGGGTAGTTGGTGTGCAAGGAGCCAGCAACGTACTCTGAAATGCACAGCTAATCGCATCGCTGGAGGCGTGGGTAACTACGACGTTCTGACAGCTAGAGCTGTCAGCTGATCATGCTGCCAGAGGTGCAAGGTGTGTGCCCGCGTGGGGGAGTGGATCCAGGCAGCTGACCGTGTTGCCAGAGACGTGTCATCGATAAATGCTGCCGCCAGCGGATGATTCCAACATAGACATTTCTTTATGCCACATATAAATGTTATATGTTATTTTCAGTAAACTTTTAAACTAACTGAGGAGTTTAAGTGAGCCTCCATTCTCTAGGGCTAGATATATTATATATTTATGAGACCATTAATGATACCTTGCACTGCACGTGACATTGCATCCTTAGCCAAGATAATTAATGAGACCACTGACGTGTTGCTGGGATACGAGTATAAACACCCAGCTGGCGACCTCAGGACAGATGCAAGAGAAAGCGTTCCAGTGTCAGGACAGGCAGGTTTAAGCGAGTTATAAGAAGCTTGAACCTCCCCACTCGCTAGGGGTGTATAAGGCCAGCCCTTAGTTGACTGGGGAAGCCCAAGGGCAAGCAGTGGCGCCCGGTACTGAGGGGCTAAGACCTGTGGGACGGCCCCAACCACAGGGTGGAAGGGGGCGAACCTTGACACTGGTATGCACAGAACTACAAAACTCAACTAATGAGGTGGTAGAGGTACATGGAATTAAGGTAGAGAAACTAAACCTAATTATTATTCTAATATATAAACCGCCAGATACAACGGTTGAGGAATTCACAGAGCAGATGCACAAAATAGAGAACATACTTGATAACCTAGCAAACCCAGCTCCAGATATTATCTTCCTTGGAGATTTCAATTTACTGAGTCTAAGATGGTTCATCCAGGAATTGAACCCAGGATTGCCAATTATGAGTTGAGAACAAAGCCACGGTACTACAAGATACCTTTAGAGCTACTTAGTCTGGATGATCATGATTCAAAGATTTTGGGGATTGAGCCAGCTCCTGTGCCCTACTTTTAATCACCAATTAGTTGGAATGTTGCCCCTCTAACTGCCCCCCCCCTTGTTCTTTTTTGTTTCCTTCATTTATATTTACGAATGGCATTAGCTTCCACTATTTTCTCTTCCAGTTTATTCAAAATAACATGTGTACTGCTTTCAAATATAAGTTCATTTTTATTTAAGTGTTAAACTTTTACTGGTGTACAGTATCACTATCCTAGTCCCAGCAGACATTTAAACAATGTCTTTATTCAATTTGTTAATGATTTGCAGATATTTTATATATATTGTGACCATCTTCCTTTTGCATCTTCACTGCTTCATCATAGTAAGATCTCAAAGGATAGATTAAAGGTCTCAAATACTGTAGATAGATTAATCTCAAAGGATAGATCGAAACGCTATGAGTGCTAGTGGCTTTACAAGAATGTAAAACTTCAATGCTCTGTATTCTCATAAACCCAATGTATTTTCTTGTATATAAACAAATAAATAAATAAATAAATAAATAAATAAATAAATAATAAATAAATAAATAAATTAGACAAAGGGGAAGGGAACTATCAGGAGAAAGTGCCAAGTCATTATGATTATATAGCATTTGGAAGGGAACAGGATAAGGATTTGGGATAGGATGGGGGAAGGTACACAGTTTTTTTCCATTTGATGTTTGATTACCTATCTGGGACTACATATCTGGGATATTTGTGGTTCCAGGAGCAGAGATGTGCTTGTAGTGTCCTGTCTCCTTTATTAATAATGAATATTTAGTTCCCAGTGGTCATCACACATACTGTGGTGCCAAAATAGGTTTAAAGTGTCAAACACCTTCAAAACCTTGAGTGGACACAAAGCCCCGTCCTTCTAGAAAAGGAAAGGGGTACCCAACCACCAAATAAAGGGTACCACATGCATATACTGTACCATCCTTGGATTTCTGTTTGGCAAACAAAAGCGTAGGAAGAAGAGTAAAAACAACCAAAATTATATACAGTCAAAAGCAATCAAACCACCCAGACAAACAACACAAGAAATCCCCAAAACCTGGAATTAACACACCTTAAAAAGTGACACCTGGCCTACCACAGCAACATCCCCCCCACAGGAGTCAAAGGCATGTCCCATCCACATAGAAAAAGGAAGTACAGCAAGGCTAAGAAAAAATGGGTAAAACAGGTGGAGACCACTAAACATCTAAAGAAAATGCAATCAACTCAATATAAGCGAGAAGGCAGAACAAGCCCTCACATGGTATGGCAAAAGAGAAAAGGAGGGATGGGAAGCAAGAAAGAGGGAGGAGAAGAAGAAGCAAGCCCTTAATTGGGGCAAAGCAAACCTTTAGAAGAAATATCCACATATGAACCAAACCCCAGACATGAACCCAACTCTGGCCAACACCATCTGGACTAACCCAAAGGCCAAAAAAACACAGCATGTAATGCTGCAACCATCTACCACATCATATGAAAGGACAATAGAATCTAAAAGCACTGAGTAAAACTTGACAAGATTCTAAAAAGCTAGAGGCCAGAGTCAAAGGAATCACACAAAGAAGTGGTCCTCACCAAATACCATGAAAAGACCAGTGACTGCTAACTATATTGCAGGAGAGAAAATGGATGAAAAATGAACCCCACACCTGAGGACCTCCAGTGCAAAACCAGCAAAGGGCAGATGACAAGGGCAAGTGAATGTTCAGGAAACCAATGGCTGTAGCTAATATAGCACAGAAGGACATGGCCAATATGCAGAAGCAAGCAAGGATACCAAAAACTGCATTGACAGGATAGGGTCCCAGAAGGAAGACTAGCAACACCCATAGCATTGGCTGAACCCCCCCATCCTCTAAAAGAAGTGCATTTGAGGCAACCACTGATACCCAAGATGACAAAATAATCAAACCAACTTCCCTGCAGGAAAAGTTACACATTCATAGAGGCGCAATGAAAAATAAAAAGCAATGTTGCTGAAGTGCAAAGGCAAGACATATTGCCAACGCATTTAAAAGACAAGCCAGGAAACAAGGTATACAGCCTTGTCAATTAGAAAAAAAAAGTACAATTAATGACCCAACTGAGCAGAGACAACAAGGTATGGGTATAGGAGGAATAGGAGGAGAGAAATAAGAGCCAGTTACAGGCCTCCACAACTCGGGGAAAAAGCACAACTCTAACCACATAAGCGGGCGGTTGGTATGGCCACACAGGAATGCACCCAGCAAGGTGGTTAACATATCTGGAGCTGTGTAGTGCACATCTGGAGATGCATAGCACACATCTGAAGATGCATACCACACATCTGAAGATGCATACCACACATCTGGAGATGCATACCACACATCTGGAGATGCTTAGCACACATCTGGAGATGCACAGTACACATCTGGAGATGCTTAGCACACATCTTGAGATGCATAGCACACATCTGGAGATGCATAGTACACATCTGGAGATGCACAGCACGCATCTGGAGATGCACAGCACGCATCTAGAGATGCACAGCACGCATCTAGAGATGCACAGCATGCATCTAGAGATGCACAGCATGCATCTAGAGATGCACAGCACTCATCTAGAGATGCACAGCACGCATCTGGAGATGCACAGCACGCATCTGGAGATGCACAGCACGCATTTGGAGATGCACAGCACGCATCTAGAGATGCATAGCACGCATCTGGAGATGCATAGCACGCATCTGGAGATGCATAGCACACATCTGGAGATGCATAGCACACATCTCGAGATGCATAGCACACATCTGGAGATGCATAGCACACATCTGGAGATGCATAGCACACATCTGAAGATGCATAGCTCATATTGGAGATGCATAGCTC
>WNGS01042707.1:33487620-33500602 GCA_020271785.1 Procambarus virginalis
GCTTTATATAAATTACATTGTGTACCTACAAATACTGTACTCCTCTGTATAATGTTTCAAATGTACTTTATATAAATAACAATTATATATTGTCATTATAACATCTGGAGATGCATAGCACACATCTCGAGATGCATAGCACACATCTGGAGATGCATAGCCACACATCTGGAGATGCAATAGCACACATCTGAAGATGCATCGCTCATATTGGAGATGCATAGTCATATCTGGAGATGTATAGCATGCCTGGGAATGCTTAGCATATATGAGGATGCATA
Source organism: Procambarus virginalis (assembly GCA_020271785.1). Lineage (NCBI taxonomy): Eukaryota > Metazoa > Arthropoda > Malacostraca > Decapoda > Cambaridae > Procambarus > Procambarus virginalis. Next base: position 33,487,902 of record WNGS01042707.1, read on the forward strand.
ACACACAGCTAGGGAACCACTTTGAAGAAAAAGAGGCAATATGATCACTAAGTACAAAATAGTAACAGGAATTGATAAAATTGATAGGGAAACAAAGGTGCCGAAGAAATATAAGAAAATTCACTTTCGCAAACAAAGTGGTAGATGGTTGGAACAAGTTAGGTGAGAAGGTGGTGGAGGCCAAAATCGTCTGTAATTTCAAAGCATTATATGACAAAGAGTATTGGGAAGATGGGACACCACGAGCATAGCTCTCATCATGTAACTACACTTACATAATTACCTGCCAAACACACGGCGAAACCACGACATTACTACAACTTTCGAACAAGTTTTAACACCTCCTAACAAGTTGTAAAAACCAATATATCAAGTTGTAACAGCTTTTTAATGTTATAAAACATTATACTAAGATGTAACAACTTTATTACAAGTTGCAACAAGCAGAAAATAGGGACAGTTATGGTTTGTGTTTGCAGGGATGCAGCTAATACAACCAGGGGACCCAGAGAGACCACCTACGTACAGGGAAACCCCCCCCCCAGCAAAAAATCTGGAAACCAGGGAACACCTGTGGCACATCTGGGGAACTAGAACATACAACCAGGGAACCAGGGTACTCGCCTAAGGAGCTGGTGATAACACCTGGAGAAGTGAGGAATATTAAAAAAAAAGTTGAATGTAATGCAATGCCTCTTTCTTGGATTGGGGGGCTTCAGTGGCTTCCTGTAGCTAGCCATGCTGAGATAGCTCCAATCATGTAAGTCATGTGAGCCTCTGTGAATCATTAATAGCCTGCCAGAGATCTGAGGCCAAAACCTGGCCCTCTCCCACCTCACAGGGAGGCACGGAGCATGGGATTCATGATCACATCACTTAGTGCTGGTGATCACGAATCGCCAGTAAACAAACCCCCAGAAAAGATGCTAGGCAAAACAGACAACTCCAGGGTTCACAGAAAGCAAACAAACAATGCAGCAAATGACTCGGTAAATGATCCACACAGTAGAAAATAAAAACAAAAGACTTGGTAGGACTCCTTAAAAGATAATGAGACTAACCAAGCTATAATTGATGATAAAAGGGCAGCCAACGCTCCGAATTAGCACATTAGTGCAAATATTAGAGAGATCAGACAACATTCCAATACCCCCACATAAATGTTTGAAGCAAGGGAAGAGAATAAATTTAGGGATATTTCCATTGAGTGCGATATAATCATGAGGTGCATTGACAAACAAAGATTCAAAAGCCCCAGGCCAGGTGTGAACAGAATACAATCCAAAGTCTATAAGGAACTAGCAGATGAATTATATCTCCTACTGAAACTCTTCAGAAAATCTCTGTACCACAGGATAGTTCTCTTAGATTATATACTGTTATCTCTCCCTTTGATACTGTTAATCACAACTACCTCTTACATAAATTCCATCATTATGGAATCTGAGGCCATGCCCTGGACTATATCCAATCCTATCTTAGTGATAGACACCAATGTGTAGCTATCAATGATATAACCTCTCCCACTCTACCAATAACCGTTGGAGTGCCATAGGGCAGCATCTTGGGACCTCTCCTATTTCTTATATACATCAATAATCTGCCTAATGTCTCTAACATTCTTAAACCTATATTGTTTTCTGATGATACTACCCTCATCTACTCAAACCCCAACCCACATACACTAAATAATGTTGTTAACACTTTCGCGCTTTCGACGAAGCGTAAAAAACCTAAGCTAACCTGTGCTTTGGGTGTCTCGCGCGCTTAAGCGGTAGGAGCGAAAAGTGTATACTCTTTTTACTGTCCTGACACTAATTGTAGACCTACGTATTTAAATTTGGTATCACTGTGTTCGCAATAGAATTCTCTATAAGAACATACATATAAAATACTGCCAAAGCACAAGGAATATCAACACCAAACAAAATCTATTGCGATCACTTGGCGAGAGCGCCAAACAGCAACAAATGTTTCCACTCTCTTAATGATTGCAATGACCACATTTATCCTACATCATTGATTATGGTATCATTGGAACCGCAATAAAATTCTCTATACGGACATATGCATATAAATATAGAATCAATGTCGCAACCAACCCACAAGACGGTTGGAAGTGGCTGAAGTGTTACCCGCGGCGGCATACAATTGTTATACCAAGATGAATCACTGCCATGCCGTTTTCTTTAATAAGCTCTTCGGTTATTAGAAAAAACGTAAATTTCATGGTGAACATTTCTAAACTATCCCCAACAAAATCGGATAGAAATGTAATTTATACAAATATTTTATCGTTGGACTAGCGGGTGCGTCGTCAAAGAAAAGTATCCAGGACTTTAAAAGATTGGACGCTAACGCTCGTCCGCTTAGCGCGAAAGTGTTAATAATGAACTAAAAAACAAGTACACTTTGGATGTCAACCAACATACTAACACTTAACATAGAAAAGACCTACTACATCTTATTTGGAAGCAAATCAACAAATGCAATTCACTTCAGATAGACAATGTTAACATTAGTAATAAAAATGATGGAAAGTTTCTTAGCCTATTCCTAGACAAGAGACCAACTTCAACACCCACATGCAACACATAACTAAGAAAGTCTCTAAACAGTTGGTATACTTTCCAAATAAGATATTATGTACCTAACTCTGCTCTCATCTCACTATATTATGCACTACGTAACTATGGTATCGTATCCCTATCGTATTATGGTATCTGTGCATGAGGTTCAACCACTGCAAACCACTTCAAGTCCATCATCACCCAGCAAAAATCTGCTATCAGAATAATAACAAATTCTGCTTTCAGACAACACTCAAACAAGGGGGCTAAGTCCCTAAACATCTAAACATGCTACATAAACTCCCTTCACACATTCTCTTGTGTCAACTACATCTACAAAACCCTGTTCTTAAATGCAAACTCTGCTCTGAAACTCTCCCTGGACAGATGTAATAGGACCCATAATCACCACACTAGAAATAAATATCTCTTTGATATCCCCAGAGTCAAACTTAATCTGTGTAAACACTATGCAAATAAAGGGACCCAGTCTATGGAACTCACTCCCTAATGAATTGAAAAGCTGTCCAACTTTGCGTCATTCAAAAACAAAACTAAAAGTACCTAATTTCATCTTCTTAATTTCCTACCTTGTTGTTTTAAAATTGCACTGTATCTAGTGCTACCCAATCTCCCATCTTTATGTACCTAATCCAAACAACTTTACCATTGTGATCATTGCTGTCTTCTTATATGTGCAATCAATTTGCTGTATGGTGCCTATTAATCTTGTCTAAATTAACAATCAAGCTGACAATGCAATCAATCAGAGCTACCAATGTGCTTAATATACCTACTAATCTCTCCCATCTCATTTTTCCTTTTTCTTGCAATGTATCCGTTATCATTTTATTAATTCTGCTTGAATTTACCCGCTTAAAATTATCTGTTAGATAAGGACCTGCCCGAAACACTGCACGTACTATTGGCTTTACAAGATTGTAAATACCATGCTATGTATTCTCACAAACCCAATGTACCTTCTTGTATATAAATAAATAAAAATAAATTATAAATATGTAAATGTCACCCCTATTTAAAAAAACAAAACAGTTGAATGTAATGAAATGCCAATTTCTGGGTGAGCCCCAGAGGCTCCCTTTAGCTACTATATCTGATATAGCGCCAGACTACAAGCTGTCATCAGTTGGGGGATTCTATTGGCACAAATGAAACTAAAAGCCTCCAAAAGGACTGAAGAATAGAAACAAGGACCACAAGCTTTCAAGTACCAGGCTGTGGAGAATGAGTAAACAAGGGAGAATCATACCCAATCAGGTATACGAAGCCGGAAGGACCACCTCAGTGTGCCAGCATGGTTGCGTGAACCACAGTGCGCCACACCAGCCAAAAACACCCCTGCTGCCTCCGACTCAAGGAGAGGCAGACAGTCCAAGACAACTGGATTACATGAAGAGCGAAAAACCTGAAGAGGAAAATTACAATGCAGAATCCACCGAAAGTAAAACAACACTCACACCATTTGATCAGAGTTGCAGTAAGAGGGCAGCAATGGAAAAAGCAGTTCAGAGCCTTTAGCTAGACACAACCAAGCAAGAACACCATGCAGGTGAAATTCAAGCTTCCAAGCTGCCCAAATGGTGCCTGAAGCCCTGATGGGAAATGTTGAGACTCCTATGCCCCAGAACACTCCCATCCAAGTCAGAACTCGAGAAAGCATTAACTGCAACTTCTGCCAGTTAAGCAGAAAGCCAAAGCCAGCCAACTTAGGAAAGAAGCAAAGCCATGGCCGGCAGACAATCCTGATGACTGTGGGTAAAAACCAATCAATCATCAAGGAAGGCTGGAACTCTTGACCCCAAAAGACGAAGATGACAGAAGGCCATAATGTGTTAGTTTGGTGAAAATTGTCAGAGCCAGGTTCAGACCAAGTGGTTCAAGCCCAAAAATGGTACAATGTGCCCCTTTCTGAACTCCAGCTATTCCCTGAACTCAGGATGGAGGGGACTTACCAACAAGAATCCTGGAGGATGCCTGTTGGTAAATCCCATCCAACAGTCCCAGCCTGTTGGTGATTTGAAAAAAAAAGAGGTGGGATACCCTCCACAAGAACCAGGTCACCACAAGAACACTCTTATCTAACAAGTCATGAATGACATCATGTAGAGGAGTAGACAGCTGAAGAGTTCTTGGGACACTGGAGGGAAGGAAAACAAAACCTAATGAAGACCCAGAGACACCCTCCCACTACACTGTCACTAGGGTGTACCATGAGAAGACAGGTGGGAGCTGCAAAACTGCAAAGTATGTAAAGGGATAAGAAAGCTAGAACAATGCAATTGAGAATGTAAACTGAAAAAAGCCAAGGACAATTAAAACCAGCCACCAGTACCATCACATGGACTTAGTCATGCCAAGTGCAAAAGAAGGCTGAAAAAACCTTGAACCCTGACTGTAAACACCTGGCAGAGGAAAGTGTGAACAGCCATTGACAAGAACAATAACATCACCTAATTCTATCTTTAGTGAGGCAAAACCCTGACAAGCATAAGAAAGAGAGCCAGGTACAACTGCAATAGAAGCACAAAGCTGTGTGGTGAACAAGACCCATGCCCTACCAGGAAGTGAGATGACTGAAGATGGGTGAGCTCCTAGAGGAGGAACCCAAACCCCCAAGAAAAGGTATCACTGGTGGGGCAAGGAAAATGTGAGCTGACTACAAGGATGAAAACCCTGGTTCACAGCCTGAGTGAAATACAAAGCATGAGCACAGGTAATGTGAGTGACATAAAACACAATTATGAAAGAGAAAGGAAACAATAACAAATGGCCCCCAGCAGAACTAATGTTCCAATAACAGCCCACATTACTTATCTTAAGCATGATGCACAGGATGGGCTCCACCAGAGGTGCTGTGCCACCTTTGTTGTGACTAGGCAAGTAAGGGAAGAACACAGGTGCTTCATTGTTGAGGTGTTTACATAACAGCAATGATCGTTTGCCTTGTTCCCTCTAGGATGATGATAAAGATTAAGCCACTCCAGAGGTGATATGAGTAGCCTGTAAATCACTTTGGGTACCTAATTTTCTTCATGTAGAGGGCAATGGATGGTTTCAGAGGATTGGTTCATCTCACTAAGGCATAGCTAAACCAACACTTAAGACTGTGGAGCTACTGAGGAAACCCTCCCAGAATGTAGCACAAAAATAGCAAAAATATATAATTTGCTTCAATGAAACCCCAGAACCAATTGATCTATTTGAGCAAGTCCTAACTTGAGCAAAATACATTCTATGCACTAATTTTTTTGTTTTTTTTTTCATTATAATGAATGATTGTTTTTTTTACTGGAAAGATCAAATTTTCACCAGTACAGTATATTAAAAATTATTTTAAAATATCAGATTTGCATTGTTTTAATATTTAGAACTATACAAAGTACCATTTACAATAGAGAAGAGAATCTATTTAATAAGTCATTTTGCTAATGAAACCTTTTCAGGTCAAGAGACACCACACAATATCAGTGTACATATATATACATCTGAGAGATGGAAGAAAGTGAGAGGGAACAGTGGGTGAGGGGTAACAAGGCAATGTATCACCTGTTAAGGTGAGGTCTGGAAGTCCATAATCGTGCCCACCACAAGTGAGGTCTGAGGTGGTGCGATCTGCAAGAAAACCCAAGTTCTATTCAATGATTTTCACATCTTTGAATAGCAGCTGCTTTACCCAGTTCCTTGACAATCATTTATGCTTTTATTCAACTCCATGGTGTGAGAGTGTAAGTTAATGTGGGTTCACAAAGCAAATCTGTGAGCTCCTTTATTCTGATATCTATGTTTCTGTGTCAGAAATTATAACTTTCTGTTTCTTTGCTGACGATACTTTCATTAACCTTTCACTAGAAATACCATCACCCTGAGCCAGGTTACCTGGACATGACAAGGTTGCATATAACTCAACCCCTATAATAGTGAGGAATTGCACCTACTTAAGCATGTTACTGGTGTTGTATATGCCATACCAAATACACGTTTAAGCAATTAAGAGATCATGCTGGATTTGACACAGTACTTATAGGTTTTGTGTATTTGTGGTTCTTTGACCCCACAGAACCTTACTGCAACTTTACTATTATGAATGAATAATGCAATGCCCTTTGTATGTTTATTCCAAATTTAATTGTACTGTACTGTACTGTACTGTACAGTACAGTACAGTACAGTACATCAAAAGAAAGTGGATCAATATTTGCATTCAATGGATGGCTGAGATAAGGAAAGATGCACAAAACGGACAGCAAAAGTAGGTAGTCAATGGGACTGTGGACCAATACATTACAATTCGTTGGTCAATAGGATGACAAATAGCAATACACCAGTGACACTTAGTGATATATGTGGAAAACCACATACCTATCATTTCACTTTATAAAAACATGTATCACACGCGATATCCACAAAAATGCAGATCACACACAGCAGGAATAGAAGTGGTGTCAAATTAAACCACACAGGAGCTATATATACACTGTATCTACTTGCTGGTCTTACATTAGTGCACAGGTTCATGACACTGAGTCTATTATGGCCAGCATTGAAGATGCTACCACTAATCACAGTACATAGCGTGTGTAAAGTCCCCACACACAAGTTGTCCAAGCTGTGAGATAGTTTCATCCCACTAACAATGTCACACACTCAAAGTGTCTTTACAAGCATGAACTCATACACTTAAGGTGAGTCTCCAGAACATCCCAAAGCACAACACACACACTAAACCATACCAGAGGAGATGGAGTGTGGTGTGTAGCTCATACCACAAACATTGGTGTTGGACAAGTAAGGCAGATGTTGTAACAAGTCACTGCCCTTGCCAACACACACACACAAAGGGTGATGAGGCAAGTTCTCTTGCCTTCAAACACACACAATTCTGTACACTGTTCACAAAACTCAAAGTGACAAGAGATTTTCACTGCAGCCCCCAGCAGCAACAGATCAATATAAATTGAGGAACAAAGTTCGAAAACCCAAGAGGTGCATTCCATTCACTTAACCAAGAGGTGCAGTTATAGTGGGTTACTGGCAGACATCATAGTTGCCACTAATGACTAATAATAACAACAGAAGACAGAAACTGATGAAGTGGGCTGTGGAGTGCATTTTTGGAGAGACTGAATAGAGGAAGAAACACTCTCCCTCTAGCTACCCGCACTGAGATAGCTCCACACCTATATCACATCAGCCCTTGTGAGTCCTTAATAGCTTACCAGAGACTACAACCTGGCCCTCCCTCACAGAGGCACAGGGAAGTCACGCTCAACCTCACTGAAGAAACAAATCCCCAGAATGGAAGCAAAGCAAAATAGAAAACTGCAAGGTTCACAGAAAGCAGGCAATTAATACAGTTAAAGTACCTATTTTACCTATATAATGAACAATGTACCTATTAAATCTTTTTACGTTTATCACTTACCTGGTAGATTACGGATCTGCACGAAACGCTATGCATATTAGTGGTTTTGCTAGAATGTGATACTCAAACACTAATGTAATGCACTCTCACAACCCAATGTGCCTTCTTTGTGTGTGTGTGTGTGTATATATTATATATATATATATATATATAATATATATATATATATATATATATATAATATATATATATATATATATCGTACCTAGTAGCCAGAATGCACTTCTCAGCCTACTATGCAAGTCCCAATTTGCCTAATAAGCCAAGTTTTCATGAATTATTGTTTTTCGACTACCTAACCTACCTAACCTAACCTAACCTAACTTTTTCGGCTACCTAACCTAACCTAACCTATAAAGATAGGTTAGGTAGGTTAGGTTAGTAGGGTGGGTTAGGTTCGGTCATATATCTACGTTAATTTTAACTCCAATTAAAAAATATTGACCTTATACATAATGAAATGGGTAGGTTTATCATTTCATAAGAAAAAAAATAGAGAAATATATTAATTCAGGAAAACTTGGCTTATTAGGCAAATCGGGCCTTGCATAGTAGGCTGAGAAGTGCGTTCTGGCTACTAGGTACGACATATATATATGTCGTACCTAGTAGTACCTATGTCGTACCTAGAAAAATATATATATATATATATATATATATATATATATATATATATATATATATATATATATATATATATATATAATATATATATATGAAAATGAAAACTCACACCCCAGAAGTGACTCGAACCCATACTCCCAGGAGCAACGCAACTGGTATGTACAAGACGCCTTAACCACTTGACCATCACGACCGACAAAATGAGGGTAGCCGAAGCTATTTGAACCACCTCACCGCCGGCACTCGGATTTCAAATAGCTTCGGCTATCACCTCATTTTGTCCGGTCGTGATGGTCAAGTGGTTTAAGGCGTCTTGTACATACCAGTTGCGTTGCTCCTGGGAGTATGGTTCGAGTCACTTCTGGGGTGTGAGTTTTCATTCGCATATAGTCCTGGGGACCATTCAGGCTTGATCGCATATATATATATATATATTATATATATATATATATATATATATATATATATATATATATATATATATATATATATATATATGTCGTACCTAGTAGCCAGAACGCACTTTTCAGCCTACTATGCAAGGCACGATTTGCCTAATAAGCCAAGTTTTCATGAATTAATGTTTTTTCGACTACCTAACCTACCTAACCTAACCTACCTAACTTTTTCGGCTACCTAACCTAACCTAACCTATAAAGATAGGTTTGGTTAGGTTAGGTAGGGTTGGTTAGGTTCGGTCATATATCTACGTTAATTTTAACTCTAATAAAAAAATTGACCTCATACATAATGAAATGGGTAGCTTTATCATTTCATAAGAAAAAATTTGAGAAAATATATTAATTCAGGAAAACTTGGCTTATTAGACAAATCGGGCCTTGCATAGTAGGCTGAGAAGTGCGTTCTGGCTACTAGGTACGACCATTATATATATATATATATATATATATATATATATATATATATATATATATATTATATATATATACAATATATATATATATCAAAATCAAATCAAAATGTTTATTTAGGTAAGGTACATACATAAAAGTGATTGTACAGAGTGATGGAGTTAATAGATAGGGCTAGTACATACAATGCCTAAGCCACTATTACGCAAAGCGTTTCGGGCATAAGAGTGTAATATATTGCACCTAGTAGCCAGAATGCACTTCTTGACCTACTATGCAAGGCCTGATTTGCCTAGTAAGCCAAGTTTTCCTGAATTTATATATTTTTCTACTTTTTTCTTATGATATGATAAGCAATCCATTTCAATATGAATGAGTTAAGTTTTTAAATTTAGTTAAAACTACTTAGATATATGACCGAACCTAACCAACCTTACCTAACCTAACCTAACTTATCTTAACCTAACCGAAACTAAGATAACTAAGTCAATATTTCTGTTTTAAAATAATATAATAATAATTTCAAATAAACCAATTGGAAACAATTTTGAAAATAAAGAAAATCACTCGGACTATTACGCAAATATAATATATTATATATATATATATTATATATATATATATATATTATATATATATATATTATATATATATATATATATAGATATATATATGTGGACTGCTTCAAGAATTTGTAATTTTCTTACATCTTGGGTTTTGTTTATCATGTAAGTGTTTTTATTCAACATTTCTCTTGTTAGGGTGATGTCATGGGCTTGTCTCATGTGATTTCTGGGGGCACCAGATTGAAGATGACAGGTCAAATGCCTTGTTTACCTATGTTCTTAGATTGAAGGTTACATCCTTCATACATGTATATGAATGATACATGATGTATCATTCATATACATGTATATTCATATAGGGGCAGGTGTACATGTATACAACGTTTGACTGCTGTAAAGATTTCTCCAGCGGCTTCGGGCTGTTTTTGATAAGGAGGTCAGTAGTCTTCTTTGTTTTGTCGAATATGATCAGGTCTATGTTTTGGTTAGGAGTAATGCTTTTTACTCCTTTATGGAATTATTTCTTTCATTACTCTTTCTTCTTTTTTATGTTCACTGTGCATGGTTGATTTGTAATATATTTTAATTGGAGGTGTTGTGGTTTCTGTTCTAGGTTCAGGATTGTACCATTGGTCCAAGTGTCTTCATATAGCAGCGTTTATTTCCGTGTTGCTATATCCATAGTTCACCAATACCCGAGTTATTCTTTCAAACTCTCTACTCGCGTTGCTCCATTCAGAGAAGTGGTAAGCGCTCGACGAATATAAGCATTGAGAACACTGGCTTTGTATCTTTGGGGCACTCACTTTTACCGTTCAGGCATAATCCTATGTTGGTAGGCTTAGTATATATGTTGGTGCTTAAAGAGGTTCCTGTTTTTGTCTTTAGTACATCCAGAACGGTAAACTGTTATTTTCACTCTTTTCATGTGTACATCGGAGTACTGACTCTCTCTCTAGATGGCTTTTTAGATCAATTAGTCCATCTGAGTCTTTTACTATGAAGAATATGTCATCTACACAACAGCAGTATACAGTTGGTTTTTGTATGCTACTGAAGACTCTGTCTTCGATGGTTCCCATATAAAAATCGCAAATAACACTCCTAAGGGGAGCCCATTGCTACTTCGTCTATTTGTAGATACATGTTCCATTGCGGACTGATGAAAGGAGCTTCCTTTGTACATGCCTCGAAAAAGCTCTTCAAGTGTGGCTCGGATATGTCTAATTTGGGGGTGCTTTCGTCTCTGTATACTCTGTCCAGTATCATTTCTATGGTTGTGTCGACTGGGACGTTGGTAAATAGGGATTCAACGTCCAGGGAAGCAATGATTTCATCAGGCTGTGTAGTTTTGATTAATTCTAGGAAATCTGCTGATGAGATATAGATATTTATACTGTGTATATATATATATATATATATATATATATATATATATATATATATATATATATATATATATATATATATATATATACACACACACACACACACAGTATATGCGAACAAGCCTGAATGGTCCCCAGGACTATATGCAACTGAAAACTCACAACCCAGAAGTGTGTGTTCCTCACGTGTGCCCCAAAGAATGAGGTGATTTGATAAAATGGTATGCCCAAGATTATCATCCGAGTGCCGGCGGGAAGTGGTTTAAATAGCTTCGGCTATCACTTCCTTTTGTCCGGTCGTGATGGTCAAGTGGATTAAGGCGTCCTGTACATACCAGTTGCATTGCTCCTGGCAATATGGGTTCGAGTCACTTCTGGGGTGTGAGTTTACAGTTTTATTTATATATATATATATATATATATATATATATATATATATATATATATATATATATATATATATATATATATATATATATATAACTTAAATAACAGCAAGTGATCCAGCCAGTAGTTCTTTAGTAAGAGCTGACCACCAGGCATGAGTGGTATGAAAGCTGCTCGCACTCTCCATGTCAACACTCGTCAATTTTTAATCTGATATCACACGTCTATGAGTCACCAGCTTTTTAGGTCCCAGATATTCTAGGTAAGTAATGGCCATTCTTTGGACTCTGTCCTGTGAGGGCTCATTTGCTTGTGTATCATTTGACTTTTTAGTATTTGCTTCATGTGCATGTGTTTACAAGCCTTCTTAGTTGTATGAACTTTGGAAACTGTTCACCTTGAGCTGCATATGCATTGGGAAGACCTTTCTTAGATATTCATTTTGTGTTTCCTTGTTCTGATAGGGTTGCTTCCTTGGTGGGTTCAGGTGTCTCTCACAGAGGCTGGCCTCTGTGAAGGTCTCACAGTGGCTGGCCTCCTCTTCAGCTCACTGTCTCAGGATTGGTCCTTTTCTTTCTAGTCTGGCCTTTTGCATGACTTCTCCAGCTCAGGTATGCCTGGTTTAGCAAGCAGTTTTTTCTGGTTGATGCCCCTGGATTTGTGTGACGTGTTATGGCCTGTCTTGTTTCTTCTGAAGTTTAAAGACTGGTTCGGGATTATTGTGGTACTTCTGGTTTTCTACTTTTAGGTTCTCCATTTTTGGCTTGACTCTGGCTCCTCAGTTCTTCCCAAGCTACCCTGGTGGCTTTTTACTGGCAACTTCTTTTGAATGTCCATGTTTTGGCCTAGTT
>WNGS01042707.1:33501602-33621295 GCA_020271785.1 Procambarus virginalis
GCTTCATGCAGGTCGGCGTTCAATCCCCGACCGTCCAAGTGGTTGGACACAATTCCTTCCCCTCCGTCCCATCCCAAATCCTGATCCTGACCCCTTCCCAGTGCTATATAGTCGTAACGGCTTGGCGCTTTCCCCCTGATAGTTCCTTCCTTCCTTTCTTGGGTGGTTATAAATAGGAGCTGCCTCGTATGGGCCAATAGGCCTTCTGCAGTTGCCTTTGTTCTTATGTACCACCCACACGATGGGTATGGATAGGTTCACTACCGTCCACACGATGGGTATGGATAGGTCCACTACCGTCCACACGATGGGTATGGATAGGTTCACTACCGTCCACACGATGGGTATGGATAGGTCCACTACCGTCCACACGATGGGTATGGATAGGTTCACTACCGCCCACACGATGGGTATGGATAGGTTCACTACCGCCCACACGATGGGTATGGATAGGTTCACTACCGTCCACACGATGGGTATGGATAGGTTCACTACCGTCCACACGATGGGTATGGATAGGTTCACTACCGTCCACACGATGGGTATGGATAGGTCCACTACCGTCCACACGATGGGTATGGATAGGTTCACTACCGCCCACACGATGGGTATGGATAGGTTCACTACCGCCCACACGATGGGTATGGATAGGTTCACTACCGTCCACACGATGGGTATGGATAGGTTCACTACCGTCCACACGATGGGTATGGATAGGTTCACTACCGTCCACACGATGGGTATGGATAGGTTCACTACCGCCCACAAGATGGGTATGGATAGGTTCACTACCGCCCACACGATGGGTATGGATAGGTTCACTACTGCCCACACGATGGGTATGGATTGGTTCACTATACCGCCCACACAATGAGTGTGGATAGGTTCACTACCGCCCACACGATGGGTATGGATAGGTTCACTACTGCCCACACGATGGGTATGGATTGGTTCACTATACCGCCCACACAATGAGTGTGGATAGGTTCACTACCGTCCACACGATGGGTATGGATAGGTCCACTACCACCCACATAATAAATAATCTAAAAAAGAAACCGATGAAAAACGACACGAGACAAGAAAAGCGGCCCCAGCACTGCGGGAAGAATATGGAATTAAATGTATTATGGCTAAACAAACTCACTAGAATTACCTGATACCTATTCCTTGTGATTACAAAGAACCAAGATCTTACCTCGTTTCCGTTTCATAGGTCAGTGGCCTTCTTCAGACGTTGTTGTTGTTGATTTAGGGGCGACGACAACCGTGGGATCGGATGCGCCCCGACGTACCTGTTAAGGGTTAATCGCGAAGCCCGGAAAGGTGAAACGCCAAGCCAAATCGCGAAACAAGTGACGCCAATCACTGGAAACTAATATATGCCATACGGCAAAGAAACGCAGACAGGCAGATGATTGGGGAGCCCCAGGAGTCCTTCAGGGCGACAAGCACCGGTCCCGCCCCACACAGTGAACACCAGGTAGTAAAACCAAAAACTCGGCCCACAACTAAAACGCAAAAATCATCCAGTTTCCCCAGGCAGAGCAGTAGCCAGCCGCCCACCAAGTCTGAGGGCACACCAGGAGCCCACCAACACCTGCCACTCTCGGCCAAGCCGGCCCCCGAACACCGTCACCCCGCCAGGAGAACCAGCCAGAACACATAAAAAAAAACTATCAACAATCCCGTGACCCAAGGCGATATGTGTGCCAGGTGTCGTACAACCGGACCGTTGAATAATGATGCCAAACGGTAGTAGCAAAGCCAAAACGCGAAAACAACGTGATCAGGCGGCTCCCAGGCGGAGGTGTCGAGACGTTTTCTCGTCGACAAGGTTGAACCAGGAGTCCTTCTTCAGCCGCTGAGCCGTTGAGGGGCTGATCGAAATGCGAGTCCACACTTGTGTTGAGGGTTGATCACAGGAGACCCTGATGGACACCTCGCCGCCAGAATTTATTTATTTATTTATTTATACAAGAAGGTACATTGGGGGTTAACAGAGAACATAGAAATTAAGTTGATTTTACATTCTTGTAAAGCCACTAGCACGCATAGCGTTTCGGGCACCTGCAAACCCTGCAGCAGCGTCTCCAATTTTACGATTCCGATTTAATCGCATGATCCTCTAACGTCCTTGTCTGCAACAAATCGTATATAATTGATGAGAACTGGCCAAAAAGTGATCAAATATCGAAGTACTGTGTGCGTTTATAAGTGGTTCGTATGCTAGCTCGGGGCCTTATTTCCTATTGGCTCTTGCACGCCCCAGGTGAGCGCTGATTGGTGGATGGTACCAGGCAGCACGCTATTGGTTCAGTCCGGATGACGCTATATCTCGAGCGTCCGGGTATGGACCCAACCTAACCGACGCTTGTATCGTCGACTTGATTTTAAGTCAACAGCTCTTTATTTTCGTCTAATTTATTTATAAACAGATACTTTTTCAGATAAAAATTATGTTTTTACGTGTTGTACATTCAGCACCAACATTATAATGAGTAAATATATCATATTTATTCATTACTAACGTATTGCCAGGAGGGTCCGTCTAATTACCACAAGCTACACAAGCTTCACAAAGCTTCCTGGCAATACGTTAGTAATGAATAAATATAATATGTTAGGTTAGGCTGACCTAACCTAATCTAATCTAATCTAACATAACCTAACTTAACCAAACCAAACCTAACCTAACCTAACCTAACCTAACCTAACCTAACCTAACCTAACCGACGCTTGGATCGTCGACTTGATTTGGCGTCACCAGCTCTTTATTTTCGTCTAATTTCTTTATAAAAAGATACTTTTTCAGATTAAAATTGTTTTTTTTTTGTGTTGTACGTTCAGCACCAACATTATAATGAGTAAATATATCATATTTATTCATTACTAACGTAGTGCCAGGAAGCTTTGTGAAGCTTGTGTAGCTTGTGGTAATTAGACGGACCGGTTAGGTTAGGTTAGGTTAGGTTAGGTTAGGTTAGGTTTGGTTTGGTTTGGTTTGGTTAAGTTAGATTAGGTTAGGTCAGCCTAACTTATCATATTTATTTATTACTAACGTATTGCCAGGAAGCTTTGTGAAGCTTGTGTAGCTTGTGGTAATTAGACGGACCCTGTAAGCCAGGTATTTAAAGGCAGGGGCTGGTCGCCCCTTCACACTCCCTTGCCGCGCGGTCAAATCATGCCCAACTTGTCAAAAACCCTCCCTCCATGGTGTCATCCTTCATAGTGCACACGGGTGAGCAATGGACCCGGACCCCTCCCATCACCTGGTACAACTTCATTATGTTCAAGTCATACTATCTTCAGGATATCTTAAGATGATTTTGGAGCTTACCGTCCCCGCTTCCCGGTCCTCGACCAGCTAGGCCTCCTTTTTGTTAAACATCCCCCAGGAAACAGCCTGGAGGATGTCTAATTCCCAGGTACCTATTTACTGCTAGGTAACAGGGGCATCAGGGTGAAAAAAACTGCCCATTTGCTTCCGCCTCTACTGGGCATCGAACCCAGGACCTCAGGACTACGAACCTGAAGCGCTGTCCACTCAGCTGTCAGGCCCCTTTGCTTTCCACGGCATTTTTTTTTTGTGGGGGGGGGAGACTTCTCTCCCCCAATATATGTACCTAAGCCATACAACTTTACTATTGTAATCACCTTATATCATGGTTGTTATAGTGAACACATATTGTACTGCATTATACCTTTACATAATCCTTAAATTATGCTACAATGTACCTGTTGATAACCCTCAAATTTTACATTAATGTACCTACTAATCTTTGTAAAATTTTCTTACTCTGTACCTGTAATTTTTTTCAGAGTTGCTAGAAATTACCTACTTACAATTATCTGTTAGATTATAAGTACGTGCCCGAAATGCTATGCGTACTATAGTGGCTTTACAAGAATGTAAAAAGATTTAAAGCTATATGTCCTCTCATAAACCCAATATGTACCTTCTTGTATAAAAGTAAATAAATAAATCAATTTTAATCTGAATCTTTGTATGCATGTATACACTTTCATGATGCATACTCCTTCATTGTTTCTGTACTCACCTAATTGTGCTTGCTGGGGTTGAACTCTGGCTCTTTGGGCCCACCACTCAACTGTCAATCAACTAATGTACAGATTCCTGAGCCTACTGGGCTCGGTATGTAGCTCTGTATGCATGTAGCTTGTCACATCATTTACATATTTAATGTTAACACATATGTAAGTGGGTAATTACTAATGTTAATTATTTAGAATTAATGGCGATATGCATCCTTCGTTATTATTGCAAACTGCACCATTTAAAATTTTAGGATGAATTCTCTTACCTTGTATACTTTATTTATGTACTAAGTACTATGTTCAGGTGCATGTGCCCCTACTTACGTAGAATATGTACACAAGTCTAGTTATTAAGGTCACTTAACATGCAGGTTGGTTGCAGCTAGCAACTGCAGTTGCAACAATGCCATGCAACTTGCAGTTGCAAATATATTATTATTAATACTTAAAATTAATAAAATCTTGCATCGCCTATGGTGTTTTGTTTTACTCGACGCACAAAACTACTGCATACACTCACGAATACTGCACCATAATTACCTAAGTGTAGATATAGGAGGAGAGGTACGCTCGTGGTGTCCCGTCTTCCCAGTACTCTTTGTCATACAACAGCTTGAAACTGTTGACAGTTTTCGCCTCCACCACCTTTTCACTCACCTTGTTCCAACCATCCACCACTCTGAGAAAGTGAACTTTTCCAATGTTTTTGCCAGCTTTCTTAACTTAGTTTTAACATATGTCCTCTTGTTCTTCAAATTGCAGTTTTCAAAAATTGTTCTGTCAATTTTGTCAATACTGTACCTGTTACTATTTTGTACAGTGATCATACCACCTCATTATCTTCTATCTTGGTATATTTTTATGCTTGTAATCTCTCCTTATATTTTTTGTTTCCAGTTCTGCAAGCCATTTAAATCCAAATGGAAAAGATCAAGGCAAATGGGGGACCTTTGACAAGTCGCCGGCTTCCTACCCATGTTAAGGCCAATAGTGTTAGTGGCCCTCAGGTAAATTTGGTTGTATGTCTTTGCACCTTTTCCAGTTTATTGATGTGCATCTTGAGATATGGGCACCATACAACTGTTGCATATTTCAACTTTGTTTTCACGGAGATCGTGAACAATTTCTTTAATATTCCACCGTCCACGTACAGTACTTAAAAGCAGTTTTGAAATTGGAAAACACAGCATATGCTCCTCACAATGTCCTGTATATGATCCTTTGGTGATGGTCTACTATTAAGAAGCACTGTTACATCTTTTTCTTTGTTAAAGTTCTTTAGTGTCTTTGCACATAATTTGTAGTGAGTGAGTGGCCTTTTTTCCTTATTCCACAATGTGACATTTATGCACGCTGAATTCAATTTGCCAAATGTTGCTCCATGCAGTTTTGTCCCGGTTATCTTGAAGAGCATGACAATCGTCAAAGTCTCTTATCTTCCCTAGTAGCCTATTATCATCTGCAACCATGTTGTGTGTATGACTGCACTGTGAAGCACCCACCTCATTCTTGTAAGGAGTTTCCATCAAATTCTCTCCTCACCACAGAGATTTGTGTAATCATAAACAATAACTAATTCCATGTCAGTTTTGTGTCTTCCAAGTGTTTTAAATATGTGATGCGTGACTGGTTTGGGTGAAATGCTCATATCCAAATACAGGGTAGCTGTGTGTAGTTCATTTAAATTTCCTCTTTGTACTTGATTTAGTGTACTTTAACTTTAAAGTAGTCCCTCCTATAAAATAATAAAATTTAAATGTAAAGTACAGTAGTTCCCTTACAATATACTGTATCCTGAATTGTTTGGAGAGAATAAAGTCAATTAGATTTCTATTTCCATTGCCACTTTCCCAAACCCATTTTCAACTTACCGGGTAATTCTGTTTAATTAATTCATACTGTGGCCAAATTTTGTTTTGCAAACTTTATAGACTCAATTTCAATTTCAATCAAATTCAGCAAACTACTAAAGAAATAGTGCACTTTTATTTTATTTTAGCAACTAAATCTCCCATAATAATTTTGGAGTATAAATTTTCATTGCTGTGAGCCATTGTAAAGTCTTTGCAGCATTATTATATATTCGTTGTTGTAGCTAATATTAGACTTAAATGATTTGAAATGTATGTCTAATTTTTTACTAGTATCCTCACAGTATACTCTAATATATACCAATACTTGAAAGTTTCTAACATTATTTTGGAGTTAAATTTCTCATTATACAGTTATATAATTATATAAATTTCTCATTATATCAGAAATATTACAGGAACAACCGTGGACACCTTCAAGAGGAAACTAGATTGTTTCCTTCAAGGAGTGCCGGACCAACCGGGCTGTGGTGGGTATGTGGGCCTGCGGGCCGCTCCAAGCAACAGCCTGGTGGACCAAGCTCTCACAAGTCAGGGAGTAGAAGAACTCCCAGAACCCCATCAACCAGGTATCAACAGTACCAGAAGGTCTATTGTAAGCACTGTACCGTAGAAAGGTACATTAAGGTAATTGTGAAAGCCAGAACAACAGAGGTGCATTTATTCTATTGCTGTTCAAATATTCAAATAAAAACAGTTCTGAACCAGTAGTGTAATCCTTACATTAAACAAACATTAACACAACATTTCCAAATCTGAAGTCCCATCCATCACCAGACAAGACCCACATATATTTGTTATACTGGCACTTTGAATATATTTTCCTACTGATTTTTTTAACTGTAACTACACTTTGTTGTAGACCAATAATTAAATGCCAAGTTAGTTTTCTTTATGGTTTGAAGTTAATCCCCTGACATTGCAGTGTGAATATCCCCTATTACAAGTAAATACTAAGTAATTTATTTATATATTTACTATAACAAAGCAGTATTTAATTTTGAGTGAGCTTGCATGAAAATCTTATTTCAATAATGCATATTTTGTAATAAGAATCTTAATTAACAATATAAATCCTATAATAACACAATAGCGAGAACTTCATTCACCAAAGACACTTTAAAGTAGCATACTTTGAGTTATGTTTATATTATTAAAATTTGTATTCAGTTTTTATAGGTTACAACAATGCAGGAAAATAATAGTATAGTACTATAACTCATTGTAATATAAGCTATATCAGGCTTAACATAATTAGACGTATAAAATAAACAGAACGAGTGTACGTGAGTGTGTTATCTTATGGCGGGTCTCTCTAGTGTGCACTAAATATCATTGTGATTTGTTGCAAATCTGTAATTGTTTAAAAAAAAATTATAAGCTTATGATCAAATATGTAATTATTGATGGATGAGGTAATGGGTTTGTAGGTTTGGTTTCAGGACACCAGATGTTGGCAAGCAACAGTAATCATGGGCCAGGCTAAAACTGGCAAATAATGGTCTCCAAAATACAAAAATGCACACATTAAAAATATCATTACACCAATTTCAACATGTGTTGTATGGCCTAATGTATTCTTTATTAAATGCATTTTGATATTATGCTGACAATTTTAGCCTTGTCCACTCCAATAGTCAAATGTGGTGGCCTACGGAAATGGGCACACCCACAACAAGGCTAAACATCTTAACATCATATGACTATCAAAAANGGTGAAGGGTAGAGAAGGTGGTGAAGGTAAGGAAGGTGGTGAAGGGTAAGGAAGGTGGTGAAGGGTAGAGAAGGTGGTGAAGGGTAAGGAAGGTGGTGAAGGGTAGAGAAGGTGGTGAAGGGTAGGAAGGTGGTGAAGGGTAGAGAAGGTGGTGAAGGGTAAGAAGGTGGTGAAGGGTAGAGAAGGTGGTGAAGGGTAAGGAAGGTGGTGAAGGGTAGAGAAGGTGGTGAAGGGTAAGGAAGGTGGTGAAGGGTAGAGAAGGTGGTGAAGGGTAGAGAAGGTGGTGAAGGGTAAGGAAGGTGGTGAAGGGTAAGGAAGGTGGTGAAGGGTAAGGAAGGTGGTGAAGGGTAAGGAAGATGGTGAAGGGTAAGGAAGGTGGTGAAGGGTAAGGAAGGAAGGTGGTGAAGGGTAGGGAAGGTGGTGAAGGGTAAGGAAGGTGGTGAAGGGTAGAGAAGGTGGTGAAGGGTAGAGAAGGTGGTGAAGGGTAAGGAAGGTGGTGAAGGGTAGAGAAGGTGGTGAAGGGTAGAGAAGGTGGTGAAGGGTAAGGAAGGTGGTGAAGGGTAAGGAAGGTGGTGAAGGGTAAGGAAGGTGGTGAAGGGTAAGGAAGGTGGTGAAGGGTAGAGAAGGTGGTGAAGGGTAAGGAAGGTGGTGAAGGGCAGAGAAGGTGGTGAAGGGTAAGGAAGGTGGTGAAGGGTAGAGAAGGTGGTGAAGGGTAAGGAAGGTGGTGAAGGGTAAGGAAGGTGGTGAAGGGTAAGGAAGGTGGTGAAGGGTAAGGAAGGTGGTGAAGGGTAAGGAAGGTGGTGAAGGGTAAGGAAGATGGTGAAGGGTAGGGAAGGTGGTGAAGGGTAAGGAAGGTGGTGAAGGGTAGAGAAGGTGGTGAAGGGTAGAGAAGGTGGTGAAGGGTAAGGAAGGAAGGAAGGAAGGAAGGAAGGAAGGAAGGAAGGAAGGAAGGAAGGAAGGAAGGAAGGAAGGAAGGAAGGAAGGTGGTGAAGGGTAAGAAAGGTGGTGAAAGAAAAGGAAGTTTGCAGATAAGGTACCCAGTACTCGCCTAGTTGTCCTTACGGGTGTTGAGCTCTGGCTCTTTGGTCCCGCCTCTCAACTGTCAATCAACTGGTGTACAGATTCTAGAGCCTACTGGGCTCTATCATATCTACATTTGAAACTATGTATGGAGTTTGCCTCCACAACACTGCTTAATGCATTCCATTTATTAACTACTCTGACACTTAAAAAAAAATACTTATAATGTCTCTGTGGCTCATTTGGGTACTAAGTTTCCACCTGTGTCCCCTTGTTCGTGTTCCACCCGTGCTAAGGTGTTTGTCTTTGTCCACCCTGTCAATTCCCCTGAGAATTTTGGGGAAATTCTTCCCCCTGAGAATTTTGTAGGTGGCATCGTGGTGGTGGCCCTTACTCTTCTGTCTTCCAAGGACGTGAAGTTTGGCTCCTTTAGCCTTTCCTCCGTAGCTCATTCCTCTCAGTTCTCTGACTAGTTTGGTAACATACCTCTGAATCTTTTCTAACTTTGTCTTGTGTTTAACTAGGTATGGACTCCAGGCTGGAGCTGTATTCTTCAGGATTGGTCTGACATAGTGGTATACAAGGTCCTGAACGATTCCTTACACAAGTTTCTAAAGGCAGTTCTTATGTTGACCAATCTAGCATATGCCGCTGATGACATCCTTTTGACGTGTGCTTCTTGGGACAGGTTCGGTGCGATATCAACCCCAAGATACTTCTCTATTTGACTCTTGCAGGATTTCACCTCCCAGATGGTACCTTGTGTTCAGCCTTTTGGACCAGTGGTGTAAGGGTAGTGACGGTGGTTACAGAGTTGAAGACAGTATTTAGTGAAGATGGTTACAGTGGTGAGGATGGAAGCGTGTAGTGAAGATGGCTACAGTGAAGAAGAGTGTCCATTGAAGGTGTAGCCTCCGTCTAGTAAAAAAAATAAGCTAGACTATTTGCAAATTTAAGTAAAAAAAGAAAAACTATGAAAAAATTTAAAATACATTTACAAACGTGATAAGTAATACAAGTAATTACCAAAGGAGCCAAACATTGTAATAAATAAAGCTGGTTTGTACTAAGATACGCTGGTTGGCGAGGCTTCCACACGCCGCCAACCTTTTATTATTATTATTATTATTATTATTATTATTATTATTATTATTATTATTATTATTATTATTATTATTATTATTATTATTATTATTATTGCCCTTCCCACAGCTGACTCATCTTTTCATTTATCTTCAATACAACAAATTGTTTGTAAACTTGCATTCTGGAGTCTTTTAGACTTACAGTAATACGTAGTTAGATGTTTAAATGCTTAAATTATCAAGGCCTAGATAACGGAAGATGATCAGATATAAAACCACTGTGTCCATCTATCCGTTGACGTAGGCAAGTGGAAAGCCTCGCATTCCAGTGCTTGCTGGTACTAGATACACGAGAAGATGAGGGAAGTGAGAGCGCCTGTAACTCTCCCTATACTGATACTTGTCACAATAGTGTAATAAAGTGAACTGGTGTGTTCTCTTGTACAATTACGTTAAGCATCTTTGCGTAGAAGTTTTCTTGTAGTATACAATAACGTGTGCACCAACAGTTTATTTGCCTGCAGGATGTGGTCGTTTTTAGCGGTGGTGGTAATAACGGTGGCGACAGTGGTTACTGCCACTCCGAGGGAACGAAGACAGACTGGTGACGAATGCTTCTGGTGGGAGCCGGGCTGCACCACCCCAGTTGATCCAGCTAAAGAAGGCACTGGGAACCCATCCGAACCACCATCTGTCGAAGTCCCAGTGCCTGTAGAGCGCGTCGTGGAAGGCGGCAGCTATGCAAGCTGCAACGGTGGCGAGGGCAGCTGTGTGCCCTACTACCTGTGCAAGGAAGGTGATATCATTACCGATGGAGCTGGACTCATCGACATAAGGTAGGCCGCAATCTCACTGTATAAACTACCAATTCTGCTTGTATACCATAAATTTTAGCCAAATATCTCCACTTTGCTAAGTGTAGGTAGTAACTAAGTGACTGTAACCTATCCACCGCTACCCACTGGATGGGGGGCGGTGTGCAGGACAAACATATCAATTGTGACACTAGCTCTCCACATATGTCAGTTACTTAATTTAGAAACTGTACTTGTGGTCGATCTCGAACCCATTGTTGATGTGACGACTTATACTGAATTTTGTAACTAGTTCACCAAGATTGTAACTTGCTTAGCTAAATGAATTGTGGGGTTCAGTCCCTGAGTCCATTATGTGCCTCTGTAACCCTATCCACTATCGCCCACAAGATGGGTATGGGGTGCATAATAAATGAATTAAACTGAATTGATAGACCTCAAACTATATACAGTACTTAAAACTTTCAATTCTATACATTTTGCCACAGATTTGGAGGGAACACCACCGCTTCTCGGTCGAGTTCCGAGTGTCCACAGTTCCTGGACGTGTGTTGCAACAACCCACAGAACACAGTGCCCCCTACTCCCATACCCTACACTTCCGACTGTGGTCGCCGTAACCCACAGGGAGTCAACGCTCGCATCCTCGGCTTCAAGGTTAGTTTATATCTTAAACACGGAATTCTTTGTCATTAATAATTGTTTTTCTTAGTGTTTATTTCTGTGCATGTACTGTGTATCCTCTCTCAAGTCAACGGTTCTCATATTATTGGATAATCTTGAATCTTTCCTGTTTATATATATATTATATATATATACATATATATATATATATATATATATATATATATATATATATATATGTATATATATATACAGTATATATATATATATATATATCATATATATATACAGTATATATATATATATATATATATATATACAGTATATATATATATACAGTATATATATATATATATATATATATATATATATATATATATATATATATATATATATATATATATATATATATGAATGTGTGACTGTGAATAGCCACAGTTCACTAATAAATGTTCATTTATTATGCACCCATACCTATCCTATGGGTGGTAGTGGACTCCATACTCATCTTGTGTGTGCGGTAGTGGAAACGCTTAAGGAATTCAGGAACTGAGTTCTCAAGATTCTTGGGGCTCAGGAACTGAACCCCAAGATTCATTCCGCAAAACAATTTATTCTTGATAAGCTAGTTAGTGTGATATATTTATCAACAATGGGTTCAATAATTGGACCACATCAGTCTGTAAGAAATGTAGTTACCTAATATAAGTCTTCCTATCCTGGGCTTTATACATTTGCCCGGGTATTTAAGCTGGTTGATCATTTCCTGGACGTCTCCAGGAAGTGGTTGACCCTTATGTCACACTTGTTTCTGTCCTCAACCATCATTTGTACCTTGTGCACATTCACCATTGGCATCTTTCTTTCACATACATCAACCAGTGTCAATTAATCTACACATGTCCAAGTTTCTGCTGTAAGAATTGCGTTACTATACGTCACATTTGATAAACTCGATTTATACGTTTCATTCACTATATGTCCTGGAATATTTATCTTAGCCTTACTCGTCACCCGGCCCAACCACTTGGGGCTGGACGGTAGAGCGACGGTCTCGCTTCATGCAGGTCGGCGTTCAATCCCCGACCGTCCCAAGTGGTTGGGCACCATTCCTCCCTTCCCCCCCTCCCCGTCCTATCCCAAATCCTTATCCTGACCCCTTCCCAGTGCTATATACTCATAATGGCTTGGCGCTTTCCCCCCTGAAAATACCCTTCACGCGTCACCCCATCTATGTATACAGTTTACAGTCATGAGAACATCACACAAGCCTAATATTTCCTACAATAAATAAAACTAGTTGCCGCTTACATAATTAACTTTAAACACGTGATTCAATTCCTTTTAATAGTATTTAATATTTCACCAAATCCATATACATTCATTAACATCCAGAGTAATACTCTCTTCACTTTATCAAAGGCCATAAATGTTGTGTAGACCTTTTTACCCGCCTCCACTACCTGCCTCAAAACAGTGTATGATCCATACAACTTTTTCCACTATGAAAAACACAACTTCCACTACGGAGAAAGCGCTATGCCAGTGTGACAACAAAGCATACGAGGGCAGGGAAGGAACGGTACCCAACCACCTGGACTATCGGGGATCAAATGCCTACCTACAAGACACAAGATCCGTCTACAGACCAATCAAAGTGATTGATTGATTGATAAAGGTTAAGCCACCCAAAAGGTGGCATGGGCATGAATACCCCGTAAAATCAGAGTGGTTGGGTTATCCATTAAGCAGACTCCTTTCTCTATAGTTCTTGCACGCAACATTCACAATTATTTTAATACACTGTAAATGTATAATCAGAGCTCTTTTTTCCTGTCATCTGACACTGCCACTTTCCCAAGCTTTCTGGCAAATAATTTACACCCATTGCATTTCCCATTCTCTGCTGTCCCTAATTTTCCTGCATATACCTCATTAATGGTTGCAGCTTTTCCATACTATACATAGCACTCTCATTGTCTACCATTCATATATAGCCTTATACTTCGTATTAGTAAAACACAACACTAACTGAAGACCTTTGTAACCATTATTATTTACTGCTGGAACGCCAGGTGCATCCATAATGCAATTTGAAAAGCCTCTTCTCATTTTATGATTCAGATCGCCCTGA
The DNA here is from genome assembly GCA_020271785.1 of Procambarus virginalis. Taxonomy (NCBI): domain Eukaryota; kingdom Metazoa; phylum Arthropoda; class Malacostraca; order Decapoda; family Cambaridae; genus Procambarus; species Procambarus virginalis. The sequence continues at coordinate 33,514,925 of WNGS01042707.1, forward strand.
ACAATGACTGCAATATTTGTGGATCGAGTAAATCTTGCTCTAAATTACTCCATAAATTCAAATTTTCACTTACTACATGGAACAAATGCATTCACCACATCCACTTTAACACTTATTCAGACCTAGTTTGTAAACAAGCACCTTAAACTCTGCTCTGAGAAGTTATTACTCGCAGTTCTCTGTGTTGGGCAAGATGAGAGTTGTAGCATATCATTAGGTAGAGCTTCTTTGTCGAACCATAACATATAATACAATTTCGTTATACATCTTTAAAAATTTGTTTGACATTGTTTTAATGACATATGATTTTGCCTACATTAGACATGGGTTTTAGAATAAGCTGTGCAACTTGAATTAAAGTTAGGTCAGCATATTCAGTTAGTTTAATGCGGGTATGTTAGGGTTGTGGGGACTATTGCGTATTACTATTACTACAACATAAGTTTACTCTGTTAACTTATGTTGTAGTTATCTGTTGATATAAAAACCTTGCTACAATGTACCCTTTCATCTTACCTCATATGTTAGATTAAGGATCTGCCCGAAACGCTTTGCATGCTAGTGGCTTTGCATGAATGTAAAAATACCAAGCTTATGTAATCTCGCCAACCCATTGTTCCTTCTTGCAAATAAATTATTATTATTATTATTATGATACAAGCAGCTAGCCTCGTACTGACTGGAATAGGGTAATGAGAAGTTTGGGCTTGCGCCGCCCTAGCTCTATAAAACAAATGTAGGCTTGTATGGCTGTGTGGAATATGAAGTAAGTAATCGAAGAACACAAAATATAATCAAAGTCTTTAAGCATAAATGAAAAGAGCAGTCATTTACTTCAACGCCTACTCGCCGCAGCCGTAAGTGCCAAAACTCTGTTAAATCTTAAAATAGAACTGGGAAAAATCATCAGGGTAAAAGAGGGGGATCTTTGACAAGCCGCTGCTTCCTGTCCCCATGGAGGTCACTAGTGTGTTAGTGGCCCTGAGGTAAAAATTCATGTAAACTTAATAATATCAACAAAATCAGTAATGTTTGTATACTTATGTCTCATGTGATTTATTCCTCTCAACAGGATAACCAGGCGCAGTTTGGCGAGTTCCCGTGGATGATTGCGGTCCTGAGGCAAGAAGAAGTGGTGATTGACACGCCTGTTAACCTGTACGTATGTGGAGGTTCACTGATCCATCCTTCTATTGTGCTCACCGCCGCCCACTGCGTCGCCTCTTGGGAGGCTGGCGTGCTCAAGGTCCGGGCTGGAGAATGGGACACCCAGCGTACCTATGAACTCTTCCCTCACCAGGACCGTAATGTGGCCAGGGTCGTCGTTCACCAGGGCTATAAGTCTGGTCCTCTCTTCAATGACTTTGCCCTCTTGTTCTTAGATCAACCATTTGAGTTGGCGCCCAATGTTGATACACTATGTCTCCCTAATCAGGGCCAGAACTTGCTTGGAACAGAGTGCTGGGCTACAGGCTGGGGCAAAGATAGATTTGGAAAGGAAGGAGAATTCCAAAATGTTTTGAAGAAGATTAAACTGAGTCTTACTCCCAACGCTAAATGCCAAGCTGCTCTAAGAACTACTAGGTTGGGTAAATTTTTCGTTCTGGACAATTCTTTCAACTGTGCGGGAGGTGAAGCCGGGTTGGACACGTGTAAAGGTGACGGTGGTTCCCCACTGATGTGCCAGGTAGCACCCAACAAGTACGTGCAGGCCGGCATCGTAGCATGGGGCATTGGATGTGGAGAAGGTGGCATCCCAGGCGTATATGCCAACGTGCCCTATGCCAGCAAGTGGATCAAAGATACAGCAAATTCAGTACTACCTGAAATGAAGGTCACCGTTGGAAATTACTGGGATTATATACCATCGTAATTTTGCACATGTACGAGTTTTTTAGCCATGTAAAGTAAGGAGCGTACCTCCCGACTGAACAAGCGAAGATGCTTGGGTTAGAATCATATTTAAACCATATGGTAAATGTCTGGGAAGACAGGAGTTGGTAGTGTAGAACCATCCTGTGTAGCAACAGCACGGTGTTGACCCCCACAGGAAAATTAAACACTCTTTGGTGTCGAATATCTAAGATTCCAAAAATATATTTATAACTGTCACGTGGGACAATAACAGTTGTGTAGGTTTTTGTCATCAGGTGTATGACACAGGTCCAGGTCCACAATGATGGACCTGGACCGGTGATGATGAACCTTGAGTCTAGAGTCCTGACATATATTGGCAACATCAAATTGTCGAGGTCCCTGCATGTTCTATATTTAAGCTGAATATATTTATGTAAATAAACAAAAAAATAATAATGCAGTATTTATTTATTCCAGTGCATGGTCACTTTGAGAGCACACCCTGAGACACGATCACCTTACCATATTTCAAAAGCTGTATTCTCTCAATAGTTTTTACTCCTCTTCTTTTTTCTTATTAACAAGCTTAGGTATACATAGCAATGTGCTGCTACTCTATTCCATATGAAAGATTACACAATGTAGATAAAAAAAACTAGCTATAAGTTCATCTCTTCTTAAGCTTCCGATAAAAAAAAGTAAACATTTCCTCTGGAAATTAATTTCTCCAATCTCGACGTCATGGAGAAATTGGATCAAAATTAAATCTCCAATTACTGCTAAATAGTTGTTCTTATCCTTTTCTGCATATTGAACTCCTTTAATTATGAAAGCAGTGAAAAAACATATTTTAGTACCCAAAGATAATGTAAAATACGGTCGGTAAATCCACAAAATATATTATTTGTATAGAATAATCGATAGAAAGACGAGTTTATACTGTAGTTTTCCTGACTAGAGTACAAATTGTGTACATTTTATCAAAAACGAAAATCCGAAGTGATTGTAATATATATTTAGTGCAATACTACCAATAACAAGGTCCCTTCTTACTAATTCTCATAAGGAGAAAAAATAAAGTGATAATTAAGAACAAATAGGCCACAACAAATAAATGTGCATTCCAGAAATGCTGGCAGTTTTTTTTTTTTTTTGCAGGGATATTCCCTAAGCCTCTGGCTGGCCCACTAAGTGTTGCTTGTTTCTGTTTTACTTGGGCGGAGTGTGAGTATTTATGACTCGTATGGTCGCTTCAGTAAGATTTTGCCATATGTGTTTAACAACTTCTTCTGTTCTGTTGAATCTAAGTTGAAATCTTAATGGGAATGTAACTGTGCATGCTGGCAGGTGATGCGTCTAATAGCAAACGACCAATTGGTATCGAAGGTTGAGAATCTCTCTGACGCCGAAGAAGTTTTTTTTTTAATTATCATTTTCTACCACAGACGTGGCCACACATTTACAATGCTAACCGCCATATATACATTTTCTTATATCCTCCATGGACAGGGTGAGAGATTTGTCAAACATATAGTTCAGGGATGTATTGAACAATCAACCACAGAAGGTGATTGTAGTGTTTTTTAAAATGCTAGGCTAAGCTACATAGGTAAAAAGCTACATAGGTAAATACATAGATACACAGATTTACGTATGCCCTACATAAAGTGTTCGACGTGTCTTTTACATTGTGTCATTAATGTGCACTTACAAAGGTGAAATGTAATTCTGATCAGCTTCCACATATACTTTATACACATACATACACACATATATACATACATATACATAGATACATACATACATACATACATATATACACACACATACATACACATACATTTGTCTCTTTTACTCTGACAGGGTAAGATAGCTGATAGAAAAACTAGTGTGCAATTAAGTGTGTGCTTAAGTGTGTTAAGCACTTAACCACTGAAGGTGATTAAGATGCTTTTACAAGCTCAGGTTATATAGTTACATCACATTCATACATTGTATAATTGATACATTACATGGTCAATCTAGGGTACATGGCAAATATATCATCAAGTGTTCCAGTACTCATATAGTTGTTACAGAGTTCAGCATACCTCAGCCTAGGAGGGCGAAAGTCAGTCAATATGGGACATTCTATAATATAGGGCCAGGTTCCTGGAGTGTAATCCCTCTGGTCACATTGTCTTGTGCAGGTACACCTGTGGACTGTCTTGTGGAGGTACACCTGTGGACTGTCTTGTGGAGGTACACCTGTGGACTGTCTTGTGGAGGTACACCTGTGGACTGTCTTGTGGAGGTACACCTGTGGACTGTCTTGTGGAGGTACACCTGTGGACTGTCTTGTGGAGGTACACCTGTGGACTGTCTTGTGGAGGTACACCTGTGGACTGTCCTGTGGAGGTACACCTGTGGACTGTCTTGTGGAGGTACACCTGTGGACTGTCCTGTGGAGGTACACCTGTGGACTGTCTTGTGGAGGTACACCTGTGGACTGTCTTGTGGAGGTACACCTGTGGACTGTCTTGTGGAGGTACACCTGTGGACTGTCTTGTGGAGGTACACCTGTGGACTGTCTTGTGGAGGTACACCTGTGGACTGTCTTGTGGAGGTACACCTGTGGACTGTCTTGTGGAGGTACACCTGTGGACTGTCTGTGGAGGTACACCTGTGGACTGTCTTGTGGAGGTACACCTGTGGACTGTCTTGTGGAGGTACACCTGTGGACTGTCTTGTGGAGGTACACCTGTGGACTGTCTTGTGGAGGTACACCTGTGGACTGTCTTGTGGAGGTACACCTGTGGACTGTCTTGTGGAGGTACACCTGTGGACTGTCTTGTGGAGGTACACCTGTGGACTGTCTTGTGGAGGTACACCTGTGGACTGTCTTGTGGAGGTACACCTGTGGACTGTCTTGTGGAGGTACACCTGTGGACTGTCTTGTGGAGGTACACCTGTGGACTGTCTTGTGGAGGTACACCTGTGGACTGTCTTGTGGAGGTACACCTGTGGACTGTCTTGTGGAGGTACACCTGTGGACTGTCTTGTGGAGGTACACCTGTGGACTGTCTTGTGGAGGTACACCTGTGGACTGTCCTGTGGAGGTACACCTGTGGACTGTCCTGTGGAGGTACACCTGTGGACTGTCCTGTTGAGGTACACTTGTGGACTGTCCTGTGGAGGTACACCTGTGGACTGTCTTGTGGAGGTACAACTGTGGACTGTCTTGTGGAGGTACACCTGTGGACTGTCTTGTGGAGGTACACTTGTGGACTGTAAAACATTCAGGGATGGTGCTAGGCTACAGTGTCACCTACATAATGAGAGCTTCCTTTTGATACCTACAGTTTGCAAAAAATGTGGTGGACAATGTGGGGGTGCCAGTCCGGGGCGAGGCATTTGTCTGTTGGCATGACTAGTGAAAGAAGCACACACGCAGGAAATATTATAAACTCCATGACAAGAGAGTTACTAGTCCAAATTCGAAGCCGCGTACACTTGTAGGAAAACTATCTAAAAAACACAGAATAATGTAAACTTTGTTTAACTGAGAATAAAGACTTCTTGACTTCAAAAAGGCGGGTTTTAATGTAACTTATTTATTCACGAGAATCCCAGTGGATGATGGTTTACAAAGTTTATTTACTGAAATATGATTTGCAACTTCCAGTGTCTATCACAATTTGATTATAAAGTTTTACTATAATTTGTTCATAACAATGAATAACAATATTTTGGGTGACAATGGTTAACCCTCTTTCATCAGACTTAGATAATTGATGTATGGAATTCTGCTAAACCAAACGAGTAGAATGTTTTTCCCCAAATGTCACATTGTATAGATGATTTGTTTTGTTCATTTAAAAAAGAAAAAAAATGGACTTTTTTTTAGAATAATTAAAGAATCTAAACTGACAATGGAAATTTAACAAGATTATTTCATTAAAATTGTTACATGTTGTAGTCAATTAATTTAAATATAGTTTAAAAATTGATGAACATGTGTGCATTTCTACACATTTCAGCATGACAGTAAAAAAATATTTCGTCCGTGTTTATGAGGCTCTAAGATGATGAAATCGGTTCCAAATGACATACGGGTGTCACTGACGTGGATGAGTGTCACTGTGACATGGATGAGTGTCATTGTGACATGGATGAGTGTCATTGTGACATGGATCAGTGCCACTGCGACCTGGGAAATTACAGTGAACAGGAGAATGACACTGTGAACTGGGAAATGGTACTGTGAACTGGGGAACGGCACTGTGAACTGGGGAATGACACTGTGAACTGGGGAATGGCACTGTGAACTGGGGAATGACACTGTGAACTGGGGAATGGTACTGTGAACTGGGGAATGGCACTGTGAACTGGGGAATGGCACTGTGGACTTAGGAATGACACTGTGAACTGGGGAAAGGTACTGTGAACAGGAGAATGACACTGTGAACTGGGGAATGGCACTGTGAACGGAGGAATGGCACTGTGAACTGGGGAATGACACTGTGAACTGCGGAATGACTGGCCACAGATGTAAATTACTCAGCCGGAACTGTTGGGGGTCCGGTTCTTGAACCAATTGTGCTGTAAAATACTGCTGATCAATGCAATAAGCTGTGTCACTAGCTTATCAAGACCAACTTGCTTAGCTAAATGAATCGTGGGGTTAAGTTCCTGAGCCCATTATGTGCCTCTGTAACGTTTCCCACTACCGCCACACGATAGGTATGGATAGGTCCACTACCACCCCACCCAACCACTTGGGCTGGAAGGTAGAGCGACGGTCTCGCTTCATGCAGGTCGGCGTTCAATCCCCGACCGTCCAAGTGGTTGGACACAATTCCTTCCCCTCCGTCCCATCCCAAATCCTTATCCTGACCCCTTCCCAGTGCTATATAGTCGTAACGGCTTGGCGCTTTCCCCCTGATAGTTCCTTCCTTCCTTTCTTGGGTGGTTATAAATAGGAGCTGCCTCGTATGGGCCAATAGGCCTTCTGCAGTTGCCTTTGTTCTTATGTACCACCCACACGATGGGTATGGATAGGTTCACTACCGTCTACACGATGGGTATGGATAGGTCCACTACCGTCCACACGATGGGTATGGATAGGTCCACTACCGTCTACACGATGGGTATGGATAGGTCCACTACCGTCTACACGATGGGTATGGATAGGTTCACTACCGCCCACACGATGGGTATGGATAGGTTCACTACCGTCCACACGATGGGTATGGATAGGTTCACTACCGTCCACACGATGGGTATGGATAGGTTCACTACCGTCCACACGATGGGTATGGATAGGTCCACTACCGTCCACACGATGGGTATGGATAGGTCCACTACCGTCTACACGATGGGTATGGATAGGTCCACTACCGTCTACACCAGGGTCTCCAAACTATGGCCCGCGGGCCACATCCGGCCCGCCACATAATTTCATCCGGCCCGCCAAACAAATCCCTGTGTGGTGGCCTTGAAAAAATAATTATCGTACGAATGGCATCGCAGAATTATTCAAAGCTGGGGCTGCTGACTGGTGGCGCTCAGCCCGAGTCAGTTTTCCTCTCTCTCGATAGTGTGACGCACAGATACTAGTACTGGTAGGTATGTGTTGTGCATTACAACCAATCAGTTGTGTATAACAGTTATAATTTGATAAAGTTTGCTTGTAGTTTTGTGTCCATTTTTGGTTCAACATACTTGTGTGAAGAAACATTTTCCAAAATGAAGTATGTGAAATCTAACTATCGAGCAAATTTGTCTGATGATCACTTGAAATCAATTCTTACAATTGGCTCATCTAATCTGGAACCTGATTTTAATGAAATTTTGAAGTCAAAACGACAGTATCATTCGTCACACTAATTTGGTTGCATAAAACTAAAGGCAGGAATCTATTTAGTTTACCCTAATTTTTTCCAAAAAGATATGTTTTAATTTTTCCATGTTTATACTTTAATATTTGAGGAAATTAAATTACTGGCACTGATTTGTTTTTTGTTTTTTTTTCTTTTTTATTCCTTTGGCCCGCATAAATATGGGAAATATATAATGTGGCCCTTACATTGAAAAGTTTGGAGACCCCTGGTCTACACGATGGGTATGGATAGGTCCACTACCGTCTACACGATGGGTATGGATAGGTTCACTACCGCCCACACGATGGGTATGGATAGGTCCACTACCGTCCACACGATGGGTATGGATAGGTTCACTACCGTCCACACGATGGGTATGGATAGGTTCACTACCGTCTACACGATGGGTATGGATAGGTCCACTACCGTCCACACGATGGGTATGGATAGGTTCACTACCGTCCACACGATGGGTATGGATAGGTTCACTACCGTCCACACGATGGGTATGGATAGGTTCACTACCGCCCACAAGATGGGTATGGATAGGTTCACTACCGCCCACACGATGGGTATGGATAGGTTCACTACTGCCCACACGATGGGTATGGATTGGTTCACTATACCGCCCACACAATGAGTGTGGATAGGTTCACTACCGCCCACACGATGGGTATGGATAGGTTCACTACTGCCCACACGATGGGTATGGATTGGTTCACTATACCGCCCACACAATGAGTGTGGATAGGTTCACTACCGTCCACACGATGGGTATGGATAGGTCCACTACCACCCACATAATAAATAATCTAAAAAAGAAACCGATGAAAAACGACACGAGACAAGAAAAGCGGCCCCAGCACTGCGGGAAGAATATGGAATTAAATGTATTATGGCTAAACAAACTCACTAGAATTACCTGATACCTATTCCTTGTGATTACAAAGAACCAAGATCTTACCTCGTTTCCGTTTCATAGGTCAGTGGCCTTCTTCAGACGTTGTTGTTGTTGATTTAGGGGCGACGACAACCGTGGGATCGGATGCGCCCCGACGTACCTGTTAAGGGTTAATCGCGAAGCCCGGAAAGGTGAAACGCCAAGCCAAATCGCGAAACAAGTGACGCCAATCACTGGAAACTAATATATGCCATACGGCAAAGAAACGCAGACAGGCAGATGATTGGGGAGCCCCAGGAGTCCTTCAGGGCGACAAGCACCGGTCCCGCCCCACACAGTGAACACCAGGTAGTAAAACCAAAAACTCGGCCCACAACTAAAACGCAAAAATCATCCAGTTTCCCCAGGCAGAGCAGTAGCCAGCCGCCCACCAAGTCTGAGGGCACACCAGGAGCCCACCAACACCTGCCACTCTCGGCCAAGCCGGCCCCCGAACACCGTCACCCCGCCAGGAGAACCAGCCAGAACACATAAAAAAAAACTATCAACAATCCCGTGACCCAAGGCGATATGTGTGCCTGGTGTCGTACAACCGGACCGTTGAATAATGATGCCAAACGGTAGTAGCAAAGCCAAAACGCGAAAACAACGTGATCAGGCGGCTCCCAGGCGGAGGTGTCGAGACGTTTTCTCGTCGACAAGGTTGAACCAGGAGTCCTTCTTCAGCCGCTGAGCCGTTGAGGGGCTGATCGAAATGCGAGTCCACACTTGTGTTGAGGGTTGATCACAGGAGACCCTGATGGACACCTCGCCGCCAGAATTTATTTATTTATTTATTTATACAAGAAGGTACATTGGGGGTTAACAGAGAACATAGAAATTAAGTTGATTTTACATTCTTGTAAAGCCACTAGCACGCATAGCGTTTCGGGCACCTGCAAACCCTGCAGCAGCGTCTCCAATTTTACGATTCCGATTTAATCGCATGATCCTCTAACGTCCTTGTCTGCAACAAATCGTATATAATTGATGAGAACTGGCCAAAAAGTGATCAAATATCGAAGTACTGTGTGCGTTTATAAGTGGTTCGTATGCTAGCTCGGGGCCTTATTTCCTATTGGCTCTTGCACGCCCCAGGTGAGCGCTGATTGGTGGATGGTACCAGGCAGCACGCTATTGGTTCAGTCCGGATGACGCTATATCTCGAGCGTCCGGGTATGGACCCAACCTAACCGACGCTTGTATCGTCGACTTGATTTTAAGTCAACAGCTCTTTATTTTCGTCTAATTTATTTATAAACAGATACTTTTTCAGATAAAAATTATGTTTTTACGTGTTGTACATTCAGCACCAACATTATAATGAGTAAATATATCATATTTATTCATTACTAACGTATTGCCAGGAGGGTCCGTCTAATTACCACAAGCTACACAAGCTTCACAAAGCTTCCTGGCAATACGTTAGTAATGAATAAATATAATATGTTAGGTTAGGCTGACCTAACCTAATCTAATCTAATCTAACTAACTCTAACCATAACCTAACCTAACCTAACCTAACCTAACCTAACCTAACCTAACCGACGCTTGGATCGTCGACTTGATTTGGCGTCACCAGCTCTTTATTTTCGTCTAATTTCTTTATAAAAAGATACTTTTTCAGATTAAAATTGTTTTTTTTTTGTGTTGTACGTTCAGCACCAACATTATAATGAGTAAATATATCATTTATTCATTACTAACGTAGTGCCAGGAAGCTTTGTGAAGCTTGTGTAGCTTGTGGTAATTAGACGGACCGGTTAGGTTAGGTTAGGTTAGGTTAGGTTTGGTTTGGTTTGGTTTGGTTAAGTTAGATTAGGTTAGGTCAGCCTAACTTATCATATTTATTTATTACTAACGTATTGCCAGGAAGCTTTGTGAAGCTTGTGTAGCTTGTGGTAATTAGACGGACCCTGTAAGCCAGGTATTTAAAGGCAGGGGGCTGGTCGCCCCTTCACACTCCCTTGCCGCGCGGTCAAATCATGCCCAACTTGTCAAAAACCCTCCCTCCTTCATAGTGCACACGGGTGAGCAATGGACCCGGACCCCTCCCATCACCTGGTACAACTTCATTATGTTCAAGTCATACTATCTTCAGGATATCTTAAGATGATTTTGGAGCTTACCGTCCCCGCTTCCCGGTCCTCGACCAGCTAGGCCTCCTTTTTGTTAAACATCCCCCAGGAAACAGCCTGGAGGATGTCTAATTCCCAGGTACCTATTTACTGCTAGGTAACAGGGGCATCAGGGTGAAAAAAACTGCCCATTTGCTTCCGCCTCTACTGGGCATCGAACCCAGGACCTCAGGACTACGAACCTGAAGCGCTGTCCACTCAGCTGTCAGGCCCCTTTGCTTTCCACGGCATTTTTTTTTTGTGGGGGGGGAGACTTCTCTCCCCCAATATATGTACCTAAGCCATACAACTTTACTATTGTAATCACCTTATATCATGGTTGTTATAGTGAACACATATTGTACTGCATTATACCTTTACATAATCCTTAAATTATGCTACAATGTACCTGTTGATAACCCTCAAATTTTACATTAATGTACCTACTAATCTTTGTAAAATTTTCTTACTCTGTACCTGTAATTTTTTTCAGAGTTGCTAGAAATTACCTACTTACAATTATCTGTTAGATTATAAGTACGTGCCCGAAATGCTATGCGTACTATAGTGGCTTTACAAGAATGTAAAAAGATTTAAAGCTATATGTCCTCTCATAAACCCAATATGTACCTTCTTGTATAAAAGTAAATAAATAAATCAATTTTAATCTGAATCTTTGTATGCATGTATACACTTTCATGATGCATACTCCTTCATTGTTTCTGTACTCACCTAATTGTGCTTGCTGGGGTTGAACTCTGGCTCTTTGGGCCCACCACTCAACTGTCAATCAACTAATGTACAGATTCCTGAGCCTACTGGGCTCGGTATGTAGCTCTGTATGCATGTAGCTTGTCACATCATTTACATATTTAATGTTAAACACATATGTAAGTGGGTAATTACTAATGTTAATTATTTAGAATTAATGGCGATATGCATCCTTCGTTATTATTGCAAACTGCACCATTTAAATTTTAGGATGAATTCTCTTACCTTGTATACTTTATTTATGTACTAAAGTACTATGTTCAGGTGCATGTGCCCCTACTTACGTAGAATATGTACACAAGTCTAGTTATTAAGGTCACTTAACATGCAGGTTGGTTGCAGCTAGCAACTGCAGTTGCAACAATGCCATGCAACTTGCAGTTGCAAATATATTATTATTAATACTTAAAATTAATAAAATCTTGCATCGCCTATGGTGTTTTGTTTTACTCGACGCACAAAACTACTGCATACACTCACGAATACTGCACCATAATTACCTAAGTGTAGATATAGGAGGAGAGATACGCTCGTGGTGTCCCGTCTTCCCAGTACTCTTTGTCATACAACAGCTTGAAACTGTTGACAGTTTTGGCCTCCACCACCTTTTCACTCACCTTGTTCCAACCATCCACCACTCTGAGAAAGTGAACTTTTCCAATGTTTTTGCCAGCTTTCTTAACTTAGTTTTAACATATGTCCTCTTGTTCTTCAAATTGCAGTTTTCAAAAATTGTTCTGTCAATTTTGTCAATACTGTACCTGTTACTATTTTGTACAGTGATCATACCACCTCATTATCTTCTATCTTGGTATATTTTATGCTTGTAATCTCTCCTTATATTTTTTGTTTCCAGTTCTGCAAGCCATTTAAATCCAAATGGAAAAGATCAAGGCAAATGGGGGACCTTTGACAAGTCGCCGGCTTCCTACCCATGTTAAGGCCAATAGTGTTAGTGGCCCTCAGGTAAATTTGGTTGTATGTCTTTGCACCTTTTCCAGTTTATTGATGTGCATCTTGAGATATGGGCACCATACAACTGTTGCATATTTCAACTTTGTTTTCACGGAGATCGTGAACAATTTCTTTAATATTCCACCGTCCACGTACAGTACTTAAAAGCAGTTTTGAAATTGGAAAACACAGCATATGCTCCTCACAATGTCCTGTATATGATCCTTTGGTGATGGTCTACTATTAAGAAGCACTGTTACATCTTTTTCTTTGTTAAAGTTCTTTAGTGTCTTTGCACATAATTTGTAGCGAGTGAGTGGCCTTTTTTCCTTATTCCACAATGTGACATTTATGCACGCTGAATTCAATTTGCCAAATGTTGCTCCATGCAGTTTTGTCCCGGTTATCTTGAAGAGCATGACAATCGTCAAAGTCTCTTATCTTCCCTAGTAGCCTATTATCATCTGCAACCATGTTGTGTGTATGACTGCACTGTGAAGCACCCACCTCATTCTTGTAAGGAGTTTCCATCAAATTCTCTCCTCACCACAGAGATTTGTGTAATCATAAACAATAACTAATTCCATGTCAGTTTTGTGTCTTCCAAGTGTTTTAAATATGTGATGCGTGACTGGTTTGGGTGAAATGCTCATATCCAAATACAGGGTAGCTGTGTGTAGTTCATTTAAATTTCCTCTTTGTACTTGATTTAGTGTACTTTAACTTTAAAGTAGTCCCTCCTATAAAATAATAAAATTTAAATGTAAAGTACAGTAGTTCCCTTACAATATACTGTATCCTGAATTGTTTGGAGAGAATAAAGTCAATTAGATTTCTATTTCCATTGCCACTTTCCCAAACCCATTTTCAACTTACCGGGTAATTCTGTTTAATTAATTCATACTGTGGCCAAATTTTGTTTTGCAAACTTTATAGACTCAATTTCAATTTCAATCAAATTCAGCAAACTACTAAAGAAATAGTGCACTTTTATTTTATTTTAGCAACTAAATCTCCCATAATAATTTTGGAGTATAAATTTTCATTGCTGTGAGCCATTGTAAAGTCTTTGCAGCATTATTATATATTCGTTGTTGTAGCTAATATTAGACTTAAATGATTTGAAATGTATGTCTAATTTTTTACTAGTATCCTCACAGTATACTCTAATATATACCAATACTTGAAAGTTTCTAACATTATTTTGGAGTTAAATTTCTCATTATACAGTTATATAAATTATATAAATTTCTCATTATATCAGAAATATTACAGGAACAACCGTGGACACCTTCAAGAGGAAACTAGATTGTTTCCTTCAAGGAGTGCCGGACCAACCGGGCTGTGGTGGGTATGTGGGCCTGCGGGCCGCTCCAAGCAACAGCCTGGTGGACCAAGCTCTCACAAGTCAGGGAGTAGAAGAACTCCCAGAACCCCATCAACCAGGTATCAACAGTACCAGAAGGTCTATTGTAAGCACTGTACCGTAGAAAGGTACATTAAGGTAATTGTGAAAGCCAGAACAACAGAGGTGCATTTATTCTATTGCTGTTCAAATATTCAAATAAAAACAGTTCTGAACCAGTAGTGTAATCCTTACATTAAACAAACATTAACACAACATTTTCCAAATCTGAAGTCCCATCCATCACCAGACAAGACCCACATATATTTGTTATACTGGCACTTTGAATATATTTTCCTACTGATTTTTTTAACTGTAACTACACTTTGTTGTAGACCAATAATTAAATGCCAAGTTAGTTTTCTTTATGGTTTGAAGTTAATCCCCTGACATTGCAGTGTGAATATCCCCTATTACAAGTAAATACTAAGTAATTTATTTATATATTTACTATAACAAAGCAGTATTTAAATTTTGAGTGAGCTTGCATGAAAATCTTATTTCAATAATGCATATTTTGTAATAAGAATCTTAATTAACAATATAAATCCTATAATAACACAATAGCGAGAACTTCATTCACCAAAGACACTTTAAAGTAGCATACTTTGAGTTATGTTTATATTATTAAAATTTGTATTCAGTTTTTATAGGTTACAACAATGCAGGAAAATAATAGTATAGTACTATAACTCATTGTAATATAAGCTATATCAGGCTTAACATAATTAGACGTATAAAATAAACAGAACGAGTGTACGTGAGTGTGTTATCTTATGGCGGGTCTCTCTAGTGTGCACTAAATATCATTGTGATTTGTTGCAAATCTGTAAATTGTTTAAAAAAAAATTATAAGCTTATGATCAAATATGTAATTATTGATGGATGAGGTAATGGGTTTGTAGGTTTGGTTTCAGGACACCAGATGTTGGCAAGCAACAGTAATCATGGGCCAGGCTAAAACTGGCAAATAATGGTCTCCAAAAATACAAAAATGCACACATTAAAAATATCATTACACCAATTTCAACATGTGTTGTATTGGCCTAATGTATTCTTTATTAAATGCATTTTGATATTATGCTGACAATTTTAGCCTTGTCCACTCCAATAGTCAAATGTGGTGGCCTACGGAAATGGGCACACCCACAACAAGGCTAAACATCTTAACATCATATGACTATCAAAACACACCAGGTATCTGATTATCCAATTGGCATTTCTCATTAATGAAACAACCAATCCATTCCGGTACTAGAGTATTTACTGTGTGTCATAAGTCAGTGAGAACGTTTGGCCCATGTCACTGGATGGTAAGTAACTAGGGGAACCATCTCTCAGGTTTGGGTTGTAAATCTCTCTTACAAAAACTACCCCCACTAAACCCACTGATTTCAAGTACTACTCTGATTTTGATAATTGATTTTGTTTCTAATATATTTTATTATATACAGTTTTATGAAACCTTGAGATTCCTAGTCATAATTCCTCTAGAAAAGGATTAGCACACCTGTATTTGGATTTGCATCCTAAACCCAAAAAGCAGTTCCCCTGCATTGTAACATTTATCACAAATACAGATAATTAATCTGAAATTCATGTTGCATTTAGTTTCCTGCATAATCACTATGGCCAGTTTGCATAATAAGCAATCCTGAAAACTTTAACTTTTTTTTTGCCTTATTGCTTCTGCAACAAAATGAGACTTAGTAAGGCAGGTTTGCAGAGCAGAGTCCATTAAGACAATGGAGCTCAACACAGAGCACTCAGGTTAGCAGATCTGAACTTTAAACAGATCAGAGGCCATGGTAAGAGACACCAGTCGAATTACGACTCTGATTCAGAACAAAGAAGTATGAAAATTGATAAGATTGGCAATCATGAGCTATAAACACCATCTATATCACTTTTTGTCAAACCTGATAATAAAGATGACCCTAACAATGTAGGTAACTACAGCTCATGATCACTGTCCCATCAGAGTCATTATGGTACATAGATATCCAACGGTGCATAATTTCAAATACGTCCCCTTCGTGACAAAAAACCCGATGTAAACAGATGACCTATTTTCTTCTATTGTCTGGAGTACATTAAGGCTCATTTTCCTTGTTTTATTTATAGAACAATGAGATTATAAAGATTGTTACAAAATAGGTCATATGGTCACTAATATGCATGTATGAGGCCAGAGCAGAAGGCGGGGAAACACAAGTGGACACAAAATATACAAAAAATTTCTTTCAATAATATGAAGAAGGATATATAGTATACAGTGGTTCCTTAGACATTTCCAAAAAGAAGCACGATTATCATGCAGTACATGACACCTGGATCTATATTACATATCACATTTTATTATGTATCTAATGGGATTTTTTTCCAGCATAGTTCAATCTAGGCATTTTTACTGCATGACCACTGGTAGTCTGAGAGAGGGATGGAGTCAGGGTTTTGTCAAGAAAGGGATTCACATGAAAGTGTTCATGGTGTATCTTTCAGATTTAAGACAAGTCAACAAGTCAAGATTGTAGTGTTAAACAAATGCCCACTTTTAAAAGAACCACTTCTCCATCACCTCCTGACTCCGCCCCCATATAGCCTGGCAAGTGTGGGACAGGCAGTTATCTAGGGCACGGTGCAGTCAGTTGGCTGGCATTCTTGGCAGTTTTTTTGGGGGGCAACCTGGGCAGTGTGGTCACCTAGTAATGTTTGTTAGGTTATTCAACAAATTTTCAAAGCATGTGCTCCACTCATTTTTATTCCAATGCCTTGTATAACTGCACTTTTATTCTTATAAAATATTAACTTTAAATATTCTTTAGAACACTGTGGGGAAACAAACGATAAAGTATCACTTCTGATCATGTCTTTCCACCTTTCAGCCAGTTAGCTGACATACCCTGCACCATCTACTGGTCTGTGACATTAGGAGAAGAAAAGCCATGATTGAATAGAGATGAAAACTTAAGCTCTTGGCATTTGTAAGGCAATGACAACACAGTCGCAACCAGAGAGCTGCGCTTGGTGAGTCCTTGGGGGTTAGCTCATACACTATTCACTCCCCCAACAGCAAGTTATGGAGGTATAGCTTCCACACCTTAGCTGAGCAGCTGTCAATGTTCATAGATAATTCAGTGCAGCACATCTTATTAGGACTCAAGAAAATATGCATGAGTAGATATGAACAACACTCTGGTGAATAATAACACTCAAGCATTACTCAGTGATATTCATCACTGATAATAAGGGCCATAATGGGCCAAGTTCCCAAGGTTACTGTATGTAGGAACAAGGATTATATCTTTGCACACTGTGGATCAAAACAGGATATTGTAAACATCAGAAATGTGGAATGGCATACCATACAAACTAGGATATGATCACAGGGGTCAATGTGGCTCAGCAAAATTGGATAATACCTTCCAACCTCCAGCTAAGGTTGGCAACTAATGGACATAGTCACCACAAGAGATCTTGAGTGGCCATGCACTAGTGAGCCATAGTGGACCAGGCCCCTGAGAGACGGTGGGTATTGAAATGTGAACATATCCAGGGTTCAAGATAACATGGTATAATTTGTACCCACGGGATACTGTGAAGATGACCACCCAAGACCATTCATAATTTTATATTAGGATGACCTTGCTCACAAATCCCAAAGTGAGATTTGCTGGCAAAAGTTGCAGCATGCATAACCTGTGAGGCTTCCAGATCCCCACTGATGCTGCCTTGCTGGAGGTGATGGTGCTGGCCACATGTGACTACACTGGGACTGTATAACCCAGCACCTTGGCACTCAACGGACATGGTGCCAATAACAATTTTGATTTGTTAAATGCAGTTTCTTTACAACTTTTGACAACTTTAACTTGCAAGACTAAGAACTTTATTCACACTGATGTATCATTTAGTAAACTTTGTTAATGTTACACAACTAAGTAAAAAACTATAACACTTAACATTTTGTTCAAACTCTTCTCTAAACAAATCGCATGTAAATACATTTCTGGGCCTACATCTTACTGAACAACTATCCCTGGCTATATGGTGCTTGTGAAAATGTGGATGTCTTCTGTGCCACAATTTTGATACTTTTCTTAAATGAAAATATGAATGATTAGATGAGGAAACAATACCCTAAAATTATATATACCAATATGATCAACAGAAACTATACTTTATAAGAACATAAAAAATTACAGGAAGAGGAATAAAAAAGAATAGTTACAAAATTTAACACATTTTGCTATCGAAAAGTTATGCACAGATGACTGAAAATACATCATTAAAAATATCTGCTTAATATTTAACTTTCTATTGTAGCATCCTCACTCTCAAACAGACCTGGGTACATCATGTCAAAAGACCAAGTATTCAGTGTCAATTTTCAGTAAGAACAGTTTGGACACCACTGAAATATTGCTGAAATTTAGGCTGGTCTATGACATGAGTCCAAGAAAGTTTGAAGGACCCTGAATATATGATCACTTGCTGCAAGTGTGACTTGTACGGCTGCATTGGCCAATGTGTCTGTGAGCCGGGCATGTGCAGGCTGACTTACAACGGGCAACTAAACTCAGGGTTGACAATGGAGCTACACTCAAACCACCTGGGACACTAGTGAGTGAGTCAAGGTAGCAACTTGCATAGTTGGAACATCCTATTACACTTGTGAATTTCCCTATGTCGAAAGTTCGCGATCCCACACAAAAGCAGAGTTTAACACACAAAGAATACTCATTCAAGCATCAATATATACAATTCAAAGATGATGATCACAAAATGAAATTTGTTATTTCATTCCTTTAACTGAAATGAGCATACGCAAAACAGTCTGAACACATATGAACTGAGAATGATGAAGCACACATGGGCCACCTGCTTGTGTAGTGAGGTGCACAACACCTCTCCTTGTGCTGGGACCATCCGGAACACAACAGACCAAAAACCCACTATGGGAGATGGGAATTGCTACAAAGGGTATGGTTCTATACTGAGAAAGAAGATCAGGTGGGGTAACTGTAGTGGGGAGGACGGCTGAGGCACAGCACGGGGCAGCTGCCGCACACTGTTGCACTTCAAGAGTGGTGGGTGGTCGGCAGCAGCAGCTGATGAGCGGGTGGTGTGTTGTGGTGTTGGTGTGATGTTGGTGCAGCGCTGGACTCTTTATTTTTTTAGATGTAGGAGTAGGGTCCGTCAGTGAGGGCGCTACAGAGGAGGAGTCAGGAGTTATCTTCTTTAGTCATGTCTCCCCGGTTAGGCTTGTACTCTAGGCCAGGGTCAAACTGCATGAGGACGAACACCTGGTCAGTGGGCAGCAGCGTGAAGTCATCCGGTGGGTTGGTTATCACATACCGCTTGGACGACGCGTCACACGAGCTTGATGTGTCGCGGAATCTGCAGTCCAAACCAACGGCAGATTGAGGAACCATACGGAGTGTTCTGTAAATCAATTTCATATCTCACGAGCATAACGAAAATGATATTTCATTAAACAAGAGTTCCTCCTGCTCCTCGCAAACAATTTACAAGCTTGCCCATTGGCCATGCTACTGTACAGAAAGTGCAGAAACGTCTCATAAGCCGTGTGTTTAAAAGCAGGTTTACATACTTTACAAAGCCTACTTATGCAGGCTTGAATAAATTATGATAGGATTTTAACAAGCCAGGTGCATACACACTGTTGTGATACATTACAATAGCTTATTTTTAACAAACCATATTTTGATGATGCAAAGGCTCTCTTATTTAGAGGTCCGCTCTTAATCAATATTGAATACAATAGAAGGGTGAAGAAGTGCATTAAAGCTAATATATAAATACAAGGAGGAGGGAGGAAGGAGAAATACTCTGTGTTGAAAGGTAGGAGTAACATGATCATGACTTAAACCTTATATCATTGCCTTTAGGTTCATTTAACTTTGTTAAAAATAAAGATAAATGAGTCCAATTGACACACAATATACTGGTATAAGCTTTGGTCCCTGTCACTCCTTACACATAAGTGAAGTAGCAAATGACTGACATTGTCAGCCTTTGTACATACATGGATTAGCTGTGAATACAAAGTCGGTGAGGTGCAGGTGGGGTGGTGGTGTGCTTACTCACCTGTAGAGACCAATACATAGCATGCCATAGTTCCGCAGTGCTGCACAGAAGAGGTCACCATACTTGCCACCTTCACCAAACTGACCAAGTGGGCCATCATAGAGAGAAATTTGACCAACTTGACATCGATCACGATTTGCCAGTGTCTCAGGTGTGCTGTAGACAAAAATATGTATAAATTATGGAAAATGGGCTTCAAAGTAAAAATGTGTTTCTCTATTAAAAAGTTCAGCATTTTAATTTCAAAATCACAGAAATGCTGTAATGCTATACAATATGACAAGTGTCATATACCAGAGCATGTCTGTTATTTAAAACATCGGTGACATGTAGCTCTCAAAGCTATACACTTTACAACAAATGTATGTGTGTGTGTGTGTGTGTGTGTAGGCCAAGAGAAGGCGTGCTCCTCAAGATGAACCGTGAAAAGTAATTCTTTAGTCACTTGCATTCTTATGTTCAAACTCCTCATGCACATACAGCAACCAACATTGATTACAAGTCAGTTGGTTTTGGTATTCTGAACATAATTTACCAGTCTGTTAGCTCTGGAAGTACTGTATGTTGAACATAATATATACAAAATTTAGTTAAGTTAATTTTAAAGCTTGAAAGTTTATTTCAATTTTTTTAACTAAACATCTTTCATCCACATTATTTCATGAACTACTGGAAGATAATCCTTACAGACAAGTCCAGTTTGAGTCATTGTTCTTGAATGAATGGTAAAATCATCTGCACTAGTGTCTACAAGCGTTTTAAAATTGAATCGTCAAAGGAATTGTGACAGTTCCATTTGCTGGAACAATTTCAATAACCAATTCTTCTATGGTATTCTAACATAAGGATTGAATTTAAAGGCCTTCTGATGTTGCAATGGCTGAAACCTTGTGTAAGCTGTTTGCACCTCCCTCTGTGATGTGGTTGAAAACTTCTTTGCCACTTGTTTGACCTGCAGGATTCTTGTTGGATCAGTGTGGTAGGGTGTGACGATATTAATGCCATCTATCGACCGTACCCGACCCATTTTCAGTGTTCACTCATGGAAGGCTGTGGTCTCACTAAAGCAGGTGTACTATATGTACTAAAACTAGGTGTCCTTCATACTATTTAATTTTCTTTTCTCAGAGGTGGGTGAGAGTTAGGTTGGCTGGTGAAAGCAGTCCACCAGGAGAGTCCAGTAAGGGCAGTCTTCAGGAACATAAGGCTTGTTTCGGTTGAAACAAGAAGGGCCTGGTCATTCAAGGCAGTGAACTGTCTGTTAGTAGTTAGCGAGCTACTGGTGCAAGAACGACATATCCCAGGATGGCCATGATGTGTTCGAAAACGGAGTGAACGTCTGTCAGTCCACTAGGTTAATGCTTGTTTGTGGTTAAGCCTTGAGAGGAAGCTAGCCACTGCCTCTCTCTTTTTTTGGCACATTATTTTTGAACGAGTTCGTGTTGACCTTCTTCAAATTTTGCCATAATGCTTCCA
The DNA here is from genome assembly GCA_020271785.1 of Procambarus virginalis. Classification (NCBI taxonomy): domain Eukaryota; kingdom Metazoa; phylum Arthropoda; class Malacostraca; order Decapoda; family Cambaridae; genus Procambarus; species Procambarus virginalis. The sequence goes on from WNGS01042707.1 coordinate 33,536,417, forward strand.
TGCTATGTTCACCTATTGGCACCCTCTAGGAAATGTTTTGCAGTTCCTCTCTCATTCCTTGATAGTCTCCTCGATAGCAATCTAGAAATTCATCATCATGGACCTTTATGTGGGTTTCTAATGTGTAAGCTGTAGAGTCTCCTGCTGTGTGGAACAGCTGTGTGCAACAACTGGAGAGCCATCACCACTTGTGTCTTAAGTTACAGGATACATTGTTTTATTGTCATTTAGCTAGCTAGTAAGCACCACTAGGATTCTGGTTTATTTTTGTTATGTTAGAAGTTACAAAGAAAAATTGACAAATTCTTCAAATTTACATGAATTTTTCTTATTTCCTCGTCACCCTGGGAAGAGGAATTATATGAGAGAGAGAGAGATCCCTTGTGAAGTGTACAATTCAGGAGAGACACGCATAGAAACAGCAGTGTTAAATGCTGAAAAACAGTCTGGAACTCTTGCATTTGGAATCCCCACTCGTACAATAGTCAGTTCTGCACATGCACAGAGCATTATCATAGCAGGAAAGCGTCATCCCCCAGCAGAGTGTAAACAACAAAGAAAATACAGTACAGTACATGTTTAAAAAGTATATTCGATGCTTGAAAATATATTGAAACAACAAGAGGGCACTTGACAGCTGGGTGGACAGCCCTTCAGATTCATAGTCCTGAGGTTCCGGGTTCGATCCCCGGTGGAGGCGGAGACAAATGGGCAAAATGTTTCTTTCACCCTGATGCCCCTGTTACCTAGCAGCAAATAGGTACCTGGGAGTTAGACAGCTGCTACGGGCTGCTTCCTGGGGGTGTGTAACAACAAGGAAGCCTGGTTGAGGACCGGGCAGCAAGGACGCTAAGCCCCGAAATTATCTCAAGATCTCAAGATAACAGTATTAAATGTTGAAAAACTGCCTGGAGCTTTATAAAACATAGAAATGAACTTCAGTATTTGGTGATACAGGTGTGTATGAAACATTTTTGGAACTGGGCATATGAACACAGATGTGCGAGGGGACTCGGTGGTGTGCAGTACTAGTACTAGTAGAAGCCCAGTCGTCACTTTTGTGAGATGCGGCACTTTCCTAAAATAACGATAAGTGCATTGTATCTCATAAGTACTATAGCGGTGCTCCTTCTCTGTATTAGTTAGTGATAGGCAGTTTTAAAACTTTGTTTATAGAACCCTGTATGTAAGTATTTTGTGTTATTTTTATTCAATCACTCGATTTCTATAACATGTGGTCTGTGACCCATCAACTTTGATCTCCATTTGTAAGTGTTTAAGTGTCAGGACCTTGTATTGCTAAAACCCATGCTACCTTTGTAGTTACCAAGGAAGTGTAGTGTGGTGACATTATGTCCCAGTTGGTGTGGATCCAATAGTCAATTCACCCATAATGCTTATGTTTGCTGAAAAGTATCCCTCTTGATCTCAACGATCCTATAATGTAACCAAGTACCCCTATCTATTCAGTGTAAAATACAGTAATCCTGCATTAATCAATAAAACCCAGTCATAAAATTGTACCCCAAGGTATATTTCTTGTCCCTGGTAGAATAAGATTTATTGTTTCTGCTTCAGCGCTTTTGCTGAGTATATTTACCTTGAATTTACCTGAGGCCACTAATACTAGTGGCCTCAACGAGAACAGGAAGCTTGTGGCTTGTCAAAGGTCCCCCCCCCCCCATTTGCCCTGATGATCTTTTCCAACTATTTTAAAACCTAGCAGTTTTGGTGTTTACGGCTTTGGCGGGTAGGCAGTTCCACAGGTTTACAACTCTATGGGTGAAAAAGCATCTCCTGTTTTCGGTCCTACATTGTGGCTTGTTGAGCTTGAACCCTTTGCTCCTCATTCGTGTTACATCTGTCCTTTTGAAGAAATTGTCTGGATTGACATCCTCCAAATTGTTCAGTATTTTAAAGGTTTTGATGAGATCTGCCCTGTCATGCCTGGTTTGCAGTGTTGTTAGGCCTGTGGCCCTCAACCATGCCTGATACGTGAGTTGACTTAGGTCTGGAATGCTTTTTGTTGCCTGGTGTTGCACCTTCTCCAGAGCAGCTATGTTTTTCTGAAGATGAGGTTTCCATGCCTCATGGAAACCTCAATTTCCAGGTGGTGGCACACCAGAGACTTATACAATTGAATGACTACTTTCTTTTCCTTGAAGGTAAAGGTACGCTTGAATATTCCCAGAGTTTGGTTCGCTTTTCTGTGGGGAGCCCCTACGGTTCCCTGGAGCTCATCGGACTAATTTATGTTATATTAGACCGGGACATTAGCTATGGAGTTCAGACCTACCAGGGACCATGAGCCAGAACCTGGCTCTTTCAGAGACGTTGCAAGGAGCAATGGCCCTGGAAAACCCCCGTGGTTGAGGGTTTTCCTTATCTGCCATCGACCAGGTTAGGCACCCAGAAAGGTAGGCATAACAAAACAAACCCCACATGGTAAGAAACTAACAACAAAAACCGAACAGAGGTAGAACTCCCTACAATACCAAGGAAACAAGCAAACGTAACACACTACTGCCGCGCCGCTCATCAGCGCAGGCCCCCCCTTCCCCGAGAGGGGGAGGGGGGGCCTCGGACCTCACAGCGACGGCTGCATAGCACTCCAGTTTGTAAGCTAATGTTAACTGGGACAGACACTTCTCTGGCCTCAGTTTCCTAGGTAGTGTTTGCCTTTGTGGCACTCACTGCTGTGCTTTTGTGTTGTGTAGTAGCCAGGTGTTCCTCATCAGTACCGGGACTGCATGCGCTTAGGGGCTTCCTTCCCTAAACGCCCTGTGAGTACTGCCCCTGTGCGACAGGGTTATCATCCCTGGGGCGTTCGGAAACCATACCCGTAGAGGTTCTTGCTGCTTGGCATTTGCCTCGCCTTTGGGACCAGCTCAGGCTTGGGGCCCTTGTTTGGCCTTGGGTAGGGACTGGTATTGTGCTGGTTAGGGCGTCAAGGTGTTGCACGACCTGCTACCTACACGACGACCGGTTCCTGTTACCTCTGGGGGACGGTGTACTTTTGCGGGGTTTTTCTTTTCTTTTTCTTTTATTTTCATTGCCTGGTAGGGGTCTGCCTAGTGTGGCTATGATTCCACTGGTAGTGTTTGGTGGCCCTCTGCTAGGCCTCTGTGATTGTACACGTCGCAGGGGTTTTCAGTGTTGGCATCTACCCCTTGTTAGTTTTGGGTGTTAACTGGTTAGCAACACCTTGCCCGGGCTTCCCGTAGCAGTTAGCCTACGGGCCCTGGAAAACCTTGTCGGGGCTCGGTGGACCATTGGATGTGTCTTCCGGGTTCCATTCCGTCTTGTGCGGGTTCGTTGGTTGCTGTGCCCTTGGCTCAGGGTGACAGTCGCCGCTTTACCTCTGTCATGCTGCCTGTTGGGTCACTGACACATTGAGCCGGAGTCTTGCAAGTTGTGTTCTCTGCTTGTTCTCCAGTACTCTTCTGATGCCCTTACTGTTCAGAGTACAAGCGGCATCCACGTTGCAAGCTCCGTTTATGTTGCTGCAACGCGCTAGGTTGGTTTCTCACCCGGATGCCCCTGGGCCGTCCCGTTTTGGTTAGGTGCTGTTCGCCCCTTTCCCTCCCTGTTTCTGGCTCCTGACCGTCTGCGGGTTTTGGGGTCGGGGCGGGGTTTCATTGGGGCCGAGACTCGGGCGGTTTTGGGGAGCTGCCCCGTTTGGGTTGGGGATGGAGATTTTCGAGCCTGTTCCTCCTGCCAAGGCTTCTGGTCTTACCAGCGGCCCTTTAATGCCTTTCCCCTGGACTCTTCCTTTTCTTTAGGGGCAGAGGGTGTGGAAGACGACTCTGCCCCCGGGGCCTCTGTTGCGGGTTCCCAGGGCTGTGGGGGATGCCTGATAGCAGTTCTGGGGCTGTTTGCTCCTGCCTGGGTTTTCTGCTTCTGGGCAGGGTTTTTTGTCCCTCTCGTCTGCTTACTTCCCACATTTGCTGGCGTGTTTTCGGATCTATTGCGTTGGTCAAGGCTCCTTGCTCTGGTGGCCATTTTCTTTTTGCAGTTTACTTCCCCACTTGGCTACCGGGGGCACTGCGGCTTCTTTACCGGTACCTGGATGTGCGAGCCCGCGTTTTGGGTGAGCTTTTTCACCTCCTTCAGGTGGTTTATCCTCCTGTTGCCGTTTCTTTGCTTTTCTGGGGTGTTCTGCCCACCTTCTGTTCCTTTGGGAATGCTTGGGTGTAGGTTTTTACACCGGTTTTGGCATTTTCTGTTTGTCTGGGTTCTGGGCCCTGGTGTTTGGGCTCCGTGTCCCTGTCTGTTTATGCTTGCTCCCACACCTTGTCCCTCGGTTTTTGGTCCGTTTTGGCCATTTTTCTGGGGGTTCTGTCTGGGTGCTGTGCTTTGCACTTCTGTGGTGTATTTCCGTCGGCAAATGTGGGAGTTTGGGCTCCCACAGGTTTGATTCCGGGTTCCTTTGGGGTTCTTTGGTTTTGAAGGGGTTCCTCTTGGGCCCCCTTTGTGGGTTCAGGGGGTTTTGATACCTTGTGTGTGACCCAGTTCTGCCTTCTGGGGTTACGGGGTCTTCCTGGCTTGAGGCTGATCTTCTGGGTCTTGGCATGTGTTGTGGTCATGCCAGGGCCTTGGGTTTCTGTTGTCGAGGTGGGCTTTTTGGTGCAGTTTTTGGTGCTCTCTTCGTGCCTTCTTCATCTGGCCAGCGTGGTGCTCTCTGCCCACCGGTCGGCGGCTTGTCTCTTTTTTTTTTTTTTTTTCATGTGTATATGTGCATGTATGTGTATGTATGTGTATATATACTGTATATATATATATATATATATATATATATATATATATATATATATATATATATATATATATATATATATATATATATATATATATATATATATATATATATATATATATATATATATATATATCTATATATATATATATATATATATATATATATATATATATATATATATATATATATCTATATATATATATAATATATCTATAGTTAGTTTAGTTCATTTATTATGCACCCCATACCCATCTTGTGGGTGGTAGTGAGAAAGGGTGGAAAGGGTACAGAGGCACATAATGGGCTCAGGGACTGAACCCCACAATTCATTTAGCTAAGCAAGTTACAATCTTGATGAGCTAGTTACAAAATTCAATATAAGTCGTCACATCAACAATGGGTTCGAGATCGACCTCAAGTACAGGTTCTAAATTAAGCAACTGACATGTGAAGAGCTAGTGCCAAAATTTATATGTTTGTCCTGCACACCGCCCCCCATCCAGTGGGCAGCGGTGGATAGGTTACAATCACTCAGTTACTACCTACAGTTAGCAAACTGGGGATATTTGGCTAAAATTTCTGGTAGCAGATCATTTTGAATGAAATATTTACACATCCCTGGAACATTGGTTATAGAATTGTCTCTAAATTCATGTATCTTTTCGCACTCCATCACATAGTGACGGAGGGTGTGCGAATAATTTTGTTGACACAGTTTACATTTGGTCAGGTCTACATCGGCAGATAATGAGAATTCCCAGAGATACTTGTAACCGAGTCTAAGCCGAGCAGCAGTAACATCTAGAAGTCTGCTGATTTTATTGGATGATCCATAGATGTGTGGCTCCTCTTGCATGATAGTATGATGATAGATGGAATTACTGGTGTCAATTTCACTTTGCCTCAGATCTACAAGATATATATATATATATATCAGTATATATATCATATATATATATATATATATATATATATATATATATATATATATATATATATATATATATATATATATATATATATATATATATACTGTATATGTGTGTGTGAGTGTGTGTGTATTTATATAAATATATTTTCTTTTGGAAGGGACTTCGTTCCCTACACTGTTGACGGGGCACTGGGGGGCAGCTTGCTCTGTTGGCTCTCAATTGGTCAGCTGTTCGTGGGCATTTTTTGGTTGTCTTCCGGCCTCTGGTGGCGTCAGGGAGGTTTCTTCCCCTTTGGGGAGTTTGGGGCTGGCGGGGTGGGCTTCTTCCCCTGCGCTTTGTCATGTCATCTTGGTTGGTGCGTTTCAACGTGGTCTATCCGCCCCATCCTTCCGGGGTTCCCGTCTGTTCTAATGCAGACATAAGACTTTGCAGATCTGCGGTTCTTCTGGACTTGTTCAGTCTGCGCCCTGGATTCTTTGCCCTTTTCGGAAGGCTGTTGTCTCCGGTCCAGCTTCTGTTGGGGCCGGGTGCCTGGTTGGTGTCGCTGGACCTCCGGGTTCCTTCTTGGCACGTTCCTCTCCAGGGTTCTGGACTGGCACAGTTGGTGCTGGTGCTTCAGGCTTGCCACTTTTTGTTGCCATCCCTAGTTTGTAATGGGCACTTAGTGGATTTACGCATCTTTACAGGATTTTGATGGCCTGTCTGTGTCTGCTCGGGATTCGGTTTTCTGGCCCAGCTCGACGACTGGCTGGTGTGGGCTCCCAGTAGGTCCCCTTGTCTGCTTGCCAGGAATGTGGTTCTTTCCAGATCACCGGGTTCGGGTTCGGCGTCTGTTTTGGTTCCTTCCGGGACTCCCCTTCCGCCTCTCTTGCGATCGTTGAGTTCGTCCACCAGGGACCTTGCGTTGCTGCTGCGTCGCCGGCTTCCTCTTTGGGGTTTTCAGGGTTCCGTGCCTTGGCGGCTACCCGAGCCTTCGCTCGATGTGTTCACGGATGGGTCATCTCTCGGCTGGGGCTTTGTGACCAGTGCTCACCAGGCCGGCCAGGGACAGTGGAGTCCGTGCTTCCATTGGGCTCACAGCACAGTTCGGGAGTTCGTGGCTTTCTGGTTGCGCTTTGGAGGGTTCGGTTCACTCGGGGCTCTACCATCCAGCTCCATTCAGACTGTTCTCCGGTGGTTCATTGCCGGAACCACGGATGTTCTCTTCAGTCCTTGCCCTTTGGGGTTAGTCCCTTCAAGTGGCTCGTCTGCTGGATTCTCGGGGTTTGGCTCTCCGTGCGTTTCATGTCCAGGGAGTGTCCTACATCTTGGCAGACGGCCTCAGTTCATCCTCTGTTCACGGATTGGCCGGTCGTCGCCAATTTCGTCGGCTCTGCCAGACGTACTGACTCCCAGACATGGACATCTTCGCGTCTGTGTGGTCTCGGCGTCTCCCATTCTATATGGCGCCCTTCCCCGCTTGCGAGGCATTCACAGTGAGTGCCTTTCGGCAGGACTGGCCGAGGTGGAGTTACCTGTACCTCTTCCCCCAGTCTAGCTGTTGCTTTGGGTTCTGGCTAGGTTAGTGTCTTTCCCAAGGAGCGTAGTCCTTGTGGCCCCTTGGTGGCCGGCCCAGCTTGTTTTCAGATGCTGCTTGATTGGTGTCTGAACCCAGGGCGTTTCCCGTGGCTCCGCCTCTTTTGGCAGGTCAGACAGGTCCGGTACGTGGCTGGTTCGACCTTCTCCTCGGCTCTTCACATCTGGTCTTTTGATGCGGGTGTATCACAATCTCTATGGTGATCAGGTGGCTTCGTTGATGGTGTCCCACCTGTGAACTTTGTCTCGGCGACAATATGAAGTTTCCTGGTGTTTTTATTCATCATTTTCTTGCTCTTCGTAAGTTGTCTTCTCTTTCGCATTGGGGTTGTCTTGTCCTTTCTTGGTTTTTCGGACCGTTATTGATGCTTCTTACTGTCGCCTCGGATCATGCAGCACTGGCGGAGCCACTCCAGCTTACGTTCGGGGTGGCCGTCACATCCGCCCTGTTCCATACATTTTCTCGTGCTTTGTTTCACCTCCGGCCTGCTCATGCACCGCCTAAGCCGTCCTGGTCCTTGGTTAGGGTGCTCTCTTATCTTTCCCCTCCTCGGTTTGTGGTAACCACTTCGGTTCAAGGTTGTTTTTCTAAGGTCCTATATTTGTTGGCATTGACCTCTGGGGGTCGGGTTGGGGAGCTTCCGGCTCTCCTCCGGCGCAGGGGTTTCTGCTCCTTTGGTTCTGGTGGTAGGTTTGTATGTTTGCAGCCTTCTCTGTCTTTTCTGGCGAAGGCCGAGACGGCTGCTTTCCGGAGGGGTCCTTGGGTTATTGATGCTTGGTTGGTTCGGCCGGGGGTGCGTCATGTGTTGTGTCCGGTTGCAGCTCTTCGCTGTTACCTGCGTGCCATGGCTGGGGATGCGTTTTGGGCTGATCCGATTTCACTCGTTTCCTGTTCCAGGGCTCGGGTCTCCCAGGTTGACCGCAGGGTTAAGTCTAGCCACCCTGCAATCTATCCTCACGCCCGTGCTGTTTGGACGTTTTCAGCTTTCGCTGCTGTGTTTGGTAACGTGTCTTGGGCTCATTTTGGGCGCAGGGATTTGGAGGTCACACAGGTTTTGGCCGCTCATTATTTTGTGAGCATGTCTGCTTCTGGGCGTTCTGATGTTGCTTTGGGTCACAGGTTGCAGCCTGTTATCTCGACTTCGCGTTGCAGAGTTTGTGGCGGCCGCCTCCCAGGTCAGCCCTTTCTTTTCCTTCTCTTTGGGTATGAAGCTCCAGGAAACCGTAGGGGCTCCCCACAGAAAACCAGGGTTGAATGTAATGAAACATCATTTTCTGGGTGAGCCCTGGAGGCTCCCTGGCAACCCTCCCTCCCACCAGTCGGTGTTTGTTTCCCATTTGTTGACGCTTAGTTTTCGAACTGGAGTGTTATGCAGCCGGCGCAGTGAGGTCCGGGGCCCTCCCACTCCCCATCCCAGGGAGGGGGGAGGGCTGCACGGACGAGCGGCATGGCAGTAGTGTGTTACATTTGCTTGTTTCCTTGGGATTGTAGGGAGTTCTACCTCTCTGTTTGGTTTTTGAACTTTTTAGTTTCTTACCATGTGAGGTTTGTTTCGTTATGCCTACCTTTCTGGGTGCCTAACCCCGGTCGATGGCAGATAAGGAAAACTCCCAACCACAGGGGGGTTTTCCGGGTCCATTGCTCCCTGCAACCTCTCTGAAGCGGCCAGGTTCAGACTCATGGTCCCTGGTAGGTCTGAACTCCATAGCTAATGTCCTGGTCTAACATAACATACATTAGCCCAATAAGCTCCAGGGAGCCTCCTGAGCTCACCCAGAAAACGATGTTTCATTACATTCAACGCTGTTTTTTTTACTGCCGCTTCCACTTGTGTAACTTTTAGTGAATGATCGATTCTGACTCCAAGGATACCTGGTTGATGAGGTTCTGGGAGTTCTTCTACTCCCCAAGCCCGGCCCGAGGCCAGGCTTGACTTGTGAGAGTTTGGTCCACTAGGCTGTTGCTTGGAGTGGCCCGCAGGCCCACATACCCACCACAGCCTGGTTGGTCCGGCACTCCTTGGAGGAATAAATCTAGTTTCCTCTTGAAGATGTCCTCTTGGATGGGTATGAAGAATATATTGTAACTGGAACTTGCATCCAGTGGCACTGTGGCAGGCACTGGTACTCATGGCAGAAAAAGTTTGTTTTAAATTTTTGTTTGAAAATGAAATGAGTTGATTGAGTTGGTTATTGTCTGTGTTATGACATGCTTGGACTCCATGTGCTTAGCTGCCTGTAAATGGTATTTTACATCATCTGAGAGTCAATGTCAGGGTGTAATAAAGCTTTGAATGGAGAGTGCAGCAAGCCTCCGCACTGTCTAGCATCTGGTGGTGGAGATCCAAGATCTAGAATGCCGTTACCTTGTCTGGGCTCTATCACATGCTGTATGAGAAAAGAATCTTGTACCAGGTCTAGAAATTGTTCTTCTGCCTGTGATGTTAGATATACCCAATCTATGGTCTCATAGTTAAAGTCCCCTATTATTAGGGTTTGAGTATCTATTGCCGCATTGATCACATTGTGCAGATCAGCAACTTCCTCTGCTGCTGCTGTGTCAGCCCTGTAGCATACTCCCACTGTCATTTTGCTACCATCTTGAACTAGTATGTTGCACCATACAGACTGAGGATCCATGGTGTTCAGTTCTTCACTGGTGGTTGCATCCATGTCCTCTTTCACATAGAGTATTACCCCACCTGGTCTTGTTGTTCTGTTCTTTCTGAATGGTGGATGGTATCCTGGGAGATGAATTCTCTCCTCTATTATGTCCTCTCGTTCCCCATGTTTCACTGATGCCAATGATGTTGGCATTTTCAGCCTCAGTATACACATCCAATGTGTCAAATTTATTTACTAGGCTTCTGGCAATTTTATAGAAACAATTTAAAACAAATTTTCTCCTTAGATCCCTAAGGTAATTTACATTTTGTTTTATTTTAACCTTTCAACTGCGCATCACAACCAGGGTTGTTTCGTCCATGGTGTGTATCACAACCAGGGTTGTTTCGTCCATGGTGTGTATCACAACCAGGGTTGTTTCGTCCATGGTGTGTATCACAACCAGGGTTGTTTTGTCCATGGTGTGTATCACAACCAGGGTTGTTTTTTGTCCATGATGTGTATCACAACCAGGGTTGTTTTGTCCATGGTGTGCATCACAACCAGGGTTGTTTTGTCCATGGTGTGTATCACAACCAGGGTTGTTTCGTCCATGGTGTGTATCACAACCAGGGTTGTTTCGTCCATGGTGTGTATCACAACCAGGGTTGTTTTGTCCATGGTGTGTATCACAACCAGGGTTGTTTTTCGTCCATGGTGTGTATCACAACCAGGGTTGTTTTGTCCATGGTGTGCATCACAACCAGGGTTGTTTTGTCCATGGTGTGTATCACAACCAGGGTTGTTTCGTCCATGGTGTGTATCACAACCAGGGTTGTTTTGTCCATGGTGTGCATCACAACCAGTGATGTTTTAATGTGTAGCGTGAGATATGAAACTTGTGCGCAGTAAACGGGACACCTATTTAATGACTCAGGCCTCCAGTAAACAGCTTCCATGTTGAAAAAAATAATTGCAGACTCCTGCACATGAGCTGGTTGGCCTCAGTTTGTATACTGTACAACAACCATGAGTGGCACACATGGGTCTTGCTCATGGCGTGTTATGTGGCTCACTCGATGCCATCACTCACATTGGAGGAAATAGACAAGAAATTTATGGAACATGAAGTTGATGATCCTGATAATGATGAGATGAAGATTATCCTCATCACTATCAGATGATGTGTATATATGTTTGTGTACGGTGATAAGGACTATACACAAAAATCAGATATCATTGATTCCGAGAGTGAAAATGATAAACTAGTGAGCGTCATAAAGGCAAGGCCTACTCCACCACCACGGTGCTCCCAGTCTACTCCACTGCCACAGTGTCCTCCGTCAACTCCACCACTGCTAAATAGCATTACAGCAGCCGTACCACTTGATGTTCCTTTATTCCACACTCTTGATGATGATATATGCAAAAATCAGATGGAAGTGAGACAGACTGACACTGATAACCCAGTGAGCGTCTCCAAGCCTAGGCCTACTCCACCTCTGCATCCCCGGTCTACTCCACCTCGACCACAGCATTCCAATGCAGCAGCTGTGCCACCTGCTTCCCCATGAACAGTGAAAATGACTAATTTTCTGGATTTAGTAACCAGAAATTTACTACTAGTGGCTATCCTGTGGCTAGTGGTAGCAGGTTTCATGGTGTTACTTGGAAGAGTGCCGACTCAACACTACACCCTGCTAAATGACACCGTACAATATCACATGGAGAAAATGATGGAAGATTGGCCTCTACTTCAATTGTACATGCCTGCCCTGTGCAGATTAGAAGAGCTTCATCTCTAAGTCAATGTAGTTTTGTTGGAGGTAGTATTCATGCCCGTCATGGTGGTGGTGGAGGTGATGCCTCAAGCAGCATAGTGTGCTCCTGTGAGATGATGGTAGCAATTTTGTTCTACATATTGCTACCACATATGATAATACAGCTGTAGATGTTACCGACACTTTCCTTTATACTGGTGAAGATATGTGTGACATGGACTATTTTACAGCATATTTTGTTGAGCCGTTTGGGACACATTTTGTTAGAAAACAGATACGAGGCAAAACTCATTGAAAAGGAGGGGTATGTCACCTTATTCATGCTTGATGCACTGTAAAGATACAACTGTGGCAGAAATGTAAGCTTTTCTTGCCCTATGTATGATGATGAAACATTCAGAAAAGTACATCATACAGGATTATTGGAACAAAGACAATTTTGTTTTATCCCCAGTTTTCGAGGAAGCAGAAATGAGCCCTGTGTACCTGTTGGAGTTTTAAATCTTATGTGGTACTTTAAAACATCTCTCATTGTCTTGTGCAGTGTGTGATCATATATGGTGAGAACACCCTTGATTGTCACATGAACAGTATTTGAAGTTTTAAATATGCACAGTATATGCACCAATTTCTAAATACTGTGCAGTGTTATAAACCTCTGATTCTGGAAGATTGCTGAAAACAAACATCCAGTGCTGGAAAAAGAATGTAGTTATTAAAAAGAGTAATTTGCAGCTGCAAATCATATACCTCAGACATTCGAGAAAGAGTAAGTGTAAATGTTGAAAGCCAGTAGGGAATATTGAAATGTTGTGGGACACAACATACGAGCATGAGTCCTCCTCATTATAATTCCAGTAGTGCATGAAGGAGTGTTGGAGGAGGTATGAGATAATCTCTTGGGTGTCAGACATGTTCACCGTTGAAGCACATGCTCTTTTGTATACCGTACCAGTAAAATAATCTATTGGTGCTTCACAAATAAATGTCCCGGTAGTGCAGTCGGGTTCATTCTCGATGCAAAATTGAGAATTCTTGGCTGGACGGAAATGGTTGGGTACATTTTCTTTTGCCTAATGCTTCTGTTCATATAGCAGTAAGTAGGTTCTCAGGAGTCAGTCAGTTTGTTTGGGGGTTGCATCCTGGACAGGCGGGATCTTGATAAAAGCCTAACGTGTATGAATACACTATGGCTATCTGTCCCCGACATAATGAATTAAGTCATTAGTTAAATACAGTTATTGTTATACTTTATATAAAACCAAGATAACTAGCCTGGACCTCCAATACTGATCAAAGGAGATGGTACAAGCATATTTATTTTTCATGTTCCGATGTGTCCTCTGTCCTAGTTATTAGGAGAAATATATTATATCACTGTATTCCTGTGTTTTGGCAGTTTTAATTTGTATACAAATATCTGTGTTGTAGTTGTGTTAGTTTAGTATCATGGTTAACAATACACTTTACTGGACATTGTAACAGGTAACCATTGTGAGGTTATTTCATGTTAATGGCCAATAGTTTTTCTAATTATTCAAGGGGTGATTAATTATATTGTAAACCCTTTATGGACATTGAAATCACTAAATTTTAGTCTGTCCCCTGGAGGAGATCTGCTCCGTGATTCCTGTTCTTGGCTTGCCATGAAGGTCTTATATCCAATATTTTTAGGTAAGTAATAAATCTATATTTTTAATAAGCATTAATTTTTTCTTGTATTCACACACGTCACTTTATGGCACTGACTTCTTGGAAGGTTACGGTGTATTACTGGTGCCCATGCTGCCCATGCCATGTGACAAAGGACTTTCTTAGCCGAAACCTAAAGGAGATTAAAAATTTACCTGAAGTTACCTATGGGGTCACTACCACTCTAGTGGCCTCGACGAGCACAGGAAGCTGGCAGCTTGTCAAAGATCCCCCCCTTTGTTCTAATGATTTTTTCAAGCTGGATTTTAAAGTTCAACAGAGTTTTGGTAGTTATGGCTTATAAGTGGCAGACTTATGACAAATTAGTGGACTTTAGTATTTCAGGACATTTATAGTTCTTAAAATAATACCTTAAGGACATAAACCTTTTATCCCTTACAGGAACATATGTAGAAAAGTATGCTTGTAAAAAATCTTTGATGGCTAACAAGTTAACATTATTTAATTAGTGTTAACCACCTGGTTACACTAATTACCAGGTGGTAATTAATTACCTGAGTGGCCCTCAGGTAAACTCAGGTACTAATTACAGCATTACAACACTGAAGAATATAAACATTTCTAATCATCAGAAGCTCATCTAGGAAAAATGCATTTTAATTCTCCATGACATGTGATCAGGCATCTGCCCATTTAAACATTTAGCAGTAAAACAAAACTTACAACAAATACTATATACTGTATTTAGCTACAAATATGTCACATTGTTTCTACCTATTGTGATACTGAACTACTAAAATAAGTACGTGCAATACTTCACTTAAAACTCGAAACATTAAACATACACTTACAGTTAAACCAGTTACTAGTCTAATACTGTGCTATACAATTTTTACAATCTATACACCACAACACTGCATGTATCTGTCTAGTAAGCAAAGCCTCTACTAGAAATTTCCACATGCATGCTCTGCAGTATAAATCCAACTCTCATATACATACACTCTTGTTTTCCTCTCTCACTTTATCTATAAATATACAGAACTATTCTGCTGTCTTCTTTTCTAACTTTGATATACTTCATATCTTTAATTATTCAGTTATTATTTATACATGTATTTTCATTATTTTGCTATACATTTCACACGACAACAAATAAAAACAAATACTGTATAATAAGTTTGAATCATAGAAGTATTTACAATAAATAACAAATATTTACACATGTAATTTTATAATTAACAAACCTCCACGAGCAACAGTTGCCACCTTATCAGTCAACAGACTACAGCCACCTTACCAGTCAACAGACTACAGCCACCTTACCAGTCAACAGACTACAGCCACCTTACCAGTCAACAGACTACAGCCACCTTACCAGTCAACAGACTACAGCCACCTTACCAGTCACAGACTACAGCCACCTCACCAACAACAGGCTACAGCCACCTTACCAGTCAACAGACTACAGCCACCTCACCAGTTAACAGACTACAGCCACCTTACCAGTCAACAGACTACAGCCACCTTACCAGTCAACAGACTACAGCCACCTCACCAGTCAACAGACTACAGCCACCTTACCAGTCACAGGCTACAGCCACCTCACCAGTCAACAGACTACAGCCACCTTACCAGTCAACAGCTACAGCCACCTTACCAGTCAACAGACTACAGCCACCTTACCAGTCAACAGACTACAGCCACTTACCAGTCAACAGACTACAGCCACCTTACCAGTCAACAGACTACAGCCACCTTACCAGTCAACAGACTACAGCCACCTTACCAGTCAACAGACTACAGCCACCTACCAGTCAACAGACTACAGCCACCTCACCAGTCAACAGACTACAGCCACCTTACCAGTCAACAGACTACAGCCACCTTACCAGTCAACAGACTACAGCCACCTTACCAGTCAACAGACTACAGCCACCTTACCAGTCAACAGACTACAGCCACCTTACCAGTCAACAGACTACAGCCGTCCGTCTAATTACCACAGGCTACACAGGCTTCAGAAAGCTTCCTGGTAATACGTTAATAATGAATAAATATGATATATTTACTCATTATAATGTTGGTGCTGAATGTACAACACGAAAAAACATAATTTTAATCTGAAAAAGTATCTTTTTATAAAGAAATAGACGAAAATAAAAAGCTGGTGACGCCAAATCAAGTCGACGATCCAAGCTTCGGTTAGGTTAGGTTAGGTTCTGTTTGGTTAAGTTAGGTTAGGTTAGGTTAGGTTAGGTTAGGTTAGGTTAGGATAGGATAGGTTAGGTTTGGTTAGGTTACGTCAGCCTAACCTAACATATCATATATATTCATTACTAACGTATTGCCAGGAAGCTTTCTGAAGCCTGTGTAGCCTGTGTTAGCTTGTGGTAATTAGACGGACCCACTACAGCCACCTCACCAGTCAACAGGCTACAGCCACCTTACCAGTCAACAGGCTACAGCCACCTCATCAGTCAACAGACTACAGCCACCTCACCAGTCAACAGGCTACAGCCACCTCATCAGTCAACAGACTACAGCCACCTCATCAGTCAACAGGCTACAGCCACACTCACCACATCACCAGTCAACAAGCTACAGCCACAGTGACAACATCACCAGTCAACAAGCTACAGCCACAGTGACAACATCACCAGTCAACAAGCTACAGCCACAGTGACAACATCACCAGTCAACAAGCTACAGCCACACTCACCACATCACCAGTCAACAAGCTACAGCCACACTGACCACATCACCAGTCAACAAGCTACAGCCACATTGACCACATCACCAGTCAACATACAGTCACACTGACCACATCAGCAGTTAACTATCTCACCTTGTGGAAAAGACGTTTGTACTTGGCAGAAATGGTGTATGGGTATCCAGTACAGTAAAAACTATGCAAGTACTAAAAAAAATGACTCTCTGATAAAGACATGATTAAAGAATTACTCCACAAATAATATTGGATTATTTACATATGTACTGTAGTATATTCTACATGTGATGCCCATTATTAAACTCCACTTTATGGATATGATTGCAATATGTGTATACTTAGTTGTAAGTGCAGAGCAACAAGAGTTTTGAATGATGGAATTTACGTGTAAGCATGTGTGATAATACTTGTCGAAATAATATTATAGACAGAAAATTTAAAGATAAATTCAAAAATACAAAATTATTTAAATGACTTGGTTGGTTTTACAGGAGCTGAAACAAAAATATAGACTACAAGTATATAAGGAATAGAGTTAAATGCATAATAAGTTTATTATTACAGTGCTAAAATAACTAGTGAGCTAGTGATGCTCAAACTAATATATCATATGAATAAATTATAAATTCTCAATACTAAACTGTTTCACACAATCAGATGAACTCACTAAATTTCCACAAAGCAGACTACAACTACTGCACTCTCTCAATAGGTTTGGAATTTGCATATCCAAACATTGTTAGACAAGTCCATAAATCTACAACAGCATTAAGAATGTTAATAAGTGAAAATTTTTGTAGAGTTGACAATTATATAATGAGCATTTATTCAAGACCCACTGTTTATTTGCCATAAAGTGTTTTACTGGCTGAAACCCCAGTGACTCCCTAAAGTTATCTTGCTAAGATTACTCCATGCAAGTGACATTAGATGCAGTTCTGTTTGGACTGCTAGAAACCACAGCCAAAACCTGGCTTAACCCCCCCCCCCACCTCACAGTGGTAGAGAGAGCAAGTGACAACTTGCCACCACACTGGGAAAGCATCCATAACGTCAGTGAAACTTTAAACTTTACAGACAGCTAGAAGGGTTAACAATGACCAAAACCTTTAAAATGCCAAACATCTCTGCAAATGATTCACACAGAACAAGAAAAACATTCAAAGATAGTGCAAAACTCGTAGTACTGAATGCCACCACCAGGTAAGCCAACTCCTGCACACAGCCACCTTCCTTGTGAGTTCTTAAACTCATGTCCTGCCAGACACTTCTATTCTGGGTCTTTCAAATGTGGCAAGCCCCTTTTACTTCAAGCTACAGTAAGTGCTGGCCATCCTTGGATTTATTCCCATGGGGGCCATTTGCTCGATACTCAACTCTGCTTTATATTTTACTTTTTGTTTCATGTGTGGTTTTTTATCCAGGTTATTGCATGAACTTTGCTTTGTTGTGCTTTTTGTTGTGCTATATACATTCTGAGTTCCTTCCTAGGGTGCCCACTAGCACACTGCCCCTTCAAAGAGAGATATCCTCCCTGGTGTTTTTGCTAGTTCGGCTTTTGGTTTGCAATTTTTGATCAGCTGTAGTTTGTTTTGAGATTCCTACCTTTCTGGGTGCCTGACCTGGTAGATGGCAGACAAAGACTGCTTCCAATTACACGGGGGAGTCTTTAGGCTATTGCTCCTTGTGCCTCTCTTGAGGGGGCCAGGTTCTGGCTCTGGTCCCCAGTAGGCTTAGAACTCCTTCAATTGACTGTTGCCACGGTTTAATATATACACATCAGCCCAGTATAGCTCCGGGGAGCCGAAGCGGCTCTCCACAGAAAATAATCACGAGGATCAGATCAGCCTAAAGAAACTATGAAAGAAAACTTGCCTAAAACATAAAGAAAGACCCAAAGGCATTCTATGCCTATATAAGAAGTAAAACCAAAACAACCCGGTAGGATCCTAAAAAGATGAGACTAACCAAGTTATAATGGACAATAAAAGGGCAGCAAACACTCTGAATGAATATTTACATCAGTGTTCACACTAGAAACTTTAGATGACATCCCATCACCCATACAAATGTTTGGAGGAGAAGAGAACAAATTCAGGGATATACCCATAATGTGTGACATAATCAGGAAGAACATTGACAAACTTAAAGACTTAAAATCCCCAGGTGTGGATGGAATTGAATCCAAAGTCATAAAGGACCTATGACTATGACATAGAACTATGCCTACCACTGAAACCCCTTTTCAGAATCTCTCTGGACCAAGGGGATAGTTCTCCTAGATTGGAAATATGCAAATGTCACCCCTATTTTCCAAAAAGGCAGAAAGAGCTCAGCAGAAAACTACCATCTGATCAACTTGACATCACACATCTGAAAGCTCATAGAGAGAATCCTAAGGGAGGGAATCATTCACCATTACACAGTGACCAAAATTGGAATATGCATTGGTTATATGGTGCGCATATCTTAAGAAGAACATCAGCAAACTGGAAAAGAAGCTATGACATGGAAATAAATGGCTCCTGGGACTGAAAGACAAGAGCTACAAGGAGAGGTTAGAGGCATTAAATACAGTATGCCAAAGCTAGAAGACAGAAGAAAACAAAGCAATATGATCACTACATACAAAATAGTATTGGGCATCAACAAAATTGATAAAGAAGAATTCTTGAGACCTGCAACTTCATGAACAAGAGGTCATAGATTTAAGCTAACTAAACAAAGCTGCCAATTTTTTTTTTTTTTTAGAACAAGTGGAGGAAAAAACCATTGATGGTTTCAAAGTATTATACAACAAAGAGTACTGGGAAAACACGACACCATGAGTGTAGCTATCATCCTGTAACTACACTTAGGAACAGGACACCATGAGTGTAGCTATCATCCTGTAACTACACTTAGGAACAGGACACCATGAGCATAGCTATCATCCTGTAACAACACTTAGGAACAGGACACCATGGGTGTAGCTATCATCCTGTAACAACACTTAGGAACAGGACACCATGAGTGTAGCTATCATCCTGTAACAACACTTAGGAACAGGACACCATGAGCGTAGCTATCATCCTGTAACAACACTTAGGAACAGGACACCATGAGTGTAGCTATCATCCTGTAACAACACTTAGGAACAGGACATCATGAGCATAGCTATCATCCTGTAACAACACTTAGGAACAGGACACCATGAGCATAGCTATCATCCTGTAACTACACTTAGGTAATTACACACACACACACACACACACACACACACACCACTTCCACACTCACATACCAACTGCATTCTTTTACACAATTTCATTTTCAGAATAAATTATTCCTGTAATTTACAACCTTACCATGATGGTAACATAACCCCCTATTTTTCCTATACTGTATGTTATTCAGTTTATATAGAACATTGTAAATAACTTGTGATTTCCCAGAAATAAATTGCCTCATTATATAAGGGTCCACCTTTACTCCTAATTTTCTCTAATTTCATGTTAGAGCACAGTATTTTAAAACTTCTTAAGTCTTAGAGTTCTAATTCACAAATTTTGATACAATCAAACCTGAACTAGTAAACTGAAACATGTTACTGAGGCTGCATAGTACAGAGTTACTGAGTTGCTGAGTACTTCAGTTGGTGCCTTATTGTTTAATAGATGTAAATTAGGTTTCTAGAGTGAAATCCTGATACTATAGTCATTTTAGCACCACAATAACACTACAGTACTATATTTTACACACCTGTAGCCTCCTCTGAGCCCTGCACCTTCAGCAAGGATGAGTTCCAGTTCCGGTGTTGCTCCACCAGTGATTAAGGAGCGGATGAGTGTGAGAGCATTCTGATTGAAGTATGTCTGTNTGCCTTTAAAGGTAATTTGGCAATGAGTGCCAGTCGTCCTAGGGTCAGGAATGACAGTCACGTGTCAGCGCCGAGGTATGGAAATCTGCTGCTGTCCCTTAAGTGTCGCCGATTCAGAAGAATGATGAGAGAAACAGCGTCTACGCGTCAACACAGCGAAGGATAAGAACGTCAAGAACAAGTGTGTCTAAACCTTCGAGTCTAGCGCATGATAGCTACTGGTACCCCGGGGGGGGGGGGGGGGGGGAGGAGGAGGCAGAGGGGGGGGGGAAAGGAGGAGGAGGAAGAGGGGGGAGGAGGCAGAGGGGGGGGGGAAGGAGGAGGAGGAAAGAGGGGGGAGGAGGAGGTCAAGAACCCTGAAAAACGCCAGACCAAATACCTCGTACGAGTTACGATACCTCGTAGCTAGCGTGTCAGTCTTATTTATTGATCTTCAGTTTAGACTGGAGGAAACTTGTTAACCTAAAATGTTAGAGTGGCATAAGCTGACGACTCGGAGATTAACTGGGATTAAATGAACCAATTGACAGACAACTGCGTATTTCGGGACAGTCACCAGGAAATAGACTGGTACAGTAATACATCAAATGAAGTCATTCTGGAATAAAAATAGAAGAGGACGACATCAAACATCGCTGGAGGTCTGGATCAACTTCTGTTGTCCAATAAGAAGTCATGTTTTTAACTGAATCTCAGAGGAGTGGACAGCGTTAATGGGAGAAGGATCCCTCAAGACCGTAGTCATTTACCTGCAACGCTGAAACACTAACATGAAGTAGGGTTAGAGTGCCAGTGTTGTGTGAAGGCCCGAGGACCTCATACCCTGCCACTTAAGACAGTAAGAGGAGCCAGTAGACGACGCCGAGACATTCGCTGCAAGTCATCTTGAAGATGACAACTTTCTGCTAATCTCAGCAACTGGATGATTCATCATTCCTAAAGCCGCCTCTTCTCTAGATAATTGTGATGGTCTGAAAGCATATTACAATTCCAGTATATTTTTGTAAACTGGTGAGTGAATTTGTCCTAAAATGATAATAATATTCTTGTTGTAATCTTATTGTGTTATAAATCATTGATTTAAAATATAAAAAGTACATGCTAAACTCGTTTTCTCTGAAATGGTCTGAAGAATATCGTTTTTTATAAATAAAAATTTTAGGGTACATTCAAATACTTTTCGAATTCATTACTTCACATTTGTGCCATTAAGACACCGTATTAAGGTAATCAAATGGAATAAAACCTAATCTAATCTAACCCTGTATAAACAATTAAATAAATAAGTATAATAATTTATTGAGGTAAAAGTACATACATACATACAAAATAAGTTACAAGCAGAATGTTGGATTTCTAGATAGAGCTCGTATATACTATGTCTAAAAACACTAATACACACAACATTTCGGGCAAATATCACCAATTACATAGAGGTTTTTAATCCATTACCTTCAGAGAATCCAACCTGTCCCTGAAGGCAGGTTGTCTAAAGAAGAGTCTGGCACCAACATGCAAGGCAAACCATAATATACTCCTGTATACATGTAGTATATATACTATATATGTCACATGGTATATTATATATATATATATATTATATATATATATATATATATATATATATATATAATATATATATATATATATATATATATATATATATGTCTGAACATAACATACTTATGGACGTGGCTACTCAAATCAACCTGTCCTCTTAAAAAGAACGTCGCTTTTGCCGTTGCCCGCGGAGCATTATTAACCTGTAGTGATGTTGATGTTGGCTTCGTATTCCTTGTTCATTTTACACCAAGGAGGAGGAGGAGGTAGAGGAAGAGGGAGATGAGGAGGAGAAGGAAGTATAGAAAGTGATGCGGATAAAGGAGCGCTTGAAGACGAATATATCACAGATTAAAAAAAAATTGCCGTAGAATAGCGAGTGTCAAAGACGTACTGTACTCGTTACTTGAGACAACACATAGCGGCGGAGTGGCGGCACTCGTGGTGGCACAGTGCCTAGGTCACGGTGTCTCATGACCATGAGAGACCTAAAGGTCAGGTCTCAGCGCCTGAAGGTCTCTCTATACTTTACAAATTACCTACATTTTAATGCTAGAAACACAGGGAATTTAGTTTAATAACTAATACAAATCAAAATAATAAAAATTGGCAAAAGAATATTTACAAGCAATCATATTTATATGTTATATATCATATTACTATGATATATATCATATATAGCAATCATATATATATATGTATATGTTATATATAATCATATTATATGTCATATATAATATCGAACTTCAGGTCCAGTAATAATCCTGTTTTTTTTTTGTTTTTTTTTGTTATTTTCTACCACAGACGTGGCCACACATTTACAATGCTAAGCAGCATATATACATTTTCTTCTGTCCTCCATGGCTCCTCGAATAATCCTGTTTGTAAGCGTGAGTGACCGTAATATACATTTTCTTTATGAAATATAATTATACAAAGTGTTGCCTTAAATGCTAAAATATACATATAGACAGTTACGCCAAGTACTTTATTGACTCCCCGCAGTGAATTCTTAACTTGCAGAGCTCTGGGTTGGCAAAAGTCCTTAGATGATAACAAGTTTAATGTGTATTACATGTTACCCAGAAGAGTAGATGCAGGGGCTTAGGTTAGGGGCTCCATTTTGGCGGGGTTCTCTACCATATTTGTTCATCATCAATACGGTTTGGTTCTCATTGCCTGAGACAGGAGGCTTTTTAGGCTTATCCAGGTCCCCATAGCCAAGCACGAGGCTGTCTACATGGTCATCCAACCATCCACTACCCATATCCAGGTGATACACACATCACAACTGAAGCGGCAACAACTTAAAATAAAGCTTTACATTCGTAAAGGTGATTACGAATGTTCGCGATTCGAATCTGTAGATCTGCTGAAATTTGACGAGAGTACCATAATGCACCTGAGGGAGGTACATAGGCAGGCAGACTTAACAGTCCAGTGAACTAGAAGCAGTAACAAGCATCGTTCTTAAATCCAAAACTCGGCTGGTTCTTGCCTAACGACGGGTAATCCTAGCTTAGGCTAGCACGTTGGCGCCATGATAAGAACAACGAATCGCATATAATAAAACTTAAATAAATGAGCATATTGCATTATTACTTTAAATTATCGCAATTAAAAATTTATCTATTTGTAATAATAGAAAACTAATTAGTTTTCTTTTTCAAAACATCTAAATTTGTGTCAACTCAGTCAACAAAGAGAAAACTGGACCAGTTCGCCGCGGCCCCACACCGCATCATCAGCTTCAACTTTCTAAAGCTATCATGTATTACGAAACACCAATCTCTTCGCTAGTCATGAATTGATTGATTGTTGCCGCCGAAGGCGGCTAGTTTATTGTGCACCCCATACTCATCCTGTGAGCGGTAGCGCAAAAGCATTGCAGAGGGCATAAAAGGTCTTTTATCAGACCTCATCTTAGATTATTTCATAAACAATTTCATCTATCCTTCACACCTTATAGTTACAAGTCATGAATGTCTCCAGCTATCCTGGATTTATAGTGAGACTTTTTCCTAGTGCTGCTACATCGTGGGTGATGGATGAAACTTCAGGTTTATCACGCCACTTTAATACCATTGGACCAGTTTTGGCAGTTTCATATAATTTCACTTTAATTTGCGGTTCACTGATTAAATATATTATTTTGTACACTTTGGGCCCATTTTAAGTTTATCTATTAAAGAAAGGTCTTCGTAAATGGAACACTACACAACATTTCCCATTGTGACGCTACATTCATTAGGAATTGCCACGTATAAGGCTTTTTTCTCAAGTTTATGACCACCAATTAATAAAGACTGTTTTTACACTTCACACGTAACTTTCCCATTCCTGCCTATACATATATATTACCTCTGTATACATTGTGTGCACTGAAGATGTGTTAAGATGCACGAAAACACTTAATTAGTTTCTTAATTGTTCCTCGACTGTGGAGGATGCAGGAAAGAATGGGTGTTGTTGGATGAACACGAAGCTTTGTACCGCCTCACAAGGTGCCTGGCAATGTGCCTCAGTGTCACTAGGCACAAGGTGCCTAGTGACGCGCATGAATGGATGAACGAGATTCCCACTGTCCCTATCTACTATCTAGCGAACCCACAGGCAGGGGAACGGGCCTGCATTAAACACCCGGGAAAGAAGACCCTGTTGAGCTTGACTCTAAGTTAATTCCCCAAATTAGAAATCTTTCATGTGAAGAAAGATTAACAAAGCTTAGGTAATAGGCTTACCTATTACCTAAGGTGTGCTCCCTCTTTTGGTAGCCCAAAATTAACAATAACAAACACCTAAGAGCAACATCCATGACAGTGTTAAACCTCTCCTTGAAAGATGACCAATGGGGCCAAGCAACGCTGCCAGCGAGACTCTGTGGTACAGGTATACGCAAGGTTAAGTGACTGATAGCATTGTCTGCATTCTTATCCTCGACCAGTGCTACCAGTGTATTATTTAAGAATATTGTTAGGTAATTTATTCAGTGTTCAATATTTAAAATATTGTTAGGTAATAACCGCCAAGTTAACATAAAGCTACTTTTGGCAACTATCACATCAACTGAAATATTAACAATATAGCATCAATATTTCTACTCAGTAAACACTATCAACGTAAAACGCCTGGCAAATTAATAAGGCAACGACTCAGAGTACTGTATATTAATAACCAGCTGCTTATATAATTTATTTATACACGAATTCCCCCGTATACATGGAGTGGCAAGCAAGACGGAGGCAGGACATGAGCAGTCAACACAGCCCGACCCTCCCCCCAGCCCCTCACCAGGTGAAGTTCAAGGTGAACTTGTCACAGAGGCCCAAGGTGTGGTCGTCTTTCTCACACCCTCACGTCCTGCTGGCATAGACGTTTTGTCTTAGCTGAATGGATACTTCTGACTCTCCGTTTGCATGTAAAACTGATTGCGTAACGCCGTTATGTGGTTTCCTAATGGCGGAAACTATTCAGCACTGTCTCACAAGCGATCTCTGTTTTCTCTCCGTATCTTGATCCTCCCAAAGCTTTCGTCAAAATGAACGCACCCAAACTATTAAGATAATTGTTTAGCAGGAAAGTATGTCCTGTAATCGCTAGATACTTATATATTTCTTATCAGTTATGCAAACTATGAAATGTAGTAATGTCCTCTGAAAATTTCTCACTAAAAAATGAGGATCAAGCAAGATGCTGTTTATAGTCCTCTATTATTTGCGGTCAATATTGATACTTTGTTGAATGAGTTAAATACACAACTGTCTGTCGCATAGGCTGCACTAAGGCCAATGTTTTATGTTGATGATCTAATTATATTTTCACAGACCAAAGATGCTATGGAAAAATGACAGAAGGATGTGAAAAATAAAGTGCAGAATACAACCTAAGGTTCAACCTGTCAAATGTGCTGTAGTTAATTATACCTCTATACTCGTTTTATCCGTTATTCAGTGACATTATGAATCTAAATTATACTGTATATAAATATAATGGGTACGTGTTATACTATGGCTTTCTCTTACCTAGATAAGCTACTGAAATTTTGTTTAAAGTAACTCAAATGAAAATATACAACCATTTATGAAGAGAGATTTTAAACTTGAATTTGAGAGCTGGTGGCGCAGCTGGTGTATTGCTGGAGGCAGTGTCTCCTCCATCATAATCACCGGTGACGGCGAATTGTAAATCAAATCTAGAAGTTTTATATTTACATAATAAAACAAGCAGTTTCGTCAGACTTTGGGTTCTGTGGTAGTGGAACTCGGCGACTTTGATCATGATGAACCAAACATGGCAGAAGCCTAAATTAATTTTTCGCAACTGTAAAGGATTTCTATCACCCTCCTATCACGAAAATAACTTATCAGTTTCGTTTTATAAACTCTTGAAATCACAGATTAACATGCAACATTTCATACAAAGTTAGAACAGACACTTCTGCAAGAATTAAAGCTGAGAATTACAACTATCAAAAAAAAAAAGGTGACGTTGGCTAGTAATTATTTTATGCGTAGTTCTCCATTTTCATAAAAGTGATCATATGAGATAAATATATGGTGCCTTGTTGACCAGACCACACACTAGAAGGTGAAGGGACGACGACGTTTCAGTCCGTCCTGGACCATCCTCAAGTCGATTGTCTTGTACTCCCAATTATAAATGACCTAATTGATGCACAGAGTAAAGGGTCTCGAATTTCCTTTGTATGGATACCTTCACACATAAATATAACCCATCATAATGAGACAGACATTGCAGCCAAATTAGCGTGTAACAAGTTTGAAGTTGAATTAGATCTAGGTATCCCCATCTCTGCTGTCAAAACCGTATTGGTCCAAACATTCAGATCTGATAGGAAAGAACTTACTAACTCCCAACGACCTGAAAGTACTAGTATAAAAAGCTATGATTTGTTCAGATCTGAAACCTACATCTATGGGCAGCACAAAACGTCCACTAGACTGTGCGACACAGTGGTTGCCAGGATCAGGTTGGGTTACCGTTACCTGTGGCAGGTGGCTGCAGGTAACGGATCTCCCAATCCTGAGCACTCCAGTTGCAAACTCTGTGAGCAGGAACTACGGCACGATCTCCCGCACTACATCACTGAATGCCCAGTTATTAGACCTTTCAGACCAGTTGGCATGAGGTACCTGGAGCTTTGCAATTATTTTATTCACTCTCGTATTCTTGAAGATATCCTCACAGTGTACCCAATATTTGCCAGTGCAGGCTACTAAACATATGGCCCTGTATGACTAACCATCCTGTGAGATGGGGACCTTTATTACCACTGCTACCTTATTCAATCTTGTGTTGATGATATCCTCAAAATGCATCCGGAGTCTGCCAGTGCAAACTGCTTATCACATGCCTCTGTATGACTAACCATCCTGTGTGATGGGGATTTCTTAGCATCACCTAGTTAGCTTTCTTGACACACTGTACTCCACTTCATATAGTCTAGGGTAGCTGCACTAATGCAGCTAATGTACCTAATGTAATAATTAAAAAAAAAGTGATGTGCCGTGCCTTGTGATGACCATCAGCACCGTAACCACGTCTTCATCTCACCCGAGTCATGTATGTATTTACACCTCTCTCCCCGAAGATATTCGTTTCTACATGTTTGCTACCCAGATGCTTCCACTTTATATTGTTCTTAGTTCTGGAAACAGTTTTATTGTCAGTTCCTCTAAGAATGTCATGTGTATAGTTATCATGCGGGCTTATAACTGTGCAGTTGTCTTGGTTGAAGTCCATAAGCCAATTTCCAAACTACATCTGGAGTGTCAAGTTCACTTTATAGGGATTTATTCTTTGTTGTAATTCTTCTCGTTGATTTTGTATCACCAGTAAACATGAAGAAGCTCCTCTGCCATGTCGTCGACATACATTGGAAACAAATTTGGTATCTTCCCTCAAACTTTGCTTCCCTCTAGTAGGTTCCGCCTCATCCTTCCACATGTATCACCCTACGTCTGAATAGGCTGATACCACTGTCTACGCATGAAGTCTGTCATGCAGGACAGTGGCAAATGCTTTCCGGCAAGTGAGGAATATGCTATCTGCCTATATTCTCTGGTTTGAGATTTTAGTCATAGTGCAGAACTTAAATAAGATTTTCTGTACGATTTTCCGTAACTGAATACATGATGTTGTTTGGAAACAAAGTTTAGCTATTCGAAGTATCCTACGAGTTTCCTTCGGAACGGTGTCTAAAATGCTTTTAAGTGATACTGATCTATAATTCAATGATTTTGGATTCTATTATTCTTGTACAATTGCACCGCTTCAGTCATTGCATTTAGCCATTGCACCTCGGTGATACTTTTCAGACAATGTTACTTTCGTCACATCCACTAGTTGTTTTCATCTTCACTTATCACTTTCATTTCTGCGAGTCTTTCCTGTGGGGATGTTTGTTCTCCTGGCTCTCATACGTCTAGCAGCAGGTCAGACTCCGGCTTAAGAATTTTCTGAAAGCTTTCATCAAGTACTTCACATATGTCGATTCACTCACAACCGAATGGTCCCTAGTTCGATTCCCGGAAAGAACGAAAGGTAAGGACACTTCCTTACACACACACACACAGTGCCTCGGCTACCATCCTCTTTTGTCCGGTCGTGTGGTTAAGGGATCCTGTACAACAGATGCATTGCTTCTGGTAGTATGGGTTCGAGTCACTTCTGGGGTGTGAGTTTTCAGTTTTATATATATATATATATATATATATATATATATATATATATATATATATATATATATATATATATATATATATATATATATATATATATATATATATATATATATATATATATATATATATATATATATATATATATATATATATATATATATAATACAGCCACTAGCACGCGTAGCGTTTCGTGCAAGTCCTTACTCCAATGTTCCCCGGAACACGACCCGCCTCCCCGTCAGGATACGAACCCAGGATAAAGCGCTCGCGAAACGCCAGGCGAGACCTTACCACTACACCACGAGGACTGCTTTTCTGACATATAAATAAAACATGCCGTCAGAAAAGAGCTTTGGTTTTTTAGATGTAAACTCAGAAGACGTTAAGTGAGTCTCAAGTATCCGTCTTGGACTGTGAGAAATACGTCGATATTCATGTATCTTGGACTGCGAAGGCTGCGTACATTGGGCTTGAACTGTCAGAACGATACTTTAACCATACGTTCTCTAATGTCTTCGACGGCAAAGGGGAAGTATCTCACTTGCTGTACGAGTCCACACACCATATACTTATACGCACCAATGGACCCACCTGCACGCCCGGCCGGGTTTCTTTCCTCCTCTTGTGATAGGTGTAGCTCCGGTGAAGGTTTTTCTCCTCCGGATGACTGCACGAGTGCTGCTGTGGAGCTAGGAGTCACGGTGGTGCTGCTGTGGGGCTAGGAGTCACGGTGGTGCTGCTGTGGAGCTAGGAGTCACGGTGGTGCTGCTGTGAGGCTAGGAGTCACGGTGGTGCTGCTGTGGAGCTAGGAGTCACGGTGGTGCTGCTGTGAGGCTAGGAGTCACGGTGGTGCTGCTGTGGAGCTAGGAGTCACGGTGGTGCTGCTGTGGAGCTAGGAGTCACGGTGGTGCTGCTGTGGAGCTAGGAGTCACGGTGGTGCTGCTGTGGAGCTAGGAGTCACGGTGGTGCTGCTGTGGAGCTAGGAGTCTCGGTGGTGCTGCTGTGGAGCTAGGAGTCACGGTGGTGCTGCTGTGGGGCTAGGAGTCACGGTGGTGTTGCTGTGGAGCTAGGAGTCACGGTGGTGTTGCTGTGGGGCTAGGAGTCACGATGGTGCTGCTGTGAGGCTAGAAGTCACGGTGGTGCTGCTGTGAGGCTAGGAGTCACGGTGGTGCTGCTGTGGGGCTAGGAGTCACGGTGGTGCTGCTGTGAGGCTAGGAGTCACGGTGGTGCTGCTGTGAGGCTAGGAGTCACGGTGGTGCTGCTGTGAGGCTAGGAGTCACGGTGGTGCTGCTGTGGGGCTAGGAGTCACGGTGGTGCTGCTGTGGGGCTAGGAGTCACGGTGGTGCTGCTGTGAGGCTAGGAGTCACGGTGGTGCTGCTGTGGGGCTAGGAGTCACGGTGGTGCTGTGGGGCTAGGAGTCACGGTGGATGTTTTTATCTCGCGGAATGAGCGCCTCTCTTGTGGAATGTTTACATGTCATAATGTACGCAGTGTGTGCGTCATATCAGTTGCATGTTTGTATCCGGTGTAGCCTAACTTTTTGTGAGTTGGAGATATTTAACGAGTGTTTTATTGTTGTTTTATATATAACTGGAGTTGTTCTAATAGGTGCTCGAGCGTACTTTGAAGAACACTTTGAAAATATGAGTTCTTGTTGATTCTGTTGCTGTTGTGTCTTAAGCAGTGGAGGAAATAATATCAAATAGTTTCTGGAAATTGGCATATTGGGGAGTTTTAATAATAATAAATTATTAATTAATAAATTAATTCATTATGCCGGGAGGAGAGGCAGCCAGTTTATATGTACATGTTAGGCTTATATCAGCGTCCCCCCCCCCTCTCCCAAGGTTGAGCGACAGACCCTCACCCACAACGTAACAAGCTAACTCCCGGGGTACCTATTTACTGCTAGGTGAACAGAAGCGTTAGATGATAGGAAACGCGCCTAACCATTTCTGCCCCACCCAGGATTCGAACCTAAAATTCCCGATTGCGAGTCAAAAACAAACCCGACTCTACATGCGCAAAAAAGTGACGTTAGAAGAGTTTATATAAGCTTTTAAACGGTTTCACGTGTTTAGACACACGTAAGATACTCTACTTGCAAATCGTAATAGAGACCAGTTTATTAACTATTATTTGTTATGATTATGATAATGATCTTCCCCTGTGCGTTGCAAAAGTGGGGACCTGGCAACGCTGCACGGTTCAGGAGGTCGAACACTGCCTAAGGTAATAAGGTAGACAAAGATACTCCAACGCCACACGCTCCTAGCTGCCTCCTTCTGCCTCCTACTACACCCTCAGGCGTCCTCTGCTAACTCTTCTTCTGTATCATTAGCATATTTACACCTTCTCTTAATAAAGAACACATTGTCATAATTAGCAGTACCGCAAATGTTGAGAATTATATATATATTTTAGTTCAACTGTTATCATGCTATTACAGGACATTTTGTAACATGTGGGTCTGGTCACATGTGGGTGATCAGACAAAACTGGTCACAAAACTCAAGCGGATTAAGGCGTCCCTGTACATACCAGTACAGTATGTACTGGTATGGTAATATATATGTATGTATATATATATATATATATATATATATATATATATTTATATATATATATATTTATATATATTTATATATATATCACCATATCACATGTATGATAATAAATAAATCAACGAAAGTGACAAATTTGTCGAATGTTGGCCAACAGAGCATGACGTGTGTTGGGCTCCGCCTGAGGGCGACGTGGTGAGTGGCGGGGGTGTGTGAGGAAGACTGTCACCTGCCTCTGTCCTTGTGTGTCGTCATCCACGTGTAACTGTCACTGTTTCCGTATCCTGCTCCTTCCTCTTGTCCCGCTCACCTGTCCTGCGCAACAGTCCCTTTCGTCGGCACTCAGATACTGACAAAAATATACGTATGTCAGACCAATGCTGGAATATGTGGCGCGTACGTGACATCCTTATCTCATTAAAAAAAAAAAGAGTTTGATAATACTTTGGCAAAGTTTTGACAACAATTGAATCAAACCCTCTGGTCACACCCCTCTTCACACGCTACTGTCAACAGCCTGATTTTGGCATTTCAATTACCTTGAAATTGGATATTTTTGTTGAAGTAACTAGCTTAGAATAAAATTGAAGATTGTCTATCATGAAGACAATCGACTACGTACCAATGAATACCAAATCCAACATCTGAGAAAACAGCAAGATAGAGTGCTTGAATGACATCAATTTGAATATTAAAACGAGTGTGCTCCCAAGTATTATAAATATTTAAACTTAAATATTTTACAGAGAGCCAAGAAAAGGTCCGTGTAAGGTTAGAATCTTCCCACAAGTTATGGTTGCCAGGGTCACCAGGTACAGTGTAAGGCAGGGGAACACCAGTACCATGCCTTCACGCAACGTGTAGTGCATCTCCTTGACGAGATCTACACAGAAACAATTGGACAATGGGACACTGAAGTGGTAATAGCTGACTCCACCGCTAAGTCAGGTTAGAGAGAGAATGATTACCTGTGTATCTCCTCGGAGCGGGAAACTTGCAATAGCCTAGCATCGTCTCTTGTAGACGATTACGTTAAAGAAAATGTATCAAGAAGGTTTAGAAGACACTCCAAGTTTAGGAGGATTGCCGGGACACTTTAGCTGGAACACCCGGCATAGTTGGAGCTCGCGGAACAAATTGCCTGGTTACAAATAGCTGCTCCCGACGGTGGATTAGCAGCAGAGCCCAAAGCACCTAACTTAACAAAAATCGACGTCAATGAGATTGAAAGGGCTAACAGAAGCCGGCACGAAGCTTTAGGGAGCCTTCAAAGCGATGGAAGGCCCTGAAATCTGAATACTGGATGACAAAGACCCAACAAGAGATTTCTTCCTTGAAGAGAACGTATTTGTGAGGGGCGCAAGAACCCTAGAGATGGAAGGACGGAAGAAGGGGAAATAAGTCACTTCCGAACAGGGAAAAAGGGAGGAAATGTAGATACCTTCAGCACAGCACTCAGCTCCCACTGGCATAAGTGTGATGTGCTTGTGTCTGAAGCCAGGCACAGATATAATAAAAATAATCAGTGATGGAGTCTGAGTTTGTCTCTTGTGGATTCCTTCCCATATTGGCCTCAGAATGCATGACAGAACTGATGAGTTTAAAGTGAGTTAGCTAAAAGATGTACTCTTAAAGAATGAATGGATTACCATCGTGGATTGCCTTTGAGGGCAGTCTGAGGGCAGTAATATTCCGGGAACTGTAATCTAGATTCTAGTAGACTTGAAGAAACATGAAATATATACCCGGTACTTCACTCCATATATTATGTAGGAAGAACTGCACATCTATTGATTAACGTATAAGGTTAGCAGACTTCTGGACGTTACCCGTGCTAGCCTCAGGCTCGGCTACAACTACTTCTGGGGGTTTGCAACATCTGCCGACGTAGACGTGACTAAATGGAAACTGTCAGTAGAACTAGTCACATAATTTACGTCAATATGTAACCGAATGTGAATAAATAGCAGAGTTCAGAGAGATAACTCTATTAATGTTGTTCAATAAATGTGTAAGTGCGTCATTCAGAATTATGTTGTTTCAGAAATCTTAGCCAAGTATCCAGAGTTTGCTTACTGTAAGCAATGTATGCACATGACTGTAAAGCTCCCGTCCAGTTGGGTGGGTGTGGAGCACATGACTGTAAAGCTCCCGTCCAGTTGGGTGGGTGTGGAGCACATGACTGTAAAGCTGCCGCCCAGTTGGGTGGGTGTGGAGCACATGACTGTAAAGCTGCCGCCCAGTTGGGTGGGTGTGGAGCACATGACTGTAAAGCTGCCGCCCAGTTGGGTGGGTGTGGAGCACATGACTGTAAAGCTGCCGCCCAGTTGGGTGGGTGTGGAGCACATGACTGTAAAGCTGCCGCCCAGTTGGGTGGGTGTGGAGCACATGACTGTAAAGCTGCCGCCCAGTTGGGTGGGTGTGGAGCACATGACTGTAAAGCTGCCGCCCAGTTGGGTGGGTGTGGAGCACATGACTGTAAAGCTGCCGCCCAGTTGGGTGGGTGTGGAGCACATGACTGTAAAGCTGCCGCCCAGTTGGGTGGGTGTGGAGCATATGACTGTAAAGCTGCCGCCCAGTTGGGTGGGTGTGGAGCACATGACTGTAAAGCTGCCGCCCAGTTGGGTGGGTGTGGAGCACATGACTGTAAAGCTGCCGCCCAGTTGGGTGGGACTGGTAACTGTGCAAATGACCAACCTCAGATGTAAGTTGCCTTGTATAGAGCCCGTTGTGGGACACTTCTTGAACCACTGAGCCCATTGTGTGGTTCTGTAACCCTTTCTACCACAGCCCACGGGATAGGTATGGGGTGCATAATAAATGATTAAATAAATATTAAAAGCTTTGGCGGGAGATTTAAATGCGCAAGAGGGGTAGAGGACAAGATCCACAACAGAAAACGGGACGAGGTCAGAATTGAAGATGTGAGGTAGCGTGACTTGCGAGTAACGAACCAAAGGATTTCCTAAGACGGAGACACGGGGAAAGTACCAGGAAGGTCAAGGTTTTACTTCCCCTAACCCTTTCGAATCTGTAGCTATCGCAGTCTCGAGGCTGCAAAATGATTTTGCCTAATGAAAATTAAACAGAGGATTGTTGTTGTTGTTAAAGATTCGCTACCTGGAACAAAGTTCCCAGTAGCACGGGCTATGGTGAGCCCGTAAGACCCGTAAACAGAGGAGAAAGAGCAGTGTGCTCCATCATGTGCAAACTGGTTGCAAGTGAATGTTCCTAACTCACCTGTCTTTTCAACATCATCTTCGTGAGTTTGGTATGTAATTGGCTTTGACGGGATGTTAAACCATGCAGCCTTTTAACGCCCTCAGACAGGAGGATACGTAGAGGAACGAGGGAAAGTCACATCCCTCAGGATTCTCAATTATTTTATATTTTTCTCCCCAGAATGTAACATTACTTCCAGCTAGAGCAGTCTATTACTCACGGCATTGTTTACAAGTGGTGTGGGGGACGCTTGGAACTCCAACCCCTGCCAGACTCAGGCTAAAAGTGCGCCGGTGTCTACACAAACCCTTGACAAGATTGCAATAAAGTTTACTACCGTCAAACAGACAGACATAAACACCAACAAAGATCACCACAGCACAAGCATGTAAGTGTAAGCGAGACCGGTCACAAAATTATATGGGATGATTCTTGTATAATTAAATCTACTTTTATAAATGGCAATCTACGTTTTAATATTTCCTTGGGACAATGGCTACCAGATTTGGTGAGCGACCAGTAGCAAGAAGGTTACATGCTCTTTATTCAACCCGTCCTTCTAATAGAACGTCGCGTTTTGACGTATACTCTACCTAAGGCCGAAAATAGTCGTACTGTACTAGAAAATGGTAGCGGCTCGCCAAATTGGCATACTGCCCTGTTATGTGGATCTAGAGGAATTTAAGTGTAAAGGATGTGAACAAAGGCAGGGATACACACTCCAACACTATATCTTGGATTGTAGTAAAATTGAGCCATTTAGAGATAACTCTTATAACTAGAGATAACTGGAGACTGGAGACATATCTCCAGTCTTTTTTATTGTCGTTATACCTGCCGATTATGTCAGTGTTGCTTGTTAAGATGTCTCTGGTGATGGTCTGGTTGTGTGAGATGATCATATGATGGAGCCCTGTTGCTTGTGCATTGTTAATCGCCTAGAAAGACGTTGCTGTCTTGCCTATTTACTGAGATTTTTGAGGCTGACAGTTCCCAAGTGGGGATGTGAAGGCATAGACGACGTTGGTGTCTTTTATAGCGTTCTGTTTGGTGTCTGGAGAGTTCTTCATGAGTAGGTTGGCGGTCTTCTTGTTTTTATAGTAAATTGTTAATTGTATCTTCTGATTCTATCTTCTGATTAATATCTTCTGATTGGTGTCTGTGGGATAACGTTCCTATCAATAACTTCTTTCAGAACACTTGCCTCCGTTTCATAAGACGTGCAAAAGAAGTTCCTGTAAAACAATCTAATAGGAGGTACAGGTGATGTGTTGGTTGATTCTTCAGAGGTTGCATGGCGTGTCACCATGATAAATTTGTCTTTGAAAATGTAAGGAATGCCTTGCGAAACCCATTCCTAGCCGTCATACCATAATAAAGTGTGAAAATGAACTTTGGAGAGTTAATTTTTTCCAACTTCCCTCGACAGTGAAGAAAAACATAAGAAATATTGAGAAGATTCGTGTTAGAATCATTATTCTTACCCTTTCGGTCATATTCAACAACATATATATATATATATATATATATATATATATATATATAATATATATATATATATATATATATATATATATATATATAATATGCTTGAACCTTGTGTTGTCCTGACACAACCCCCATGGTTATCTGTCCCCACCACCGCTGGATGGATGTAGTCCCACGCCAGGTGTTGCAGGTTTGTAGACAGTGAGCGAGAGACCCCTGAGTGAGGATGGCCCAAGCCAGGTTTGGGCTCACAGGTAAGCGCTGTGCTGTCAGGTGGAGGGAGGAGCTGGGCGGTGACGTAGTGGGGTTTTCTTGATAATAATTCCCAAGAAACCTTGAGCCGCGGCGGCTTCCAAGCATTAACTTCTGTTTATCCTTTCTAGTTTCTTGGCCACCCCTGGTCTCCTACCCTCTGCCCTTCCCCCCATACCTGCTTTCCAGCCTTCCAGCCACCCCTGGTCTCCTACCCTCTGCCCTCATCCACCTCCCCTGCAGTTGTTGATCTGTCAGATTACGGTGAACTACAGCTGTTACATTGTTGTTGTTTTCTCAAATAGGCTTATAACTAAGATAATATTGTTGAAGGTATAGACGTCCGGGTTTCTATTTAAAATATTTTTCGTTCAGTTGACTGTCATGGATAACGTATGTGTCTCCAACTTCCATTAGATATCACACATTTTCAGAATACTGTGGTTGTTGGCATTCACCTTACGATGATAACTTAATAACTGGAATAAATCATTAAATTTACCTGTTTTTAATAATAGATTGTATTTATCATGAATACTTTTACGTAAGTGAACCTCCATTACAGATATATATATATAGAGATATATATTTATGAAACAGACTTGGAATTATCGCCGTATGCGTTCAAGGTTAAATTCGTCTTGGTTCTGGCACGGTGAGCGGACGGTAGCATATAAGCTGCGGCCGCCCGCGGACACCTCAGTCTCTCCCTGGGATAGTGGTGAGCAAGTAACTATTGGTGACCCACCACTGTCAACACAAGGGCCAGCTACAAGGTAATTTACAATTAGCATTTTCACCGAGAAAGTAAAAAAAATAGTATGCTGAGAGGCTATAGATATTTTCAAGAACCTGTGATGTGGCTCCTTATTTGATATTCCGCCGTGACCAATGGTCCTCCAGGATACTAGGCTGTCATTGCCTCGCTACATACAGGGCACATTCAAGCATTACAGTGGTTTGTAATAATTAATTACGTAATAGGATAAATTTGTGACTATAACCCTGCTTAACTTGGGGTCATGATGGACTATGTTGGGGCATCTATAATGCAAGCGAATTTAGTGTGATATTGCTCCTGTAGAAGTATTAATACTTCAATAGAACTGAACAAACAAGATGAAACTCTTTACAGAAGAACAATTCATGTAGTTGTAACGTTATGGAGCAGTTGTGTGGTGGTAAAGGCAGAACAGTGGTGAGGCCACCAAACTCGTTTTTATTGGGATTTCCAAGAACCACATTCACAACATCCTGCCAAACCAGACTCTCCAAGGTCTTAAAATTTATACTATATATATATATATATATATATATATATATATATATATATATATATATATATATATATATATATATATATATATATGTCGTACCTAGTAGCCAGAACTCACTTTTTGGCCTACTATGCAAGGCCCGATTTGCCTAATAAGCCAAGTTTCCCTGAATTAATATATTTCTCAAATTTTTCTTATGAAATGATAAACCTACCCATTCATTATGTATGAGGTCAATTTTTTTTATTGGAGTTAAAATTAATGTAGATATATGACCGAACCTAACCAACCCTACCTAACTAACCTAACTTATCTTATAGGTTAGGTTTGGTTAGGTAGCCGAAAAAGTTAGGTTAGGTTTGGTTAGGTAGCCGAAAAAGTTAGGTTAGGTTAGGTTAGGTAGGTTAGGTAGTCGAAAAACAATTAATTCATGAAAACTTGGCCTATTAGGCAAATCGGGCCTTGCATAGTAGGCTGAGAAGTGCGTTCTGGCTACTAGGTACGACATTATATATATATATATATATATATATATATATATATATATTTATATATATATTATATATATATATTATATATTAATATATATAATATTATATATATATATATATATATATATATATATATATATATATATATTATACATACGCTTGAAAGGAGATATATAAGTGATCGCCGTTGATAGGATTGAATTTGGTGTGTCATGAGACCTCGTCACCCACAAGTGGAGTGTAGAGGCGCTGATCATGGTTGAGGTCACCACACACACATGGTTCCCATTCACAAGTGGTTCCAGTCATTTTCACTGATCTTAGCGTGAATTGGCTTTTTAAAAGTGAACTAATCCTTACAGATGTTGACATTTGGAACCAATTTGAAAATCTTTGATTCTACTAAGTCTTTTAACGTAATAATTTCGTTTAAAAACTATTTGCAGTTACCTAAATGATTAAAATTGTCTCATACTGAATGAAACCAGCAGAATGATCGTCCAGTCCTAATATATATATATATATATCAGGATACTCATACCTGCCTTTCTCTAGAATAATATCTTAATTATGTAGATTTTTTCCGGATATTGCTTTACATAAAATGAGTATACACATTATCATATGGCTCTTGATAGCCCTGATCAATAATGTGTTGATGGTAATGATTATAGTGACCTGTCCTCAGGCTAGCGGTCGACGCCAATGATACGTTCATCAATTTGAACGTACTGCGTGTTCAAAACTTTTATGTTCACGAATATAAATTGAGGTCTGTTTGAAATTATTGGTATTACACTATTCGGATGCAGCATTTACAGAGGTGCGATTCGAGCAGAAGACTTAAACGAAGCATTGTTCGAGAAATGTACATGCGTCGTCAGTTTTGAGTCGTGTGTAGGGTGTTTTTATTCATTAACAGGAGAGTTTGGGCGCGTGGATTAAAACGAGCATTTGATCTTTGATGATCAGACTGGGTTGGTTTATATGCAATATTTACGTCTATTTTTTGTAGACACATTCTTTATTGTCATCGTTATAAGGAACGATACATTTATTAGTCTTTATTTGTGATAGGCTGCACTGAATAACATGATTTTATGAAAAAGGTTGATCAGTAAAAAAAACTGGTTAGTTGAGAACTCTTAAATTTGACTTATATTTGTATTTATTTTATGTTTTCGAGATGAGTAAAATCTCTACTTGATCAAGGAGTGAAAAGTTGTCAATATACAAAATTTGAGTAAATATCTTTCCTTCTCAAGATGAGACTTTCACTGCAATCTTCTGTATATAGCTTCTCATAAGATTATGTCTGTTAGATGTTGTTGTTTTAGATTCAGCTACTCAGAACAAAAGTTCCAAGTAGCACGGGCTATGGTGAGCCCGTAGTGGACTTACCAGCACAGGAACGAGGCTGTGTGGTCTGTAAGAGATTGGGGCCAGACGCGTGAGGCAAGCCTAGCCAAACTTTGCAGGGCAACTGGTCTTTCAACTGGGAAGGTCATTGGTGGGTCGGGATCGATGCCCATGCCTCCTCCCTTTTATGTCATAAATGAGAGGGAAGTTAGGGAAGAATAGGGAAGGTGGAGAAACTTACTACAATGTCGTAGTGCTTGAATGACGGTGAAGGAAAGACCCAATTTATGTTTCAGTGTATTTAAAACCAAATTTTCGAATATAACCTACTTCCTGTCTGAAGATACTGTATATAATGTTCATTGTATTGTATACAGCACCTTCAGAAAGGATGTAGGTTAAATTCGAAAATTTGTTTTTTTAATACACTTTAACATAAATTGGGTCCTTCCTTCCCCCTGCAATAGGATCGAATGTGTTGAAGGATAGAGGAAGATGGTGAAGGGTAGGTAAAGTGGCGAAGAAGAGGGTAGGTACATCATTAAGATGATTACCGTGTAAAAGATAGTGAGTACTGAAGATAGTTACTATAATGAAGATAATGGAAAGTTACTGTAATGAAGATGCGGCCTCCGTCACCAAAGCAACGCCGGATATCCTCCTCCCGTTCCTCAACCTTTTAGTAATAATATATATAAGAACAAATCACAAACATGTGATTTAGTTATGCATATGTATCAACGAGGAGAGAGTAAATATTGTATCACCCGTTACTAGTCATGTCACATCCTACATACTGAACCCTCCTGCAAAATCAGGCAAGTGGAAAGGTTAAAAAGAGTTCTACTAACGCAGGACAAATGCGCCTGGGGGGGGGAGTTTTATTTCGCCTAATGCCTCTGTTCACCTATAGCATTAAATATGTACCCGGTAGTTAGGAAACTGTTGTGGGGGTGCATCCTGGGGAAGGTCAGAAGATGACCTAGGAGGATCTCGATGAGCCTAACAGGCTTCCTGTTCCTAACTGGGGAATCATAATTTGACCGATAGCCTCGCCCTTCTATTTGTCTATATTGTACTTCTTCAAAATTTTTATACACGAAAGCGCTTAGAGATTTTTAGTTTCTCTTTCCTTAGTGGTGAAGGGTAAGTAAGGTAGTGAAGGGTAGGGAAGGTGGTGAAGGGTAAGGAAGGTAGTGAAGGGTAAGGAAGGTGGTGAAGGGTAGAGAAGGTGGTGAAGGGTAGGGAAGGTAGTGAAGGGTAGGGAAGGTGGTGAAGGTAGGGAAGGTGGTGAAGGGTAGGAAGGTGGTGAAGGGTAAGGAAGGTGGTGAAGGGTAAGGAAGGTGGTGAAGGGTAAGGAAGGTGGTGAAGGGTAGGGAAGGTGGTGAAGGGTAAGGAAGGTAGTGAAGGGTAAGGAAGGTGGTGAAGGGTAAAGAAGGTAGTGAAGGGTAGAGAAGGTGGTGAAGGGTAAGGAAGGTGGTGAAGGGTAGGAAGGTGGTGAAGGGTAAGGAAGGTGGTGAAGGGTAGGGAAGGTGGTGAAGGGTAAGGAAGGTAGTGAAGGGTAGGGAAGGTGGTGAAGGGAAAGAAGGTAGTGAAGGGTAGAGAAGGTGGTGAAGGGTAAGGAAGGTGGTGAAGGGTAAGGAAGGTGGTGAAGGGTAAGGAAGGTGGTGAAGGGTAGAGAAGGTGGTGAAGGGTAAGGAAGGTGGTGAAGGGTAAGGAAGGTGGTGAAGGGTAGGGAAGGTGGTGAAGGGTAAGGAAGGTGGTGAAGGGTAGAGAAGGTGGTGAAGGGTAAGGAAGGTGGTGAAGGTTAGAGAAGGTGGTGAAGGGTAAGGAAGGTGGTGAAGGGTAAGGAAGGTGGTGAAGGGTAGAGAAGGTGGTGAAGGGTAGAGAAGGTGGTGAAGGGTAAGGAAGGTGGTGAAGGGTAAGGAAGGTGGTGAAGGGTAGGGAAGGTGGTGAAGGGTAAGGAAGGTGGTGAAGGGTAGAGAAGGTGGTGAAGGGTAGGAAGGTGGTGAAGGGTAGAGAAGGTGGTGAAGGGTAAAGAAGGTAGTGAAGGGTAGAGAAGGTGGTGAAGGGTAAGGAAGGTGGTGAAGGGTAAGGAAGGTGGTGAAGGGTAAGAAGGTGGTGAAGGGTAGAGAAGGTGGTGAAGGGTAAGAAGGTGGTGAAGGGTAAGGAAGGTGGTGAAGGTAGAGAAGGTGGTGAAGGGTAGGAAGGTGGTGAAGGGTAAGGAAGGGTGGTGAAGGGTAGAGAAGGTGGTGAAGGGTAGAGAAGGTGGTGAAGGGTAGAGAAGGTGGTGAAGGGTAAGGAAGGTGGTGAAGGGTAAGGAAGGTGGTGAAGGGTAGGGAAGGTGGTGAAGGGTAANGCAAAATGTGACCCAACGACGCTCTCAGTAATTGGCATATTTTCGGTATAAAAATTCGCAATTTCAAACTGCGAATATGTGCAGAGAGCCAGAAATTTGCTCTCAAATATGGCTCAAGCGTCGAATTTGGGATGTTTGGGATATTTTAAAAACTGCAGGGGGGTTTGGGCAAAATGTGACCCATCGCTGCTCTCAGTAATTGGCTAATTTTCGGTATAAAAAGTCGTAATTTCAAACTGCGAATACGTGCGGAGAGCCAGAATTTGGCTCCAAAATATGGCTCAAGGGTCGAATTTGGGATGTTTGTGATATGTTATAAAACTGTAGGGAGGTTTGGGCAAAATGTGACCCATCGCCGCTCTCAGTAATTGGCATATTTTCGGTATAAAAAGTCGTAATTTAAAACTGCGAATACGTGCAGAGAGCCAGAATTTGGCACTCAAATATGGCTCAAGCGTCGAATTTGGGATGTTTGGAATATTTTGAAAACTGCAGGGGTGGGTTGGTCAAAATGTGACCCATCGCCGCTCTCAGAATTGGCATATTTTCGGTATAAAATTGTAATTTCATACTGCGAATACGTGCAAAGAGTCAGAATTTGGCTCCAAAATATGGCTCAACCGTCAGATTTGGAATGTTTAGGATATTTTGAAAACTGCAGGGATGGTTTGGTCGAAGTGTGGTCCATCGCCGCTTTCAGTAATTGGCATATTTTCGGCATAAAAGTCGTAATTTCAAACTGCGAACAAGCTCAGAAAGCCAGAATTTGGCTCCAAAATATGGTTCAATCTTCGAATTTGGATTGTTGGGATATTTTGAAAACTACAGTAGGGTTTGGGCAAAATATGACCCATCGACGCTCGCACTAATTGCATTTTTCGGTATAAAAATTCGTTATTTCAAACTGTGAATACGTGCAGAGAGCGAGAATTTGACTCCAAAATATGGCTCAAGCGTCGAATTTGGGATGTTTGGAATATTTTGAAAACTGTAGGGAGGGTTTGGGCAAAATGCGATCCATCGCTGCATTCAGTAATTGGCATATTTTCGGTAAAAAAAAGTCGTAATTTCAAACTACGAATACGTTCAGAGAGCCAGAATTTGGCTCCAAAATATGGCTTAAGGGTCGAATTTGGGATCTTTCGGATATTTTGAAAATTTCAGGGGGGTTTGGGAAAAATGTGGCTCAAAAATATGGCTCAAGGGCCGAATTGGGATGTTGTGATATATTTTAAACTGCAGGGGGGGTTTGGGCAAAATGTGACCCATCGCTGCTCTCAGTCATGGCATATTTACGGTACAAAAAATCGTAATTTCAAACTGCGAATACGTGCTGAGAGCCAGAATTTGGCTCCAAATATGGCTCAAGGGTCGAATTTGGGATGTTTGTGATATATTTTGAAACTGCATGGGGGTTTGGGCAAAATGCGACCCATCGCTGCTCTCAGTAATTAGCATATTTACGGTATTAAAATTCGGAATTTCAAACTGCAAATACGTGCAGAGAGCCAGAATTTGACTCCAAAATATGGCTCAAGCGTCGAATTTGAGATGTTTGGGATGTTTTGAAAACTGCAGGGAGGATTTTGGCAAAATGCGATCCATCTCTGCTTCCAGTAATTGGCATATTTTCGGTATAAAAATTTCGTAATTTCAAACTGCGAATACGTGCAGAGAGCCAGAATTTGGCTCCAAAATAAGGCTCAATCGTCGAATTTGGAATGTTTGGGATATTTTGATAACCGCAGTGGGGGTTTGGGCAAAATGTGACCCAACGCTGATATCAGTAATTGGCATATTTCCGGTATAAAAAGTCGTAATTTCAAACTGCGAATACGTGCAGAGAGCCTGAATTTAACTCCAAAATATGGCTCAAGCGTCGAAATTTGGAATGTTTGGGATATTTTGAAAATTGCAGGGAGGGTTTGAGCTAAATGCAATCCCTCGCTGCTTTCAGTAATTGGCATATTTTCGGTATAAAAGTCGTAATTTCAAACTGCGAATACGTGCTGAGAGTCAGAATTTGGCTCCAAAATATGGCTCAAGGCTCGAATTGGGACGTTTGTGATATATTTTAAAACTGCAGGGGGGTTTGGGCAAAATGTGACCCATCGCTGCTCTCAGTAATTGGCATATTTCGGTACAAAAAATCGTAATTTCAAACTGCGAATAAGTGCAGAGAGCAAGAATTTGGCTCCAAAATATGGCTAAATCTTCGAATTTGGAATGTTTGGGATATTTTGAAAATTTCAGGGGGGTTTGGGCAAAATATGACACATCGCCACTCACAGTAATTGGCATGTTTTCGGTATAATTTTGGAATGTCACCCACAGCCTAAAATTTGGAGTGTCACCCACAGCCTCAAATTTTGGAATGTCACCCACAGCCTAAAATTTTGGAATGTCACCCACAGCCTAAAATTTTGGAGTGTCACCCACAGCCTAAAATTTTGGAGTGTCACCCACAGCCTAAAATTTTGGAGTGTCACCCACAGCCTAAAATTTTGGAGTGTCACCCACAGCCTAAAATTTAGGAATGCCACGGCACAAGACTTTGTGCTCGAGTACAGTAGACCGCTGCCGAAGACAAAGGGCCGGGAGCTGGAGTTTAACCTCTCGAGGACAAGCACACACACACACCAGCTAAACACGCTCCAATACACCGATATGCATATATAGTTAAGTATATGACATGTTAATGTATCTTTATACTCTTATACATCAATATGTATTATACTAGGAGGGGTACCAGGCGGTGGCCGGGATAGTGTGTGTGTGTGTGTGTGTGTGTGTGTGTGTGTTGTGTGTGTGTGTGTGTGTGTGTGTGTGTGTGTGGTG
Source organism: Procambarus virginalis (assembly GCA_020271785.1). Lineage (NCBI taxonomy): Eukaryota > Metazoa > Arthropoda > Malacostraca > Decapoda > Cambaridae > Procambarus > Procambarus virginalis. The sequence continues at coordinate 33,580,425 of WNGS01042707.1, forward strand.
TGTGTGTGTGTGGTGTCTGTCTGTCTCTCTCCCCCGCCTCGACCCCACTCCACTTTCGCATCCCCTCTCATTTCCCCCAGTCTCAACACCCTTCCCCTCACTTCCCTACCCTCCAGCCTGTCCAATCTCGAACAGACAGGCATTTCCATTTATATATAGAAGGGGTACAGCCGTGACTCGTCCTCCCCTCTTTTCACCCCCATCTCCCCCCTAGACATCCCCCATGTCCCTATCTCCTAGCACCCCCCCCCCCCCCCTTTCTTCCAGAAACTGTATTATTAAGAAGCTCTAACAACTGTACGAGTCTCTCAGAAATATACTATTACGATCACTGTGTCATACGCTGAAAAGCACATGAGGGGGTCGGGGTGGTCTCTGTAAATGCTAATATTTCTTAAAATATTTAAATTAGGCCGACGCTGACAAGCCTATATCCGTCTCATACCCATGACTGTTCCCGCTGCAAAGTTGGGCGAGGTGAGCCCCACGCAGAGTATAGATATAATCTGCGTGCAAAAAATACAGCGCCCTACCACACCTGACGACCAAGCCGGGTGTAGTGCCTGGTCGCCAAGGGAATTATGAGTAGTGTTGGCCACCAAGTCAGGTGTGGATTTAAAGACAAAAGTCAAGTGTGTATCTCAAGAGTCATGCTTCTCTCCCCCGCCTCACACTCCTTAATGCCTAGCACGTAGTTAAAGCCGTTCATGGCAACACGCCCTTCACGCCTCACCTCTTTTTTCGAGTCTCTGTGAACCAGTTCCAGGAAAGTTTTCTCGACGACTTCGCCTCGGCAACTACGGTTAGGAAACACAGGGTCGACACGTGGGCTTCGCCGCCAGATGGCACCACCTGAGAGGAACACAACAATTGGCAGCTGAGGAAAGCTAAATACACTAAATACATCTGGCAGCGGCGCGAAGACGTTGTTGGCGCCGTATAAATTTGATCTAAACTTTCCATCAACATTTCAAATTGACTCCAGCAAGGATAAAGATGAAGCTGATAAAGCTTGACTCACCAAGAGGATAACAGGGTTCAACTACCCTCCGGGTCGTTACGCTGGGAGTCCTCTCGACGGGGCACAGTTGACTACTTGGAAGAAATATTTGTCGGTATCGTTTACCTGAAATGCCAGGAAACTCGATAGTTTTAAATGGACAATAAATTACAAAGAAATAAATTTAGTAGCTATTAAATTATCTAAACATTTATGAATTAAATCATGGATATTGTGACATACTGGTAGTGACATAGAGCACAATCACCATTTAGAGAACAGCCAGACAGTTGTCAGTAGTACATCAGTTTGTGGAAATANCCAGGAGTTAGGCAACTGCTATGAGGTTGCATCCCGGGATAGGTAAGTATTTCGACCTTTTGGTGACCCTGTTACAGGCTTCAATTATGTATACATATACACAGGTTTCCTGTCCGATAATAAGAATTAAATGCGCGCAAGACACCTATGTATCTATGTATCACACACATATACACAGCACGCAAGAATCAATGTATTAAAATACATGCCAAAGAAAGAGAGAGAACCTATGCCTGAAATACACTGACTATATTGTTTTTACAAGAATGTGTTCGTAAATTGACTTTATCTTTCATCGCTGAAGAATGATCTTTGTAAGTTGACCAGACCACACACTAGAAGGTGAAGGGACGACGACGTTTCGGTCCGTCCTGGACCATTCTCAAGTCGATTGTGATGAGGGAATTGATTGATGAAGATTAAGCCACCCAAAGGTGGCACGGGCATGAATAGCCCGTAACTGGTGGCCCTTTTGAGCCATTACCAGTATCAAGAGATGATACTGGAGATCTGTGGAGGCGCGACTGCACCCTGCGTGACGGGAGATATCTCCCGTGTGATGAGGGGAGGAGATGAAGGCAATAAATAGGCAAGAGAATAGGTAAGGAGCAAGGCAAAAGGTACGAAAGGTAAGGTGTAGTAGAGTGGATAGTCATATGCAGGCGAAGAGTCACAATAACGTGGCTGAAGTATGTTGACCAGACCACACACTAGAAGTTGAAGGGACGACGACGTTTCGGTCCGTCCTGGACCATTCTCAAGTCGCTTGAGGGGATAGTATTAGGAATAAGAACTGCAGAAGGCCCATTGGCCCATACGAGGCAGCTCTTATTTATAACCGCCGAATGAGAAGGGAATTGTAATAGGAATAAGAAGAGCAAGGGAACGTAAGAGAAAACAATGGACAGAAAGAGAAAGATAAATGAAAGAGTAAGCTTATGTTAGGTCACGTTTGTTAGAATCATTAGAGCATTTGAGTATATACTGGGAAAGGGAAGAATCAACAGGAACAAAGCCAGGACTCAAGTTCATGTTGGGTCCATTGTGAATATCGGATCTTTGTAAAATAGCACACTTTTGTACACCTATCCCCTCTCTTCCCCTCTCTCTAGAACGCCCTCTTGCCCCTCTCTCTAGAACGCCCTCTTGCCCCTCTCTTGCCTTCCCCCCTCCCCATCCTGTCTCCTTCCCCTCAAGCGCCTCTTCCGGTTACCACTAGAGATCTCACTTCCTGCAGAGGCTGCAGGTTGTTGTCGCTGCTGCTTCCTCGTGCAATTTAGGGATAACCAGAGGTTCCGGCCTTGGAGGATATACCTGTGGCCTCCATAACCTGAATCACGAACCGTCACCAAGCTTGACTATCCCGCGGATTACCGTGAACCAGACTGAAGGGTTCACCAAGTACATTCATACTTCTTGGTGAACCAGGTACTGAATGGTTCGTGCTACGAAGTACTAGTTGTGACTAGTACTTGGCAGCAGAGTAGACGACCAGGCAGTAGTGAGGTAACCGTGTGTGTTACCTTACTGCGAGTGACTGGAACAAGCAGCAGCCACTTCCTGCTTTTGATAAATGACAGGTTTCTTCCCATGCAACCGACAGGATGCTTGCACGCCGCCCTACCATTATATAATATATATAATATACATATAATATATAAGTATATTTTGGTAGCAGTCTTTCTTGTAAACATATGTTGTTGAATATGACCGAAAGGGGTAAGATTAATGATTCTAACACGAATCTTCTCAATATTTCTTACGTTTTTCTTCACTGTCGAGAGTAATTGAAAAATTCTCCAAAGTTCATTTTCACATTTTTATTTATGGTCTAATGCCTAGAAGCATTTTGCAAGAAACTTCTTACATTTTCAAAGACAAATTTTTATGTACTCCGTTTCATGCTTATATTTGTTTTTGGGTGAGGAGATATGATATAAATGTTTTTAGGCGAGGTGATAGAACACAAACCAATGGGTAATCATCGGGTAAAGATAATTTTACATAGTACACGAATTATTGCGTATTTTCTCTTCTTGCTTCTATGATGATTCGGGGTCTTGAAGTGGGTAGAATGTAATGTGTTAATTGGCTGTTGATTGCTGGTGTTGACTTTTGATGTGTATAGGGCCTCGCTGATGTCGAGCCGCCTGCTGTCGCTGTATCTGTCCATAATTTCTGTGTTACTTGTTAAAATTTCTCTGGTGATGGTCTGGTTGTACGAGGAGATTATATGCTCCTTGATGGAGCCCTGTTGTTTGTGCATTGTTAATCGTCTAAAAAAAAGAGAGACGTTTTTGTCTTGCCTATATACTGAGATCTTTGGGGCTGACAGTCCCCAAGTGGGTATGTGAAGGCATAGACGACGTTGGTTTCCTTCAAGGCGTTCTGTTTGGTGTCTGGAGAGTTTTTCATGAGTAGGTTGGCCGTTTTCTTGTTTTTGTAGTAAATTATCAATTGTATCTTCTGATTTTTGTCTGTGGGGATAACGTTCCTATTAATAATATCTTTCAGGACCCTTTCCTCAGTTTTATGAGCCGTCGGAAAGAAGTTGCTGTAAAACAGTCTAATAGGATGTACAAGTGTTGTGTTAGTTGGCTCTTCAGAGGTTGCATGGTGTTTCACCTTTCTTTTAACGACGTCATCAACGTAACCGTTAGATAAGCCATTGTTGACTAGGACCTGCCTTACCCTACTGACTTCTTCATCAACCTGCTTCCAACCAGAGTTGTGAGTGAGAGCCCAGTCGACGTAAGCGTTCACAACACTCCTATACCTGTCTGGGCAGTCACTGTTGGCATTAAGGCACATTCCTATGTTTGTTTCCTTAGTGTAGACTTCAGTGTGGAAACCTCCGCTCCTTTCCGTGATTGTTACATTTAGAAAGAGCAGCTTCCCATCACTCGCCATCTCGTAAGTGAAACTTATCACCGAATTTTGCTCGAATGCCTCCTTCAGCTGCTGCAGATGTCTGACATCAGGTACCTGAATAAAAATGTCATCAACGTACCTGCAGATATGGCGGGTTTCAAGTCCATGTCAACTAAGACCCTCTGCTCTATGGTGCCCATGTAGAAGTGAAGAAACAGGACACCTAGGGGAGAACCCATGGCGACCCCATCTACTTGCTTATACATGTACCCATCGGGATTCAAAAAGGGTACCTCTTTAGTGCAGGCTTCGAGTAACTTCCTCGATATGCTCTCCGGTATGCCTAGAGGGGTGCAAGCCGGATCACAATACACTGTCCATCATCATCCTGATTGTTTCGTCTATAAGCACGTTGATGAACAGCGACTCCACATCCAGAGAGGCTCTTATTCCTGTGGTGTGTAAGTCAATGAATTCCTTTGGAGACTTCAGGCTAAAAGCACAAGGCACATAAGGAGTCAGCAGGCAGTTGAGTCGCTTAGCCAGTCTGTATGTGGGTGTGGGTATCTGGCTGATGATTGGCCGAAGTGAGTTTCCAGGCTTGTGAGTCTTGGCATTCCCGTATGCATAACCAGGTTTGTATTCGCCTATAACCTTTGGCAGGTGAAGTCCGGATTTCTTGGCGTTCACAGTTTCAATCAATCTGTTTACCTTCGTTTTCAATTCGCTGTGAAGTCCCTCGTTACCCTTTGGAATTTAGTTTGGTCGGAGAGGATGAGATATATCTATATATATATATATATATATATATATATATATATATATATATATATATATATATATATATATATATATATATATATATCCTAGGTCGACGTACTGACCTTGCCCAGGATGTAGACCCATTACACACACTGCCCACTACACCCACTACACAGCAGTATCCACCTTCTCCGTGGGATAATATCCACACAGTCGAGATAACATTAACAACCACGACTATCCACGTCTAGCAAGACATGCGCTAAAAACTAAGAGGTCCCCAAATTATCCAAAACTGTCAATTAGGTTTTGCCGTCACAAGCACTACGTCTCTATTTCCTTAGCTCTCTATCCCTGCCCTTTCCTCGCACTAGGAGCCGGTCCTGTGAACACTCACACCAGGAGAGTCGATCCTGTGAACATTCACACCAGGAGAGTCGATCCTGTGAACACTCACACCAGGAGAGTCGATCCTGTGAACACTCACACCAGGAGAGTCGATCCTGTGAACACTCACACCAGGAGTCGATCCTGTGAACACACACCAGGAGAGTCGATCCTGTGAACACTCACACCAGGAGAGTCGATCCTGTGAACACACACCAGGAGAGTCGATCCTGTGAACACTCAAACCTTGAGCACCACTCCTACCTTTGAGACTCTGAAAAACATATTAATATATTCTACATGTGCTCTAATTCTGCGTCTCGGCCAGCCATCTTTCTCCAACTTTGTTGATGCTTGACGGACCCATTGGCTTTTCCCAGTCTGTGTGTTAGATCTTCGAAAACATTTCCTGTATTCTGATATCTTTTTTTTTAACACGGTTTTTGTTGAAATGTATTTGACTTTCATCTCGTGTGAAGGGTAACAGTATACTCCCCTAGTTGTGCTTGCGGGGGGTTAAGCTTCGGCTCTTTGGTCCCGTCTCTCAATAGTCAATCTACTGGTGTACAGGTTCCTGAGCCTACTGGGCTCTATCATATCTACACTTGAAACTGTGTATGGAGTCAGCCTCCACCACATCACTGCCTAGTGCACTTCATTTACTAACTACTCTGGGAAGAGCAAAAGAAAAAAGTTCTTTCTGCGAAGTGTTAGTGTCCTCACCTAGTTGTAATTGCACACACACACAACCACACAGTGTAGTGTGTGTGTACAGAGAAAGGTAAATAAAGTGATTAGCTTAGCACTGAAGGGACAGATTATCTCCAGACTCGAATGTATTTGCACTCTGGCCGAGTGTGAGGCCTGAGGGTATGTTTTGTGCTCCAGACCAGAGTGTGGTGGCACTCTAGCACAGTGCAAGACACAAGTGATTCTTCAGTAGTGCTCACGAGTTTTGTTCTTGCATTTCAAATTTTGTAATATTGTGTCCTTAATTTTAAATATATAACTTGTGAATTTGAATGATTATAAAACATATGGGTGGCGTCGGTATGGGTGGCGGAGGAGTTGAACATGAACATATGGGTGGCGTCGGTATGGGTGCCGGAGGAGTTGAACATGAACATATGGGTGGCGTCGGTATGGGTGCCGGAGGAGTTGAACATGAACATATGGGTGGCGTCGGTATGGGTGCCGGAGGAGTTGAACATGAACATATGGGTGGCGTCGGCGCCAGAGGAGTTGAACAAACAGGAGGCCGAGAGAGCCCTCGTGAATAGCGATGAATACCGGATGTTTACCCTTTGTGTCCGGTGCTTCGTCCTCCCTCACCCTCCAAAGATATACATGTATACTTCACGCCTGTGTGTGTCTCTCTCTGTCTCTTTACATGCATCTCTCTGTATATCTCTTTATGTGCGCGTCTCAGTATGTTCCTCTCTCCTAAGCTTAGTACACCTTCAGTTAGAAAGCATAATAAAGTGACCTGTTACGCAGGTGTTAACGAGGTCATTTGGAAACCGGTAAGCACTCGATGCCTGAGTAGGGCGAGACGTTTGGGTCTGCTTCATAACACCTGATACTTGTGTTCACCAAGCCGTATATTATTACAAGGGAGTTAGGCAACTCCCGGGTACTAATGGAGAGTTGCCATCCTGGTGACTTGCCAATAGCTGATTAGGGCCATAGGAGACTTCGCGTGCCTGCCAGAGGGACACGGGAGACTTCACGTGCCTGCCAGAGGGACACGGGAGACTTCGCGTGCCTGCCAGAGGGGCACGGGAGACTTCGGGTGCCTGCCAGAGGGGCACGGGAGACTTCACGTGCTTGTCACATTGTACAAATCACATTGTACCAAAGTCAGTTCGCCAACGGATTTGAAAATCTCTCTAACTTTACCAACACTAACCTAACCTGACCCAACCGGGCCTAAAACAGCCTAAGTTAACACACCCTATACTATACCGTATTAACAAACGTAAAATATTGTCGAATCGTCTAATATATGATTCGAACACTGCAAAGAAGAAGGCCTTGTCCTTGGAGTACCGAGGCTGTGAGGGGTGAGAGCAGCTAGCAGAGGGTTCCTTAACATCCAGGGACGACTGATCTCTCAACACACTGGCCTTTGAGGGAGGAAAGACTAGCATGGATACTTACCTTATGTTTTGAGCGAGGCCAAACATGCTCTGGTGGACAAGTCAGAGGAGTGGTGTATTCACGTAGAGTCAGTACTGTCCTGAAAGGCATACAAGATTTATAAGCTACACAACGACCAAGCAGGCAATTAAGCACACAAATATAGGTATTCTTAACGCGTAGTTGGGCTTAATTCTTGGAGCAACGGTCTCCAAATTCGCCAACCAAAACAACCTGTTAAATTTCAATTTAACAATTTTCTCCTTCACTCCGCATCTCCAATATAATTTCAGGTGTAAGGATTACATGCGCCAGTCGCTCAAGGTTAGGAGTATTGTCCTCCAAGGTGTCCAAGTGTTCCCACGGCACGAAGGAAGTAACATTATATAACCATTACCGCTCAACATCAATGACTCGCTACAAAAGCAATTCCTTACCTGTTGGGTGTACTGGTTTGTTACACGTGTGTGTGTGTGTATGTGTATGTGTGCTTAGGTCACTCCGCGTGTGTGTGTGGCTTACACCGGGTGGGTTCCTCAGTCATGTTTCTCTCTCCGAATCATTCTGGATATTCTCATCCAACTGTGTTTAAAAGGGACAAACTTTCGCTCTTGATTTCCGAGAGCTTAAGAACACACATTACAGCCTTGTTCCCCCTGGTACTGGGCTCTCCCATGTGCTGAAGGGAAACCGGCGGCTGAGCGGACAGAACACTGAACGTGTGATCGTGTGGTACCAGATTCGATCCCGGGCGCCGGCAAGAAACAATGGGCAGAGTTTCTTTCACCCTGATACCTCTGTTGCCTAGCAGTAAATAGGTACCTGGGTGTTAGTCAGCTGTCACGGGTTGCTTCCTGGGGGGGGGGGGGGGTGGAGTCCTGGTCGAGGACCGGGCCGCGGGGACACTAAAGTCCTGAAATCATCTCAAGATAATCTCAAGATAGAAGGGAACCTAAGACTCCAAATGCAGTATTCTGGGAGAGGGCATATGTAGTTGGGAATGAGATCACTCATGTCAATGTTTGCAGATGACGCCAAGCTGATGAACGATGCAAAATTCGAGGAGTTCTGCAGAAAGTTCCAGGAATACCTTGACAAACTCCAGCAATGCGCAAACAAATGGTTTTCAGAATAAAATCCCAACAAGTGTAAGGCAATGAATTAGGAGAAAGGAGACTAGGAGGCATCTACACCACAAACGAAAGACAACTACAGGAATCTGAAAGTGAAACAATACTTGAGTGGATATAGTTCCAACACGCCAGACACACATTATTGTACATAGTAGCATTGCCTGCATATGACACGCTGGCAAAGATTACAACATCGCTTAGAAACAAAAATTTGCACTCTTTCAAGGACAATGTACACAAGTCTTAGTTAGACCATTACTGGAATATCTTGAGATGAGAGATGATTTCGGGGCTTTTTAGTGTCCCCGCGGCCCGGTCCTCGACCCCCAGGTCCTCGACCAGGCCTGGAATATGCAGCACCGCTTCAGAACCCGCACTTTGCGAGGCATAAAACCACAATTTAAAAAACACTGTACATAGGTCTGCTGTAAGACTGGTGTCAGAGCCAAGAGGGTTAAGCTATGACAACAGGCTGAGGGAAGTGCATCTAACAACACCCAGAGGACAGAAGAGACAGAGGGGTTATGATCACAACATTAAAGACATTCAGGAGAATGGAGAAAGTAAGCAAGGACAACTTCTTTAAATTGAGAGAAAGTAGGACGAGAGGACACAAGCGGAAGCTGGAAATGCAATTGGGTCCAAAAAATGTAAAATATATACCCGTAGCCTGTACGCGTGGTCAACACGTCGAGTGTTCAGGAAGTTGTGGAAGCCACCTCCATCCACAACTTTAAGGCCAAACTCGACACAGATTTCACATGAAAATAGTTAAATAATGGGACAGGTACTACAAGGCCAGCAGGTGGGAGACACAAAGACCTAGATTGATAGCTTGATCCTGATGGTGTCAAACTCTCTCAGGAACTATACTACTTCCCCGCTTGATATAAACGACCTCTTCCGTCCACTGGAACACTTCCTTGTTCAAGATGATGCCCTTCAATCCTTCTTCCAGTTGACGATACATCGTCCTGTGTCATGTGTGTGTGTTCTCACCCGTCTCCAGCTTGGCCACCTCATCTACTGGATATTAAACTGGTGAAGGGCGATCACCGACTGACGGGAGACATCTCCTGTCCACGAGGCTCACCATAGCCCGTGCTACTTGCCCCGCTTCTGTGCCAGGTAAGCTACGGGCTCACCATAGCCCGTGCTACTTGCCCCGCTTCTGTGCCAGGTAAGCTATGGGCTCACCATAGCCCGTGCTACTTGGAACCTGTTCCGAGTAGCTGAAGCTATAACAGATTATCTACTACCGCAAAGTGATAATACGGGAGGAACTGAACAATAGTTCAAGGACTTTTTAAATCTGGTGTTAGAGGGAGCGGGTCTGGGTGTGTATTCACCTGTATGTATTCAATATTTTTACCTGCAGGATCGAGCTACTATAGCTCTTGGACCCCGCCTTTCTAACCATCGGTTCTCTACGATACTGACTCCCGACCTATTTTCTCTAATCATATAAACAATATATATTTTTTCGGGGCGGTGTGGTGCTGTGATGCGTGTCTTTACTACTTGTATATTGGATCCAACTGTATAATGCATCAGTTTTAATGATCTCGACCACAACGTCAAAACTCCGGTGCTTTAGTAAACACTAAAGCATCGTAATATCGACGTTTTATGGGACGTGTGAGCATCGGTGCGTGGCGGAGGGTCGGAGACGCTACTGGACGTTCAAACCCACTTCAAATGTGACGCTTGATATGGTCTGTCATAGTGAACTTTGTGTTGGTATCAGGACCTTAAAGGTCACGGTGTTCAAAGGTTAGAATAACAGTAGCGAGGTCAGGCTGGTGAATTTTCACCTAGTTGTGCTTGCGGGAGTTGAGCTTTGCTCTTTCGGCCCGCCTCTCAACTGTCAATCAACTGTTTACTACTATTTTTTTTCCACACACACACACACCAGGAAGCAGCCCGTGACAGCTGACTAACTCCCAGGTACCTATTTACTGCTAGGTAACACGGGCATTCAGGGTGAAAGAAACTTTGCCCATTGGTTACTGCCTGGTGCGGAAATCGAACCCGCAGAAGCCACAGAATTACGAGTCCTGCTCGCTATCCACCAGGCTACTAGCCCCCAGTGGTGTGAGGCACTGTACTACACCACTCATACAACGTGGCCCACACCATATCCTAATATACTCCCTTTCTTCACAGCACCGCTCCTGTGCCAGGCAAGTTACGGGCTCACCATAGCCCGTGCTACTTGCAACTTGTTCCGAGCTGAATCTATGACAACAGCAACATCAATTTCTTAACTACTCTCACACTGAACAATTCTTTCTGAAGTCCCTGTGGCTCACTTGGGAACAAAGTTACCACCTGTGTCCTCCAGTTCGTGTACCACCCATGTTAAATAGTCCTTATCAATCCTGTCAATTCCGCCGAGAAATTTGTATGTGGTGATCATGTCTCCCTACATTTCCAGTGACATATGCTATACCTTCCCGATTTAAATACATCTCAGGAAAGGGACAACGATTACGGAGACGTTCTCATTGAACTGGATGACGTGAACTGAAGGGCTGCCTTCCCAAACGGTTGGGCTGCCTTCCCAAACGGTTGGGCTGCCTTCCCAACCGGTTGGGCTGCCTTCCCAAACGGTTGGGCTGCCTTCCCAAACGGTTGGGCTGCCTTCCCAAACGGTTGGGCTGCCTTCCCAAACGGTTGGGCTGCCTTCCCAAACGGTTGGGCTGCCTTCCCAACCGGTTGGGCTGCCTTCCCAAACGGTTGGGCTGCCTTCCCAAACGGTTGGGCTGCCTTCCCAACCGGTTGGGCTGCCTTCCCAACCGGTTGGGCTGCCTTCCCAACGGTTGGGCTGCCTTCCCAAACGGTTGGGCTGCCTTCCCAAACGGTTGGGCTGCCTTCCCAAACCTGAAGAAGGAGTCATTCAGTTACTGTGTACACCGCATGATACAGTAATATGTAGGGACTTTACGGTGTCCATATAGTGAAAATATTTCGTCAAACACTATAAGGAAACTGGCGACAATAAAGAAGTACGCCACCAGACAGGTTTCACAATTAAAAAAAAAAAAACTACTTCGGGTTGAAAGACTTGCCGTAAATAAACCTCATATCACTGGAAGAAAAAAAAGAAACCACAAGAGACCTGATCACGACATACACAATGCTCGGCAAAAATTAATAGCTTTGACAAGGACGGTATTTAACATACAACACAAACAATAAAACACAGTTCGTGGGAAGAAAGTGCTCGAACAGTCACAGAGATGTTAGCAGTGACCTGGAGAGGCAGGAGGCAGACTCCATATACAGATTCAAAAAAAAACTAAAAATAATTAAAAAATCCAAGAGTCACGATCCAGTCAAATGAGGTTTGAAAGTAGGGACCCAGGAATGGAATGATCAGGGGAAAGCGCCAAGCCATTACGACTATGTAGCACTTGGAGGGGGTCAGGATAAGGATTTGGGATAGGACAAAGGAAAGGAATGGTGCCCAACCACTTGGACGGTCGGGGATTGAACGCCGACCTGTTTGAAACGAGACCGTCGCTCTACCGTCCAGTCCAAGTGATTGGACTAGGGACCCAGGAGCTGAAGCTTACTCCCACAAGCGCAGTTAGGCGAGCACAATGCAAGAAAACATAGCACAGTTGGCTTCGTTCTCAACTCGCAAATCAGAGATTCAGGATTTGGTTCCCAATCGGGCCAGAAATAACTGGTCAAGGTGAAGTCAAAATCTTTTCGCCTAATTCTTCTGTTCACCTAACAGTAAATAGGTGCCCGGGAGTTACACTGTGGAGAATTAGGGAGTTGTAGGGAATTGCATCTTGAGGAGAATCAGTAGTTCCACCTTAAGGAGGGGAGGGGGGCTCGATACAAGCCTAAAGTATAGATACACAGGCTTCCTGTCCCCGACAAAACTAGTTATTATGGACATTCAGGTCACATCAAACAATCCGGAAACTGTATCTCTTACTCGAGACCGTAAATTATATCGTCGTAAGGTCTACAAGTCCATCTAGGTAGTTTATCTAGATATATAAAGTACTTAAATGATGGGGAACAAGTTAAGCAAGTCCCAGCTGTGTCTGGGTACAAGTGACAGGATGAACAACCCATCAGCGGGTTTCTTCCTATTGGGGAGTGTTGTACATGCTGCTATGGCGGTGTGTCCACTCACAGGATGAGTGATGCTGCCCAATACTGTCACTATGGCGGTGTGTCCACTCACAGGATGAGTGGCGCTGCCCAATACTGTCACTATGGCGGTGTGTCCACTCACAGGATGAGTGGCGCTGCCCAATACTGTCACTATGGAGGTGTGTCCACTCACAGGATGAGTGGCGCTGCCCAATACTGTCACTATGGCGGTGTGTCCACTCACAGGATGAGTGACGCTGCTCAATACTGTCACTATGGCGGTGTGTCCACTCACAGGATGAGTGACGCTGCCCAATACTGTCACTATGGCGGTGTGTCCACTCACAGGATGAGTGGCGCTGCCCAATACTGTCACCATGGCGGTGTGTCCACTCACAGGATGAGTGACGCTGCCCAATACTGTCACTATGGCGGTGTGTCCACTCACAGGATGAGTGGCGCTGCCCAATACTGTCACTATGGCGGTGTGTCCACTCACAGGATGAGTGGCGCTGCCCAATACTGTCACTATGGCGGTGTGTCCACTCACAGGATGAGTGACGCTGCCCAATACTGTCACTATGGTGGTGTGTCCACTCACAAGATGAGTGGCGCTGCCCAATACTGTCACTATGGCGGTGTGTCCACTCACAGGATGAGTGGCGCTGCCCAATACTGTCACTATGGCGGTGTGTCCACTCACAGGATGAGTGACGCTGCCCAATACTGTCACTATGGTGGTGTGTCCACTCACAGGATGAGTGGCGCTGCCCAATAAACTTGCCCCTCGGGGCAAAATTTAAAAAAAAAATAGCAGCACACATTAGCTAATTTCATGGCCTCAGCGCTATATTGTATGTAAATTCCAACTTCCCTCATTCCCTGGAGAGTAAATAAGAACGCAGACTCTTACCGGATCCCCGGTCAAGACTTTACGTTACCAGCGTGTTGACATCCTGGCCGGCGGCACCACTAGACGAGAGACGTGGCCGCCGCGCACCTCATGGCCGCCGACGCCTCACACCAACCCGGAAAATTTTAAGCAACTGGTTTGTTCTCTTGCCCCCCTCCCCCCACTTTTCCCCCCTCCTACCTGGGCCAGGACTCGTCAGGCATTTACGTCACCATTTACGGAACCTGTGCATCTTTCCTTCATCTTGGCAGCTTTGTTTACATACAATAAGTAGTTTACGAGCTCTGAAGTGCTGCGAGGATGTATGAAGCAGTTTTAATCAATATTTCATTCAAAATGATCTGCTACCAGAAATTTTAGCAAATATCCCCGTTTGCTAACTGTAGGTAGTAACTGAGTGATTGTAACCTATCCACCGCTGCCCACTGGATGGGAGGCGGTGTGCAGGACAAACATATCAATTTTGACACTAGCTCTCCACATATGTCAGTTGCTTAATTTAGAACCTGTACTTGAGGTCGATCTCGAACCATTGTTGATGTGACGACTTATATTGAATTTGTAACTAGCTCATCAAGATTGTAACTTGCTTAGCTAAATGAATTGTGGGGTTCAGTCCCTGAGCCATTATGTGCCTCTGTAACCCTTTCACTACCGCCCACAGATGGGTATGGGGTGCATAATAATGAACTAAACTAAAAATCAAATGTAAACAACGTCGCCATGATAAAGAAAATATAATTGGTTTCGTTTTGTCTGGGACAGGAAGCCTGTAGATATGTCATGCCTAATAGCCAGAACCACACTACTTTGTTTAATATACAAGCTCTGATTTGCCCAACAGGCAGAATGATTTTCGTTATTTTCAATTTTTTTCCAGATTGGTTCCTTTCTAACAATAATATTATATTAGGAACAGAATTACTGACTTAGCTGTGTTAGGTTACGAAGTTAGGTACATTAGATTTCTTCAAATTTCTATGTTAGTTTTGAGTCATATAACATAAAATTGCATATATATAAATATAATATATATATTATAATACAATCATATATAATACAATGGAAACTTTAGAATTTAATTTTGTTTTAATCAATATTTCACGAAAATTCGGCAACTCTGGCTATTAGGTACAAATATTATATAATTATATATATTATAATATATACACACGAAGAAGCCTGAATGGTCACCAAGTCAATATGTAACTGAAAAAATCTCACCCTGAAGGATTCGAACCAGACAGCCAGGGCTCTGCACCTTAGCGTATCAGTATACTTAACCCACTAGACCCACACTGACTGTTCAAAAGAATTGATCATATAACGTGTCAACACACCTCGGCTCTCCAATAACACACTCATGCATTTTGACGTATCAATCCCCCAACGGACAAAATATCACGTACTATAAATCACAGCTGCGGCTCACAATGACCACCGGGTCTAGTCTGGGTCCATCAGTTAAGGTTCGAGTAATTAGTACATCATTTCATGACGTTGTGAAAATCCAGAGAACGGGATGTAGCCATAAGTAATCCTAATGGCCAACTATCACCAGGACACAAAGCTAATATTCACAAATACGTTAGACCTTAATTTAAGTATGCAGCAGTTGTATAATGCATCTTAAAACAACAGAAGAGGAACACATACAAAAAATAACCGTTTAAAAATTAGAGCAGGCGTTATAAGTAATATTTTATCAATTTAAGTAGCAGACGGGCGCATTAATATAAAAGTTGTCGACAATCACTGTAAACGGTAAACAAATCATGAGGCGTCATGCAGGTCACGCAACTCCTGCCAGTGTTGTTGCTGCTGCAATGATGCAAACACAGGTGATGTGCCAGTCTATTGGCTGAGTATAGGTATTAGCCACCTAGTATGGGCCCCCAGCATTAGCCGCCTCGTATGGGGGCCCCAGCATTAGCTGCCTCGTATGGGGGCCCCCAGCATTAGCCGCCTCGTATGGGGGCCCCAGCATTAGCCACCTCGTATGGGGCCCCAGCATTAGCCGCCTCGTATGGGGGCCCCCAGCATTAGCCAACTCGTATGGGGGCCCCAGCATTAGCCGCCTCGTATGGGGGCCCCGCATTAGCTGCCTCGTAGGGGGGCCCCCAGCATTAGCCGCCTCGTATGGGGGACCCCAGCATTAGCCACCTCGTATGGGGGCCCCAGCATTAGCCGCCTCGTATGGGGGCCCCCAGCATTAGCCCCTCGTATGGGGGCCCCAGCATTAGCCACTCGTATGGGGGCCCCAGCATTAGCCGCCTCGTATGGGGGGGCCCCAGCATTAGCCGCCTCGTATGGGGGGGCCCAGCATAGCCGCCTCGTATGGGGGGCCCCAGCATTAGCCGCCTCGTATGGGGGGGCCCAGCATTAGCCGCCTCGTATGTGGGGCCCAGCATTAGCCGCCTAGTATGGGGGCCCAGCATTAGCTGCCTCGTATGGGGGCCCCAGCATTAGCCGCCTCGTATGGGGGCCNTGAACCCACGAACATCATAACAAGAGTTAGTACTACTGACGAACAAGATGTCCTTATGACTCTCAATAAGACGAAGGGAAGGGAACTATCAGGGAAAAGCGACAAGCCATTACGACTATGTAGCACTGGGAGGGGTCAGGATAAGGATTTGGGATGGGACGGAGGGAAAGGAATGGTGCCCAACCACTTGTGGACGGTCGGGGATTGAACGCCGACCTGCATGATGCGAGACCGTTGCTCTACCGTCCAGCCCAAGCGGTTGGATAAGACGAACTGAACAGACAATAATTCTCTCACGAAATTATAAGGAAAAAAAAGTTCATTTGTGACGTTTTAACGACATTGAAGTAAGTCACTAGAGAGACAAAGTTCCGTCGTGAAGTGAACTTGTCACTGTCACACCCACGCACAAGAGATCAATTAAGCTGTTTTGTAACAATCGATCAATCAGCTTGACTTCAATGACTCGTCAAAACAATTACTCGAGGTAACACAGTATAGCATTTAAGTCCACCATCTAGCTACAGAGTCCACCATGTATCGTAAATACTTCATATTCAGCCAATTATACAGAGCTGTACAACCAAACAAGGCGGCAAGATATTACATTCAAGTTTTCAGAAAGCATTTAAAAAAAAATCGTTGAAGACAGCGGGAGGGGGGGGGGGGATGGTCTCTTACTATGCTCGTCACTTCGTAGTTCACAGTCCGTAGTCACTTCGTAGTTCACAGTCCGTAGTCACTTCGTAGTTCACAGTCCGTAGTCACTTCGTAGTTGCAGCCTTGAGGGTGGTCGGGGTTGGTCACTAGTCTCTACCTACTTTCTACAATCATCTCGCCTATTCTAACGAACCGATTGGACTGAAATTGTCCCTTTGGGCGTTTATGGCTCATCAGTTTTGGAATATACCCGATGACTTGACTGCCTTGGAGTGCTGTGTGGCATATGAGCTGATGTCACATCAGGAAACCCCCACAGCTTGTCAGGTGAGACCCAGCAGCTGAGCCACTGGCGGGAATCCTGGCCTCACGCCCCGACGCCCACGACATTCACCCCCACAACTCTCCTTCAGAAAGCAGTCCAACAACTTGGGCTGGACGGTAGAGCGACGGTCTCGCTTCATGCAGATCGGCGTTCAAGCCCCGACCGTCCAAGTGGTTGGACACCATTCCTTCCTCCGTCCCATCCCAAATCCTTATCCTGACCCCCATTCCAAGTGCTATATAGTCGTAATGGCTTGGCACTTTCCCTGATAATTCCCTTCCCTTCTTCAGAAAGCAGGTGTTTTCCTAAACTATCAACATAAATAGCAACGAAGATTGTCATTATATATCGATCTGCGCCTCGCTTCTTGCGCGTACAGGAGATGTAATATTGTTATATGGGGTTAAAGTCTATGTCTGGCCTCCACGATCGCCACACAACTGAGGATCTCGGGTTCAATCCCCGGGAAGGGATGGGGATGGGGGGGGGGAGGAGACAGAAATGGTTATATACGTTTTTTTCCTTCACCTGATGCCTTTATTCACCTAGTCATAATAGATACCCCAGGAGTTAGGCAACTGCTATGAGTTGCGTCCCGGGATAGGTAAGCAGTTCGACCTTTTGGTGACCCTGCTACAGGCTTCAATTATGTATATATATACACAGGTTTCCTGTCCGATAATAAGATTTAAATGCAGGCAAGCCACCTATGTATCTATGTATCACACACATACACTGCACGCAAGAATCAATGTATTAAAATACATTCCAAAGACAGACAGAGAACCTATGCCTGAAATACACTGTGACTATATTGTTTTAAAAGAATTTGTTCGTAAACTGACATTATCTTTCATCGTTGAAGAATGATCTTTGTAAGTTGACCAGACCACACACTAGAAGGTGAGGGACGACGACGTTTCGGTCCGTCCTGGACCATTCTCAAGTCGATTGTGATGAGGGAGTTGATTGATGAAGATTAAGCCACCCAAAGGTGGCACGGGCATGAATAGCCCGTAAGTGGTGGCCCTTTTGAGCCATTACCAGTATCAAGAGATGATACTGGAGATCTGTGGAGGCGCGACTGCACCCTGCGTGACGGGAGATGTCTCCCGTGTGATGAGGGGAGGAGATGAAGGCAATAAATAGGCAAGAGAATAGGTAAGGAGCAAGGCAAAAGGTACGAAAGGTAAGGTGTAGTAGAGGGGATAGTCATATGCAGGCGAAGAGTCACAATAACGTGGCTGAAGTATGTTGACCAGACCACACACTAGAAGTTGAAGGGACGACGACGTTTCGGTCCGTCCTGGACCATTCTCAAGTCGCTTGAGGGGATAGTATTAGAAATAAGAACTGCAGAAGGCCCATTGGCCCATACGAGGCAGCTCTTATTTATAACCACCGAATGAGAAGGGAATTGTAATAGGAATAAGAAGAGGATAGCAAGGGAACGTAAGAGAAAACAATGGACAGAAAAAGAGAAAGATAAATGGAAGGGCAAGCTTATGTTAGGTCACGTTTGTTAGAATCATTAGAGCATTGAGTATACTGGGAAAGGGAAGAATCAACAGGAACAAAGCCAGGACTCAAGTTCATGTTGGGTCCATGTGANATAATTACCATAGTTAAACCATCAAATCACTCACACAAGGGTGTCGGCAGTACACAGGGTGTGTTCTCGACTCGCAATCGGGAATCCCGGGTTCGAAGCCGGGAAAGGACTATCATAGAGCTTTCTCCTCATATATACCTTACTTCCCTGTAACCACCAGAGAGAGAAGGAAACTGAGAGTGTATGTAGAACCTCACCTAACTCAGAGGCACAGATCAATAGGAATGACTCGGAAATCTGAAACTAGTATGCTAGAAAAGAAGGTGTGGGAGGGTAAAATGAGAGAGAGAGAGAGAAGAGTGAGAGAGAGGAGAGAGAGAGCAGAGAGAGGAAGAGAGAAGAAAGAGCGAGAAGAGAGAAGAAGCGAGAGAGCAAGAGAGAAAAAGACGAGAGAGAGAGAACGAGAAAGTCTACACATTTTCAAAAGTAGATATGATAGTTCAGGAAATTAGGTCAGAAAAACGAAGCCAAGAGCTAAAGCTCGACCTTCCACTCAGAAATGGGCGATTATCACACGCACACTGGCTAGCAATTAACTTATTGAAACACCTTGTTCATTGGTGCAAACACTATTTGTTCAACACAAAGTGATTTACCCAGAGGATCACAGTCAAAGGTCAGATGTCATGAGCACTTCTGTCTGACGCCTCTTCGTAAGCCTGGTGGTGTGAGCACCTGGTGGAACACTCACCTGGTGGTGTGTGAGCACCTGGTGGAACACTCACCTGGTGGTGTGAGCACCTGGTGGTGTGTGAGCACCTGGTGGTGTGTGAGCACCTGGTGGTGTGTGAGCACCTGGTGGTGTGTGAGCACCTGGTGGTGTGTGAGCACCTGGTGGTGTGTGAGCACCTGGTGGTGTGTGAGCACCTGGTGGTGTGTGAGCACCTGGTGGTGTGTGAGCACCTGGTGGTGTGTGAGCACCTGGTGGTGTGTGAGCACCTGGTGGTGTGTGAGCACCTGGTGGTGTGTGAGCACCTGGTGGTGTGTGAGCACCTGGTGGTGTGAGCACCTGGTGGTGTGAGCACGTGGTGGAACACTCACCTGGTGGTGTGTGAGCACCTGGTGGAACACTTGCCTGGTAGTGTGTGAGCACCTAGTGGAACACTCACCTGACAGCGAGAGCACCTAGTGGAACACTCACCTAACAGCGAAAACACCTAGTGGAACACTCACCCAACAGCGAGACCACCCAGTGGAACACTCACCTGACAGCGAGACCACCTAGTGGAACACTCACCTAACAGCTAAAGCACCTAGTGGAACACTCACCTAACAGCTAAAGCACCTAGTGGAACACTCACCTGACAGCGTGAAGGAGGCGAGGAAGGGGGTACTGCGCACCAGAGTCAGCACGGAGGACACGCAGCGGAAGAAGCAGTTGTCGTTCCCGCCAGACGACTTCTTCAGCCAAGACCGGCCGCTCCTCCCGCTCCCAGGGACCATGCTGGACCCTCCAATGGGCGCCTTGCTCCCACAACCACTCACCCCTCGCCGTCTCTCCATATTAACGATAGTTTCCGATGCATCGCCACCACTAGAAGCATCATACTTGTATTGTCTCCAAGATGTCATTGAAAATATAAAAGTTGTTTGAGTATATGCTGCATTTTGGCTACTCGCAAATTACTGCATTAAACCGGACTGAGGCTGGCTTTCCATACACCCGGAGTCACTGTGGAGGACTGGACGGGTGCGTGTTCATGATCAGTCTACTGGATGGTGGTGGGGTAGATCAATCTACTGGATAGTGGTGGAGTAGATGATCAGTCTACTGGACGGTGGAGTAGATCAATCTACTGGATGGGTGTGGGGTAGATCAGTCTACTGGATGGGTGTGGGGGTAGATCAATCTACTGGACGGTGGAGTAGATCAATCTACTGGATGGGTGTGGGGTAGATCAGTCTACTGGATGGGTGTGGAGGTAGATCAATCTACTGGGTGGGGTAGATGATCAGTCTACTGGATGGGGTAGATCAGTCTACTGGATGGGGTAGATGATCAGTCTACTGGATGGGGTAGATGATCAGTCTACTGGATGGGGTAGATGATCAGTCTACTGGATGGGGTAGATGATCAGTCTACTGGATGGGGTAGATGATCAGTCTACTGGATGGGGTAGATGATCAGTCTACTTGATGGGGTAGATGATCAGTCTACTGGATGGAGTAGATGATCAGTCTACTGGATGTGGTAGATGATCAGTCTACTGGATGTGGTAGATGATCAGTCTACTGGATGTGGTAGATGATCAGTCTACTGGATGTGGTAGATGATCAGTCTACTGGATGTGGTAGATGATCAGTCTACTGGATGTGGTAGATGATCAGTCTACTGGATGGGGTAGATAAGTCTACTGGATGGGGTAGATGATCAGTCTACTGGATGGGGTAGATGATCAGTCTACTGGATGGGGTAGATGATCAGTCTACTGGATGGGGTAGATGATCAGTCTACTGGATGGGGTAGATGATCAGTCTACTGGATGGGGTAGATGATCAGTCTACTGGATGGAGTAGATGATCAGTCTACTGGATGATGTAGATGATCAGTCTACTGGATGTGGTAGATGATCAGTCTACTGGATGTGGTAGATAAGTCTACTGGATGGGGTAGATGATCAGTCTACTGGATGGGGTAGATGATCAGTCTACTGGATGTGGTAGATGATCAGTCTA
Organism: Procambarus virginalis; assembly: GCA_020271785.1. NCBI lineage: Eukaryota > Metazoa > Arthropoda > Malacostraca > Decapoda > Cambaridae > Procambarus > Procambarus virginalis. The sequence continues at coordinate 33,601,828 of WNGS01042707.1, forward strand.
CTGGATGGGGTAGATAAGTCTACTGGATGTGGTAGATGATCAGTCTACTGGATGTGGTAGATGATCAGTCTACTGGATGGGGTAGATGATCAGTCTACTGGATGGGGTAGATGATCAGTCTACTGGATGGGGTAGATGATCAGTCTACTGGATGGGGGTAGATGATCAGTCTACTGGATGGGGGTAGATGATCAGTCTACTGGATGGGGGTAGATGATCAGTCTACTGGATGGGGTAGATGATCAGTCTACTGGATGGAGTAGATGATCAGTCTACTGGATGGGGTAGATGATCAGTCTACTGGATGGGGTAGATGATCAGTCTACTGGATGGAGTAGATGATCAGTCTACTGGATGGGGTAGATGATCAGTCTACTGGATGGGGTAGATGATCAGTCTACTGGATGGGGTAGATGATCAGTCTACTGGATGGGGTAGATGATCAGTCTACTGGATGGGGTAGATGATCAGTCTACTGGATGGGGTAGATGATCAGTCTACTGGATGGGGTAGATGATCAGTCTACTGGATGGGGTAGATGATTAGTCTACTGGATGGAGATGATCAGTCTACTGGATGGGGTAGATGATCAGTCTACTGGATGGGGTAGATGATCAGTCTACTGGATGGGGTAGATGATCAGTCTACTGGATGGGGTAGATGATCAGTCTACTGGATGGGGTAGATGACCAGTCTACTGGATGGGGTAGATGACCAGTCTACTGGATGGGGTAGATGACCAGTCTACTGGATGGGGTAGATGATCAGTCTACTGGATGGGGTAGATGATCAGTCTACTGGATGGTGGTGGGGGTAGATGATCAGTCTACCGAATGGTGGTGGGGGTAGATGATCAGTCTACTTGATGCTGATGGGGTAGATGACAGACATCAGGCAGCAGGAGGCGAAGGCATGAGTGATGCTTGACACAACAATTTATCGGAGTGACCTTTAGCACACATCCCCTCCACCCCCCCCCCCTCCTCTCTCACTCCCTCTCCCCCATTCAGAAGTCCTCTCTCTCTCTCTCTCTCTCTCTCTCTCTGATACCCACTTCCTGTCTACCTGACAGTATTGCGGGGAGTTCCATGAAGGAGTTGAAATGTTTGCAAACGTTACCGACTAAGTTTGGGAATGTGGGGTGTGGGGGGTCATGCCCCAGCCACCTCATGGTACCCCAGGTAACTCTCCCACAGGTAACTCTCCCACAGGTAACTCTCCCACAGGTAACTCTCCCACAGGTAACTCTCCCACAGGTAACTCTCCCACATGCACACTCTCCCACATGCACACTCTCCCACATGCACACTCTCCCATAACACCGTTACCTCACACAGCACTGCTACCAGGTTATAGCATTATATCAATTCTCACTATCGGAATGAGCATAAGATATAATTGTCATTTCTGGGCGTAAGCAACGTCCCAATTGGTCACTTGTTCGTATAGCTCATAGCTTAACCACACGCTTCTCTTCTCTGGTTCCAACACTAACTTCTCACTTATTATTGTCACGCAAAGATAGGTTTTCCAGAGGTTGTGAGGTGCGGCAGTGACCGAGGCACGGCGGTGACCGAGGTGCGGCAGTGACTGACTGAGGCGCGGCGCCCCTCACCCCAGCAGCACCGCGCACCGCCTCCACTTACCTGTAAGGCAAATGTAAACAAACGTCACTAGACTTACATAACTTGATCTCAGAAAGTCAAAATAAAACCTAAAAATTAAGTTTGAAACATCACATTACATTCAACAGACCCACATCCATAATGGACAGCATATTCCAGCGAGACACACACACACAGTCTATAGTACAGTACTGTGATTTATTGACTTTGAATAGTGTTTGTGGATCAGTGTCGGGGGTGTGGAGGCGGCTTGTACCTCCTGGTGCTCTCGATCACAGCTCCGTCAGCCTTGGAATCTGTGCAGTAGATATATCGACCTATCTATCGACCCACGCAAGTCAGAGGCGGCTAAATAACTTGCCGAAGTTATTTTGTTTGTAGTATATTGATTTAAACATGCCAGCGACGTGATGACGTATTCACCCAGCAGTTGAAAGATTGTTGTAGATTTCACTATCCACTGCAGTAGACTGAGAGTATAGGGTGTACATACATCCTATTTCTCGGTGTATATATATATATACACTGAGTTTACAGTGGCCCTGACCTGTGTTTAGGGTTAAAGTGTACTTGGTGGTTGGGTAGAGAGACTGCGTCACGCCTCAAATAACCCTCGTGTAGTTGATAGGCCTTGATACCAACACCAAACCTATCATTCGCTTGATTATCCCAGGCGGAGTAACGACCCTTCCTCAGGTAATGGTCGTTCAAGCTCCGGCTCATCCCAAAGACACATTCGTCAATGTTAATATGTATGAATGTACTCAAAAATATAAATTTTCGTAAATGTATCAATAAATATATATTTATAGTTGGTTCATTTACATAAAATTTAAATGTTTCGTGTATGTATCGAAAATACATATAAATGTATATGTATATTTTGAATTGTGTGTATAGTTAGGCCTAGGTTATGCTAGTTGTTTCTGTTCTATCTGCAATTATTTATATTTGCAGAGCATGGGTGAAGCATTTTGTCCTGGACTATATTGTGGACCAAAATATACTTGCCGGTTGGTCAGTAAGCTATAGTGGTGGCTTTAAACCCCCCCTCCCCCCCAGCGGTGGACAGGGCTTAAGCCCAACACCAAGCCATGAACGGTTAAGAGCCAATCATCTGTAAAGTGTTTTAAATTTAGGGAGATGGTATAGAGCGACGGCCGGTTTAACGAACAGTATAGCCGTTGTGGATGAGGACGACCGGAGTTACGAACAGTATAGCCGTTGTGGATGAGGACGACCGGAGTAACGGACAGTATAGCCGTTGTGGATGAGGACGGCCGGAGTTACGAACAGTATAGCCGTTGTGGATGAGGACGGCCGGAGTTACGTGGCGGGAAGTAACGCGCACTCATGGGGCTTCACTCACTCCATAAACAAGTTTCCGTGAGTGACCAATCCCAGCCTTCCCTACAGTTTTTTTTGGGGGGGGAGGTGGGGGGTTGGGGTAAAGAGGATGAAGAGGCACAGGTGAAGGGAAAGTTTAGAAATGGGAAACTACAGTGAGAGTTGTTAAAGCAATGAGTTATAAAATAATAAATATATATGTTTATTCAGGTAAGGTACATACATACAAGTGATTTTACATAAATTGATCGATTTATAGATAGAGCTAGTATATACAATGCCTAAAGCCACTATTACGCAATGCGTTTCGGGCAGTAGCAATGTTAACAATGAGTTATTAACTCATTGTTAACATTTCTAAATATTCTTAAACCTGTACTATTTGCTGACGATACCACCTTCGTCTATTCTGACCCCCCCCCCTCTACACACTAGATAATATTGTCAACAATGAATTAAAAAAGTCCAATCATGGAAGTTAACCATCAAACTCATACTAAACAAAAGCAAGACTTTCTACATTTTATTTGGTACTAAATCATCAAATCAGATTTAACTTCAGATAAACAACGTTAACATTAACAATAAAAATGAGGGAAAGTTTCTTGGCCAGGAACTAGAGTAGACTGAACTTCAACAAACACATTCAACACATAGCCAAAAAAAAGACTAAAACGGTCAGTATACTTTCTAAAATCAGATATTATGTTCCCCACTCTGCTCTCCTCTTAGTATGCTACGCACTAATCTAATCTATCCCTATCTTAAATCTGATATCTGTGCATGAGGTTCAACCACTGCAAATTACCTCAAGCCCATCATCACTCAACAAAAATCTGTTATTAAAACTATAACACACACAGTCCCTCTGTTTAAGTCCCTTAACCTGCTAAACATACACTCACTCCACACATTCTCATTTATTTATTTATTTATTTATTTATACATATACAAGAAGGTACATTGTGAATGTGGGGATACATAACTTGGTAATTACAATCTTGTAAAGCCACTAGCACGCGCAGCGTTTCGGGCAGACAAATGTGCCATTTACAAGTACAAAACCTTGTTCCTAAATGCTAAACTTGATCTGAAACTTTTCCTTGATAGATGTAATAGAACCCATGAGCACCACACTAGAAATAAATATATCTGATATTCCCAGAGTCAGACTAAATCTGTGCAAACACTCCATACAAATAAAAGGACCCGGTCTTTGGAACTTACTCCCCGATGAATTAAAAAAATTGTCCAACCCATGTCCTACCTTGCGATAATTACGTGGCTCAGCGTCCCCGCGGCCCGGTCTTCAATCAGATCTCCCTGTTCAAAAGTAAAACCAAAAAGTACCTAATTTCATCCTCACAGTTTCCTACCTTGTGCTTCAGACCCGTACTGTATCTTGTACTACCCACTTCCCCAACATTAGTACCTAAGACTAATTAAGTACTTAACCTTTACCAGTGTAATCACCTCTGTCGTTGTTATAGATTGAGCTACTAGGAACAAGTTCCAAGTAGCACGGGCTATGGTGAGCCCGTAACTTACCTGGCACAGGAGCGGGGCAAATAGCACGGGCTATGGTGAGCCCGTAACTTACCTGGCACAGGAGCGGGGCAAATAGCACGGGCTATGGTGAGCCCGTAACTTACCTGGCACAGGAGCGGGACAAGAAGCACGGGCTATGGTGAGCCCGTAACTTACCTGGCACAGGAGCGGGGCAAGAAGCACGGGCTATGGTTAGCCTGCACCTCTGTCAATATTTATTATTGATATAAAACCTTGCTATAATGTACCTTTTCACCATACCTAATATGTCAGATTATGGACTGACCCAAAACGCTATGCGTGTTAGTGGCTTTGCAAGAATGTAAAAATATCACAAATGTAATCTCACCAACCCATTGCGCCTTCTTGTAAATAAATTATTATTATTACATATCCCATACCCCACCCACCCCCACCCACCCATGATTCTGGTTTTCAGTTATATGTAAAGTGCATTTTATTCTGAAAAAGTCCGCACGGAAACAATATGGAATGGATTTGGGCATTTTTTGGGGGGGTAGGGGGACATGGTGATTTATGACTTGGCAAAATAATAATAATAAGAAAATATAATAAAAATAATAATAATAATAATAATAATAATAATAATAATAATAATAATAATAATAATAATTTTAGTTATATAACGTACATTTGAAACACGATACAGAGGAGTATTCGAAAGTACACAAATAATATATTTTATATAAGTTGACCAAACCACACACTAGAAAGTCAAGGACTTGAGAATGATTCAAGATAGACCGAAACGTCGTTGACGTCCCTTCACCTTCTAGTGTGCAGATTGGTCAACATAGTTCAGCCACGTTATTGTGACTCCTCGCCTGCATACTTGATGTAAAGCCACAAATACGCTGAACGTTTCCGGCATAACATAAATAGACAAGTTATTTATAAGATTAATGAGGGTAACAGCACTAAATGAGAAGTGGGCTACCATATTTGACTGAAATATATCACATGTTTTGCAATTACAAGTGGTATTTAATGATAAAAGCATGAACTGTTTAAACATAACTCTCTTGGTTACAGCAACCGTACAGATATGGTATTTAATGTTTAAAATATCAGGAAAGCACATGTTAATTAACGTGTGGAATGAGCAAATAGATTATATGAAGTGCTAATTACTCCCCGGGGGGGGGGAGGGGGGAGGGTTCAACCTGTCCTCTTTGTTGTTGTTGTTAAAGATTCGCTATCTGGAACAAGAAGTTCCAAGTAGCACGGGCTATGGTGAGCCCGTAGTGGATGTTATTCTGTCCTCTTACCAAGAACGTCGCTTTTCGATCGTAGGCGTTACACAAGGCCAAAAATCGTCGTACTAGAAAATGGAAGAAAAACACAATGCAGATGTGGTATACACGGACTTTGCAAAGGCATATGATAAACTTTACGATCTTGAGGTTATCTTGAGATGATTTCGGGGCTTAGCGTCCCCGCGGCCCGGTCCTCGACCAGGCCGCCTTTTTGTTATACACCCCCCAGGAAGCAGCCCGTAGCAGCTGCGAAACTCCCAGGTACCTATTTACTGATAGGTAACAGGGGCATCAGGGTGAAAAAAACATTTTGCCCATTTGTCTCCGCCTCCACCGGGGATCGAACCCGGAACCTCAGGACTACGAATCCGAAGCGCTATCCACCCAGCCGTCAGGCGCCCTCCTACACTCTACGATGGAGTGATTGCCCATAACATAACATCAGTAGGAATAACGGGTAAAGTATATCGATGAATATTTAATTAGCTGTAAAAAAAAAGGCGAAGAGTGACAGCCATTCGAACAAAATGAGGTCCAAACACAGTGAAAAGCTCTGTACCCCAGGGCACAGTCCTTGCACCACTGCTCTGTACCCCAGGGCACAGTCCTTGCACCACTGCTCTGTACCCCAGGGCACAGTCCTTGCACCGCTGCTCTGTACCCTAGGGCACAGTCCTTGCACCACTGCTCTGTACCCTAGGGCACAGTCCTTGCACCACTGCTCTGTACCCCAGGGCACAGTCCTTGCACCACTGCTCTGTACCCCAGGGCACAGTCCTTGCACCACTGCTCTGTACCCCAGGGCACAGTCCTTGCACCACTGCTCTGTACCCCAGGGCACAGTCCTTGCACCACTGCTCTGTACCCCAGGGCACAGTCCTTGCACCACTGCTCTGTACCCCAGGGCACAGTCCTTGCACCACTGCTCTGTACCCCAGGGCACAGTCCTTGCACCACTGCTCTGTACCCCAAGGCACAGTCCTTGCACCACTGCTCTGTACCCCAGGGCACAGTCCTTGCACCACTGCTCTGTACCCCAGGGCACAGTCCTTGCACCACTGCTCTGTACCCCAGGGCACAGTCCTTGCACCACTGCCTTTTCTTCTCATATTAGATATAGACAACAATAATAATAAAACCGTCGTGTCACCTTTTGCAATTGACACAAAAATCAGTATAAAAATTGGTTCTCTTGACGACATTAAAAAACTACAACTTGTTATTAATAAAGTTTTCAATTAGGTAGCGGAAAATAACATGATTAACAGTGATAAACTCCAGGTATTTAGGTACGGAAATAATTAAGAACTTAAAGGAAATACAGCGTACAAGACTCGGATCTTTTCATCTATTGAAAGCATCATGATCTGGGAGTCATTAGCATCATGATCTGGGAGTCATTAGCATCATGATCTGGGAGTCATTAGCATCATGATCTGGGAGTCATTAGCATCATGATCTGGGAGTCATTAGCATCATGATCTGGGAGTCATTAGCATCATGATCTGGGAGTCATTAGCATCATGATCTGGGAGTCATTAGCATCATGATCTGGGAGTCATTAGCATCATGATCTGGGAGTCATTAGCATCATGATCTGGGAGTCATTAGCATCATGATCTGGGAGTCATTAGCATCATGATCTGGGAGTCATTAGCATCATGATCTGGGAGTCATTAGCATCATGATCTGGGAGTCATTATGACTAACGTTTAGTGAACATGACGAAGCAAATGTAGCGTCAGCGAGAAAAATGATAGAATGCATTATGTGAACCTTCAAATCCAGGGATCCCATTGAAATGCTTACACTATTCAAATCACTTTTGCTGTGCCGCCTTACTGTACTGTTCTGTACTGTACTGTAAAGTGAGTACTGTTCAGTACTCACTTTCCCCTTCAGAGCAGGAGAGATACCTGAAATAGAGGGAATACAGAGAACATATACGGCACGCATAGACGCGATAAAGCACCTGAATTATTGGGATCGTCTCAAAGCTCTCCAAATGTACTCTCTAGAAAGGAGACGAGAGAGATATCAAATAATATACACATGGAAAGTACTGGAGGACAAGGTCCCAAATCTACACAGTAAAATAACAACATACTGGAGTGAACGATATGGAAGAAAATGCAGAATAGAACCAGTGAAGAGCAGAGGTGCCATAGGCACAATCAGAGAACACTGTATAAACATCAGAGGTCCGCGGTTGTTCAACACCCTCCCAGCGAGCATCAAAAATATTGCCTGAACAAAAGTGGAAGTCTTTACTAAAAAAAATTGACACTTTCGTGTAAGTGCCGGGCTAACCGGGCTGTAGTGGATACGTGGGCCTGCAGGCCGCTCCAAAGAACAACCTGCTCGATCAAGCTTTTAACTAAACCCAGGGACGAGCTTGGGGAGTAGTAGAACTCCCAGAACCCCCCCCCCCCTCCATACCATCAGGTATAATTCAGGTACTCAGAACAACTCAGCTTACCTAGACTAATTACCCATTTTTCTTATATTTGAGAAAAATGCGTTTATCAAGTAAAATATTAACATTAAAACCTAATGATTTCAAGGCAGAGATTCGGTCGACATTCACAGTAGCCTATAGTTCTTAAAACTCTTCTTTCGCGTGTTTATATACAAATATCTGACCACAGAACAAAGACACCTAATCAAACGTAACCAACTATAAGCCTATATACGGAACTATAAAATATATAACTAATATGCATTCGATATAATTACAGTTTTATGGTATGCTATCTTACATATTGTTAGAGTAGAAAGACAGTGGCTGAAAGGGGCAGTCTGTACTTCACTTGGTGAAGCCTCTTCTCTAAGTGCTACAGCTGGTGCTGCCAGGGGCGTGAAGATGCTCCATGGTATTGATGGCTACAGCATGTGTCCTGTGGCATCAACCTCTCCTCCTGCAACCTGTCCTCCTGCAACCTGTCCTCCTGCAACCTGTCCTCCTGCAACCTGTCCTCCTGCAACCTGTCCTCCTGCAACCTGTCCTCCTACAACCTGTCCTCCTACAACCTGTCCTCCTGCATCCTGTCCTCCTGCAACCTGTCCTCCTACAACCTGTCCTCCTACAACCTGTCCTCCTACAACCTGTCCTCCTGCAACCTGTCCTCCTGCAACCTGTCCTCCTGCAACCTGTCCTCCTGCAACCTGTCCTCCTGCAACCTGTCCTCCTGCAACCTGTCCTCCTGCAACCTGTCCTCCTGCAACCTGTCCTCCTACAACCTGTCCTCCTACAACCTGTCCTCCTGCAACCTGTCCTCCTGCAACCTGTCCTCATACAACCTGTCCTCCTGCAACCTGTCCTCCTGCAACCTGTCCTCCTGCAACCTGTCCTCCTGCAACCTGTCCTCCTGCAACCTGTCCTCCTGCAACCTGTCCTCCTGCAACCTGTCCTCCTGCAACCTGTCCTCCTACAACCTGTCCTCCTACAACCTGTCCTCATACAACCTGTCCTCCTGCAACCTGTCCTCCTGCAACCTGTCCTCATACAACCTGTCCTCCTGCAACCTGTCCTCCTGCAACCTGTCCTCATACAACCTGTCCTCCTGCAACCTGTCCTCCTGCAACCTGTCCTCCTGCAACCTGTCCTCCTGCAACCTGTCCTCATACAACCTGTCCTCCTGCAAAGAACGTCGCATTTCGCTCGTATGCGTTAAAGCCAATAATGGTCGTACTAGAAAATGGAAGCGGCTGGCGAAAGTGACATACTGTCCCGTTTTTTGTTTTGGGTCCTCTGGTAGGTTAGGAGAGGACACTTTATATTGAGCGCTTTCTTGACGTTGGGGAACCTTAGGAGAACGGGGTGGTGGAATAGTGGTCAGCACAGTTGCATCACAGGCACAGGGTACCAGGTTCGAGTGCCGCGGCAAGAAAGATGCGTTTGGGTAACATGTACCGTTTCCTGATGCCTATCTTCATCTTGCAATATATATGTTACCGGGAGCTAGTCATCTGTTGCACCCTTTGGAAGGTCAGTAGCTGGCCTAGTGCGGGTGCCTCTAGTAGACTGATCTCTACTTCGCGGGAGGACAACAAAGTGAACAAGAGTGCTTATTAATGTCAAGAACATATTAAGAGAGGAGACTTCTCACTGCAAATATAATACCAAGTAGTCAGAGCATTGGTTAGATATAAATTAGGCCCATTTTTTTTATTTGATTCATATTAATCGAATCATTCGGACAGTCATACATAAGATTTGATAGAGCCCAGTAGGCTAGAGAATCTGTACACAAGTTGATTGACAGTTGTGAGGCGGGACCAAACAGCCAAAGCTCAACCTCCGCAAGCACAACTAGGCGAGTACGTGGAAAGCGTAACCTTAGCAACACCGCCGATCAGCTGACGCCATCAGCACAACAACCAGCCCTCGCCGCCAAACAAAGTCAAATTTTCCAGCATCCTGGACGCCCGGCATCAACTGTCAACAACAATAATAAAGGCTTGACGCGCCGCTGTGTCGCGTCTCCCAACCTCACATCTCGTGCAGTCGTCGCCTGGGCAGTAAACCCTCAAGCAAACTGCACGCACTGACTTCAAGATATATCTGAATTTATCGGAATTTACCCGAGGGCCTCGACGAGTACAAGGAAGCCAGCGGCCTCGACGAGTACAAGGAAGCCAGCGGCCTCGACGAGTACAGGAAGCCGGCGGCCTCGACGAGTACAGGAAGCCGGCGGCCTCGACGAGTACAGGAAGCCGGCGGCCTCGACGAGTACAGGAAGCCGGCGGCCTCCACGAGTACAGGAAGCCGGCGGCCTCGACTTATATAGGGGCACCCTATATAAGGGGCACACGCACTATAGGGAACACAGGTGGAAATTGAGTGCCCAAATGAGCCACAGAGATATTATAAAGAACTTTTTTAGTGTCAGAGTGGTTGACAAATGGAATGCATTAGTAAGTGATGTGGTTGAGGCTGACTCCATACATAGCTTCAAGTGTAGATATGATTGAGCCCAATAGGCTCAGGAACCTGTACACCACTTCATGTACAGGGATATATTGAGAGTGTGTGCGTGTGTGTGTGTGTGTTTTTGCCTAAATAAAATGTTTATTTGTTTACCTACTAGGGGCATCATAGCTGAATGGACAACGCTCGAGATACATAGTTCTGAGGTTCCGGGTTCGATCCCCAGTGGAGGCGAAAACAAATGGGCCGAGTTTCTTTCACCCAGATGAACCTGTTCACCTAGCAGTAAATAGGTACCTGGGAGTTATACAGCTGCTACGGGCAGCTTCCTGGAGGGGTGTAACAAAAATGAGGCCTGGTAGAGGACCGGGCCGCGGGGACGCAAAGCCCCGAAATCACCTCAAGATAACCTTAGTCTCTCCTGTTATTAGCAAACAGCATTTTCTTTTGTGTCATGCTAAAAGAAAACGTATTTGAGAATTTAGAAGGGTGACCTGCCTCAACTGGATATTCCTATCAGCCTTTTTTTCTCCTGAAAATGATTTCCAATATTCGTCGCATGCTGCAATAAGTTTGCAAAGTTTATTTCAAGATTCCTTTGGTGCAATGAAGCCACATGTGTGTCCCCAGACTTTCCAATGTAATATTGTGTATGCATAAGATAATATAAGTAATTATCAAAAGAAGGCCCTCAAGCTAGATTATTTAGTACCATCAAAGTTGCAGGGTATTCAAGAGTCGCTATTTATCACTAAAGATGCCAATACCAGAACAAAACCACATAAGGCGAATGATATCAAAAGTATCTCATTCACCAAAGATTCTATTGACGGGTAGTGACCGGAGGGGCAGTCAGAAAGCAAGACAAGATAAGCATAGTCTGTGAGAATTGAAATTAATAATTAGTTTTACCTGAATTTACCCGAGGGCCACTAAGACACGTCGTCGAGGAAAACAAATCTCCGATTTAAAACCATAAAAATCGCAGTTTGCTATACATGCCGAGATTTCTTAAAGGCGGCAATGAGACGGACCCCGACTGCTCTATACTAAATTAATAATAATAAATAAATATGTTTATTCAGGTAAGATACATAAATACCTTAGATTATATATACTAGACAGACATACTAGATTATACTAGGCTTCCTATCATTATCTCCACTTTTCCATATGGGTTCACTGGTTTCCAAATAGCTTGTCCTTCCATAGATGACGTCCTCCAAACTGAAAAATTTAATCTCTGATGATAGTACTTTTATGAGACTTTCTGAAGGATTCATATAGTGTGTACTCACCTAGTTGTGCTTGCGGTGTTTGAGCTTTGGCTCTTTGGTCCCGCCTCTCAACTGTCAATCAACTGGTGTGCAGGTTCCTGAGCCTACTGGGCTCTATCATATCTACATTTGAAACTGTGTATGGAGTCAGCCTCCACCACATTACCTAGTACATTCCATTTACTAACTACTCTGCCACTAAAAAAGTTAATTCTAACGTCTCTGTGACTCATTTGGGTACTCAGCTTCCACCTGTGTCCCCTTGTTCGTGTATCACCCGGATTAAATAATTCATCCTGGTCTACCGTGTCAATTACCCTGAGAATTTTGTTTGTGGTGATCATGCCCCCCCCCCCCCCGAGCCCTTCTGTCTGCCAGCGACGTGAGGTTCAGTTCCCGCAGCCTTTCCTCATAACTCATGCCTCTTAGTTCTGCGACTAGCCTAGTGGCATACCTCTGAACTTTTTTCCAGCTTCATCTTGTGCTTGACAAGGTATAGGCTCCATGCTGGGGCCGCATACTCCAGGATTGGTCTTACATATGTGGTATACAAGGCTCTGAATGATTCCTTGCACAGATTCCTGAAGGCAGTTCTGATGTTAGCCAGCCTCGCATACGCCACAGATGTTATTCTTTTTATGTGAGCTTCAGGAGACAGGTTTGGTGTGATATCAACTCTTAGATCTTTCTCTGTCCGTTTCGTGAAGGACTTCATCTCCCAATCGGTATCCTGTATATGGCCCATTTCCTCTGCCTAGTTTCATTCCCGTACATTTACTTGGGCTGAACTTTAATAACCATTTGTTGGACCATTCCTTCAGCTTGTTTAGGTAATCTTGTAGCTTCATATAATCTTCCTCTGTCTTAATACTACTCATAAATTTGGCATCATCAGCAAACATTGAGAGGAACGAGTCTATTCACTCTAGGAGATCATTTACATATATCAGAAACAGAATAGGTCCAAGGACTGAACCCTGTGGTACTTGTGACATTTCGCCACTCTGAGACCTCATCCCTCACAGTGATTCGCTGTCCTCTTTTGCTTAGGTACTCCATTATCCACCGGAGTACCTTCCCTTTCATTCCTGCCTGCATTTCCAGCTTATGGACTAGTCTCCTATGGGGTACTGTATCAAACGCTTTCTGACAATTCCAAAATATGCAGTCTGTCCACCTATATCTTTCCTGACTAATTTTTGTCGCCAGGTCATAGAGTTCTTTTAATCCTGAGAGGTTAGATTTGCCATCCCTGAATCCATGAGGGTGAAGTGTTACAAAGTACGTTCTCTCCAGATGTTCTACTAGTTTTTTCTCACATTTTTCTCCGTTAACTTGCATGGCATGCAAGTTAGGGACACTGGCCTGTAGTTCAGTGCCTTCTGTCTGTGCCCCATTCTTGCATATCGGGACTATATTAGCAGTCTTTCAAATATGTGGCAGTTCTCCTGTTATCAGTGACTTGTTATACACCATCGAGAGTGGTAAACATTGCTTCTGATCCTTCTTTTAGCATCCATGGTGAGATTTCACCTGGGCCTACAGTGTATTCATCTAGTTGTGCTTGCGGGGGATGAGCTCTGCTCTTTCGGCCCGCCTCTCAGCTGTCAATCAACTGTTTATACTACTACTTTTTTTTCTCCACACCACATACACACACCCCAGGAAACAGCCCGTAACAGGTGACTAACTCAAAGGTACCCATTTACTGCTAGGTAACAGGGGCATAGGGTGAAAGAAACCCTGCCCACCGTTTCTCGCCGGCGCCCGGGATCGAACCCAAACCCTGGAATTCAGTAATAAGTAGGCCAAGTGTAAATGTGTCGAGGTTTGTATACATGATCCCTGATGTGCAGGTCATGGGTGCTTGTGCGTGAGGGCCGGGGTGACTCGCTCCATGGTTGAGGGCAGGCAGTTAAGGCCGCACCATTGTTCTCATTGGCGTTAAAAACTCTATTAAACAACCTTTCTTCACGGAGTGAAATTTAGGATTCCAGCCTTGTGTTATGCCATCCCTCCCATGGTTGTGAAGGTTGGTGGCGGTGGTGTTTGTTGTTTGTTGCTGGCACCAGAGCAACACACTCCCCGCACGAGGGGGGGGGGGGGCAGGAGCCCGTGGACAATACGAAGCAAATTAAGCAAAACAAAACAGTTACAAGTCACATTTGTCACAAGACAATCAATTAGCCATCGGATTTTGAAACCCAACCTAACCTAACCTAACCTAAACTAACCAAATCTAACCCAGCCGGGCTTGGGCCAGCCTAACCAACCTAACATCTTATAACCTAGAGGTATACAAAGTTTGACAATCGGAGAACAAGCTTTGTGGGACCCGTACCCGCGTGGAGCCCGCTCTTGTGTACAGCCAGAGGACCAAACACAGGTCCCGTTTCCAGGCTTTGTTTCGTAGTGACGGCGTTACTGATGTGATCCGAGATGAATTAGAGGGACATATAAAGAGAGGAAATAACTACCAGTCATAAATTGTTAGACTGACGCTTCTGGAATATTAGTGTTGTTGTTGTTGTTGTTGTTGTTGTCTTTTTAGATTCAGCTACTGGGAATAAAAGTTCCATGCAGCACGGGCTATGGCGAGCCCGTCGTACTACCCTGGCACGGGAGATATGCACACACACATACCTATATTAGTGGGTACGTTGGTCCATATGGAGGAAATCAAGGAAGCAGGACTCGCCTTTAGTTGAGGCGCGTCCTCTAGTTAAGGCGAGTCCTCTAGCTGAGGCGGGTTCTGCGTCCATGTGTGTATACACAGTGAATCATGCAATGGCTGGGTAGGTTTCCGCTCCTTTCTTCGTGTAATTATTTGGGCGGCAACGCTGTGCATCCTGGTGTTGACGTCTGCGCAAGAGAGAGAGAAGAGAGAGAGAGAGAGGAGAGAGAGAGAGAGAGAGACGAGAGAGGAGAGAGAGAGGAGAGAGAGACGAGAGGAGAGAGAGAGAGAGAGCGAGCAGTAGCGTGTAGAGGGTGTGACCCTCTACCGCTGGGAACGCAAGAGGTCAGGTGAGGTCAGGCTCTCTCTCAACCTCTCGCCTAGATGCTGGGAGACGAGGCTCCAGGTCCTCCAAAACACTGTACCCTATAATCCCTTTCTTGACCAGCACGGTCACAACAGCTGGCCAACAGGTGGGGCTGAAGACAAGGTTGGTGGGGGTGGTGGGGACGGGAAAAGACTGTGTGGTGGGCGGTACAGAGGGCGGCGGAAGGCACGTCTCCCGCAACAGTTAGCAGGAAGGGTTGCCTGGGCGGCGCCTCGATCCCCTGCCCCATAACTTGCTGCCTCACGCCGTGTGCAGCTTACCTATCATCCTCACTATGGGGATGTGAGGTCTGGCTCTCTCTCTCGTGTGTGTGTGTGGGGGGGGGGGGCATGGTTGCACCTGTTGGGCTCCATGACAGCGACTCACACTCCGACATACATACAGGCCTCCACGAAGGTACATTTCAGTGTTCTGGAGTTTTGGCCGCAGCATTCTCGTCCAGAAAGGAGTTACCGAGTCATTTCCGTCGACGATGCACGGTAGTCGACGTCACATAATGATGTGGCTGTCTTTGTTGTCTGGTCTCTATTTACCACACACACACACACCACACAGGACAGCTTGAGGCTTCAAGAAGACCTGGACAAGCAGGTCCTGCAGAAATAGTCGAACAAATGGTTGTTAGAGTTTAACCCAAGCAAATGTAATGTAATGACGATAGGGGTAGGAAACAGGAGACCGGATACAAGGTATCATTTGGGAGATGAAATACTTCAGGAGTCAGAGAGAGAGAGAGACCTGGGGGTTGATATCACGCCAGACCTGTCCCCTGAAGCTCATATCAAGAGGATAACATCAGCGGCATATGCCAGGTTGACTAACATAAGAACGGCCTTTAGAAACTTGTGTAAGGAAGCTTTCAGAACATTGCATACCACATATGTCAGACCAATCCTGGAGTATGCGGCTCCAGCATGGAGTCCATATCTAGTCAAGCATAAGACTACACTGGAAAAGGTTCAAAGGTTTGCCACCAGACTAGCACCCGAGCTGAGAGGTATGAGCTACGAGGAGAGACTACGGGAATTAAACCTCACTTCGTTGGAAGACAGAAGAGTTAGGGGGGACAAGATCACCACATTCAAGATTCTCAAGGGAATCGACAGGGTAGATAAAGACAGGCTATTTAACACAAGGGGCACACGCACTAGGGGACACAGGTGGAAACTGAGTGCCCAAATGAGCCACAGAGATATTAGAAAGAACTTTTTTATTGTCAGAGTGGTTGACAAACGGAATGCATTAGGAAGTAATGTCGTGGAGGCTGACTCCATACACAGTTTCAAGTGTAGATATGATAGAGCCCAATAGGCCCAGGAACCTGTACACCTGTTGATTGACGGTTGAGAGGCAGGACCAAAGAGCCAGAGCTCAACCCCCGCAAGCACAATTAGGTGAGTACACACACACACACACACCTCATGAGCTACGAGGAGAGACTACGGGAATTAAACCTCACTTCGTTGGAAGACAGAAGAGTTAAAGGGGACATGATCACCACATACAAGATTCTCAGAGGAATTGATAGTGTAGATAAAGACTGACTTTTTAACACAAGGGAACACGCACTAGGGGACACAGGTGGAAATTGAGTGCCCAAATGAGCCATAGAGACGTTAGAAAGATTTTTTTCAGTGTCAGAGTAGTTAACAAATGGAATGCATTAGGCAGTGATGTGGTGGAGGCTGACTCCATACACAGTTTCAAATGTAGATATGATAGAGCAAAGCAGGCTCAGGAATCTGTACACTAGTTGATTGACATTTGAGAGGCGGGACCAAAGAGCTTGAGCTCAACCCCCACAAACAACTAGATGAGTACAACTAGGTGAGTACACGCTGGTAGGGCGCTGGTGGCTGAGTGGACAGCACGCTGGATACGTAGTAGTCCGGGGTTCGATTCCGGCGCCGGTTTTAACAGATGGGCAGAGTTTCTTTCACCCTGATGATCCTGTTACCTAGCAATAAATAGGTACCTGGGTACCTGGGAATTAGACAGCTGCTACGGGCTGCTTCCTGGGGAAGGGAGGGGGGGGGGGTTGAAAAAAAACGTCGATTGACAGTTGAGAGGCAAGCCGAAGAGCTCAACCCCTGCAAGCACAACTAGGTGAATACACCCACCCACCTCTGCGAGTACACCAACCCTTCCATTACCCACTGTTGTTTACATGTTCGCCAAGCTCACCCTTGAATTCATTAAGCAGCAATAACTCACAAACAGTTCCTGCTCCTCGCCAAACCCCATCAACCCCCTTCACAACACACTACACACACTGAGAACTCATCCAAGGCAGAAAGATACACGATGACGGAGCTTGAAAGGGAGAATACAAAATGTGCATTATAAAGTCATGTACATCAATATTGATGGAATTACAAATTAAGTAAACTCAAGGAATGGACAAAAGAGGACAGCCCTGTTGTAATTGCAGTCACGGAAACAAAACTGTCAGGATTCATAACTAATAGAGCTTCCCCCCCAAGAGAGTGATGATATAAGAAGGGACAGGGGAAGGCAGAGGACCAGGAGGAGTTGTACCGCTGATCAAGAAGGACAGGACTTTCGAGGAACTGCAAATCCCAGGTTGTGAAAAAAACTCAGTAATTATATAACAGGAATCATAACAATGGAAGATATAAAATAATAGTAACAGTGATCTACAATCCTGCACAAAACGACAGAACACCAAGGCAGGAGTATGCTCAGTTGGAAATAGGAATGGGTCTAGACTCTATCATTGGGGACTTTAGCCATGGTAAAATAGATTGGGAGAATCGAACACCCCCCAAAGTGATAGTGACACGTGGTGAGCTAGAGTCACGGAAGCCGTAACAAGTAACTTCTTACGCCAACATGTCCACACGCAGGAGAGGCAATGACGAATCAGCCAGACTTGACCTGATATTC
Organism: Procambarus virginalis; assembly: GCA_020271785.1. NCBI lineage: Eukaryota > Metazoa > Arthropoda > Malacostraca > Decapoda > Cambaridae > Procambarus > Procambarus virginalis. The sequence goes on from WNGS01042707.1 coordinate 33,619,801, forward strand.
ACACAATGAGCTAAGACACAGGGTAAGTAAATTTCAAATCACCCTTTAGGATTTAAGCGATCACTATGTTAAGGCATTTGAGCACCTTGGGGACGTAGGGAAAAGGCATAAGAACATAAGAACAAAGGCAACGCAGAAGGCCTATTGGCCCATACGAGGCAGCCCTATTTATAACCACCCAATCCCACTCATATACATGTCCAACCCAGCTTGAAACAATCGAGGGACCCCACCTCCACAAGGCATGGTACGCTATAAGATCAAAAGAGCAACATAGGGTAGAGAGGGGTACCAGGCAGCCAGGAATGAGTACCTCAAAGTGAGAGGGGGAAAGCAAATAAGCAATTTAAAAATCACATTGAAACTAACATGAAGACCCAACCCAAATTGCTTCAGTCACCCCAGGATGAAAAATAGAGTGAAGGAACAAGTGATGAAACTGAGGATAGGACGGACTCCTTTACTGAGAACGACAGAGAAGTGTGTGAAGAGCTCAACAAGAGGTCCCGTAGGTCTTCACAATCGAGAAAGAAGAAGTTCCTGAGCTGAGGGCGGGTGGGGTCGGGGATTTGGAGCCAAACTAAGCAACACTGGATGACTTTTGAGACAAAGAGACGAAGCAACAAGCGTCTGATGAAGCTAGACCCTAGTAGGGCTGTGAGGGCCTCATATGACCATGGATGCTAAGGCGGTGAAGCGTTCTATACCCGTCTACTACGATATTAACAAGTCGCTGGGAACAGGAGAACTGCTAGAGTGGAAGACAAGCGATGAAGTGACAATATACAAGGAGGGAAACACACAAGAGGCATACAGGGTCTGTGTCTCTTACACAGCATGCAAAGCGATACACGAGATCCTAAGACAAAGGCCAGTAGAACATCTGGAGAGAAGGAACTTCGTAACTCAGCACCAACATGGTTTCAGAGATGGTAAATCCTGTCACAAGATATAAGAGTTATCTGAATGGGCGACTAAAGTCTAGATAGAGAAGGGTGAATGATTTGTACATTTATGGATGTCAGTAAGCCTTTGACATAGTACCTCCCCCCCCCCCCACCCACACACACACAAAAAAAATTAGTACACAAAATGGAGAAACAAGCAGGAGTGACAAGGAAGGAACTCTATTGGATAATTAGTTTTTCTGCTGCAGAAAACGAAGTCACAATGAGAAGAGAGACCTCAGATGTGACCAGAGGCGTGCCACAAGGGTCAGTTCTGAGGCCCAGACCTAACTTGTCTTGCCATCACAAGTGTCGTAAGGAGCACGGCCAGGTTTCGTCAAGCACTTAAGTGTCCACTTACGAAACCTGTACATCTTTACTCAGTTATGGTGACTATTTATTAAATACTTTATGACTTCCAAAGAGCCATGAAGTTGTTTATAACAATAATAATCTTGAATTGGGAAATTTCGAAGCTCAAACTGATTACTAAAAAAAAAAACACTAAACCATCATGATGGATGAAAGATGTAGAGGTTTCGTAAGTG
>WNGS01042707.1:33626397-33640805 GCA_020271785.1 Procambarus virginalis
ACCTCACATCCCTGGAAAACAGAAGAGTAAGGGGAGACATTTTTGCACCTACAAAATTCTCAGGGGAATTGACAGGGTGGCAAAGACAAACATTAATAAATGGAATGCATTAGGCAGTGATGTGGTGGAGCGACTGACTCCATACACAGTTTCAAATGTAGATATGATAAAGCCCAGTAGGCTCAGGAACCTGTACACCAGTGATTGACAGTTGAGAGGCGGGACCAAAGAGCCAAGCTCAACCCCCACAAGCACAATTAGGTGAGTACACACACACACACACACACACACACACACACACACACACACACACACACACACACACACAACACACACACACACACACACACACACACAATTCTCAGAGGAATTGATAGGTTAGATAGAGACAGTTTATTTAACACAATGGGGCACACGCACTAGGGGACACAGGTGGAAACTGAGGCCCAAATGAGCCACAAGATATTAGAAAGACTTTTTAGTGTCAGAGCAGAGTAGTTAACAAACGTAATGCACTAGGCAGATATGTGGTGGAGGCAGACTCCATACACGTTTCAAATGTAGATATGACAGTGCCCAATACGCTCAGGAACCTGTGCACTAGATGATCGATGGTTGAGGCGCAGTACCAAAGACTGCGGAAGCTAAACCCTGCAAGCACAATTAAGCAGTACAATTAGGTGAGCACACACACATAAGGAACAAGTGAAAACTTAATGAAATAACAGGAATTTTACACAAAATTCAGGCCGGAGCCGCAACGAGTGAAGCATTGTGGAAGGCTGTAGATCAGGTCTTTCATGGGCTACAGAAAAATAATATTGTAATTTAACGAAGATAAGTTCCAGCTCATGCGCTACGGAAAAAAATGAAAATATAAAAACGGAAACCAGTACCAAAACGCAGTCAATTATAACATAGAACGAAAAGGCAATGTAAAGGATCTGGGTGTACTCATGTCGGAAGACCTTACCTTTAAAGAACACATAAAGTGGCCGTCACAACTGCAAGAAAAATGACAGGTTGGATAACAAGAACTTTTCACACTAGAGATGCTATACCGATGCTACTCTTCAAGACGCTAGTGCTCTCTAGAGTGGAGTACTGCTGCACAATGACAGCCCCTTTCAAAGTGGAGAAATTGCTGACCTGGAGAGCGTGCAGAGAGATCCTTTACTGCTAGAATCCACTCAGTAAAATATCTAAACTATTGGGACCGACTAAAGAGCCTAAATTTGTATTCTCATGAGCGCAGGCGGGAGAGATACATAATAATTACACGTGGAAAAATAGTAGAGGGGCTGGTCCCAAACCTGCACACAGAAAATAACATCACATGCGACAGAAGGGCATGGCAGGATGTGCAGAATACTCCCGTTGAAAAGCAAAGGTGCAATAGATACTTACTCAGAGAGAACTATCAACATCAGAGGTCCGAGACTGTTCAACACGCTTCCACTGCACATAAGGGTCATAACTATCCGACCCCTCACAGTGTTCAAGAGAGAACTTGAATAAACACCTCCAAAGAATACCTGATCAACCAGGCTGTGACTCATATGTCAGGCTACGAGCAGCCGCGTCAACAGCCTGGTTGACCAGTCCAGCAACTAGGCCTTGAGGACTGAGACTCAGGGACGCTAAGCCCTGAAATCACCACAAGGTAACCACAACGTAGGTAAGTTTTAGAGAGGAAGAATCGACAAGTGAAAGCTATTTTTGAACAGCAACCCAGGTAAATATATTTACTGTCAGAAAATAGATGTTTAAGAAATGAGGAAAAGCACCAGGCAGTGTTTAGAAGACAGGACATGTCCAAGGAGGAAAGGGAGGCAGCAAAGGGAATCAGAAATGGAAAGCAAATGAGAAATGAAAGGATAAACCAAATCTGGCAAGAGAGAATAGAACACAGGGAAATGGAAGTGTCGAGCAGTTTAACAATGGAACAGAGAGTACTACAGAGGGAGATACTGCCTGGGACTTTCCTCATTCTTAAATATCTATTTTCTGACCAGTATATACATTTACCTGGGTTGCTGTTCAAAAATAACCTTCACTGGTCGATTTCTTCCTCTCTAAAACTTACCTACGTTGTGGTTACCTTGTGATGATTTCAGGGTTAGAGTCCCTAAGTCTCAGTCCTCAAGGCTAGTTACTAGACTGGTCAACCAGGCTGTTGGACGCGGCTGCTCCCAGCATCTACCATCCGGGTAGATGGGACTCGTTAGCCTGGAAAGCAACATCTAGGGGAAGGAAAACCTTGATTTTAAACCTCCGCCGCCTTGCGGCCATACCCCTTATTTTGGGAAAGGCTTCAGGAGTCAACCTCGAGGAAAAATCCGGAGTTGGAGCCCCTAAGGCAGTTTGTTGTGATTTCGACCTCGCTCTAGCAGCTCCTGCGACGTTGCTGGAACCATGTGTATTGGCATTTGCCTTTCTATTGGATAATTTCAGCATCGTGGAGAGGGGGGGGGGACCTGCTGCATGGGTAACAGCTTCTCCTTCATATCGACCTACCCAGGCGTTGCACCCTGGAGAGAACTCCATAGTCTGCAGAGACTGAAGGATGCCTACTACAGAGGGAGATAGTAGGGATACCTAAACTAATGCAGCACCTATGGAACCGAGTTGGCAAGAGTGACTGGTTCATCATACCCCTATCTCCCAAACAGATAAGGAAACACAGTCACATGAACAAATACTCCTCGGGGGGGGGGGGGGGAACAAAAATAGTCCAATTGTCATGAGTAGCAAAAAAAGTAAAGTACACAAATGCAGATGGAATTGTTAATAAAGGAGTAGAAGTACAACCACAGATGATTGCAATAACCGAAACGAAACTGACGAGTATGGGAAACGCATCTTTCCGCGAGGATATCAAGTAAGAGGAGAAGAGAGGATACACAGAGGGAGGTTTGGGGGGTGTAGCTCTGTTACAACAGCTACACTCGAGCTGTGAAGAAGTACAACTAGCAGAGGAAGCTGATCAGCAAGAGTATATATAGGAATAGCAACAGTGGAGGATGAAGATAGTGGTACCAGTCATGTACCAAGCAGTCATGTACCAAGCAGTCAGTGTGGGTGGTACATGTACCAAGCAGTCATGTGGGTGGTACATGTACCAAGCAGCCAGTCATGTGGGTGGTACATGTACCAAGCAAGTCATGTGGGTGGTACATGTACCATGTACCAAGCAGTCATGTGGGTGGTACATGTACCAAGCAGTCATGTGGGTGGTACATGTACCAAGCAGTCATGTGGGTGGTACATTGTACCAAGCAGTCATGTGGGTGGTACATGTACCACCCACCAAACAACAGAAGACCTAGGGAAGAATACGACACATGCAGTGAGAAGTGTCTAAAAGTAATGCAAAAATTCAGCCACAGTAGCAAGGGGAAACCGAAGGTAAAATCCTAATATTAGGGGAGAGACAGGATATATAAGGACCCACACGGGGGTGATGTGACCTAGAGAGCAAAACTGGTAGACATGGCAGACAAACACTTTATAAAAGCAACATATTAGACAACCAACAAGAGTAAGAGGAGATAATCTATTAGCAACACTAGACTTAGTGTTTTCCATAGACAAAAACGATTGAAAATAGATTCTCTAGGAGCTAGCGATCACTGCATTATCATGCTTGAATACATAAGTGGAACTGAAAGAAATGGTTGCACAAAGAAATCCTTTGAAGAAGAGAGATTACAGATACGGGGACTACAGCAGGACAAGGGACTTGTGTGGGATATCAATGGAGAAGGAAATGGAAGGTAAGACAGCAAGTGAGTCGAAGGAATTCATTGCTGGGAAATGTGCGAGTGCAACGGACAGGAGGTGCAACATCTCTCAATACCACTCAAGGAGGAGGAGGTGGATGAAAAGACTTAAACCGCTGGATCAATAACCAATGCACGAAAAATAAAGAAGGGACAGAAAAAGCCTGAAAAAAGGTGTAGAGAACTGGGAACTGAGAAGAATAGAGGCACTTAAGACGACCAGGAATGAATATACCTGAATTAGGGAGAGAAGCCGACTGGCAATTTGAAAATGATATTGCTGGAAAAGATAAGGAACAACCAAGTGTTCTGTAGCCATACAAGGAGAAAAATGACAGTGTCAGACCATGTACTCAGATTGGGGGGAGCTCTTACAGAAAATGATAATGAAATATGTGAGTCACTCAACAAAAGATTTCATGTCTTTACATTAGAAGCAGCTTGGAGACCAAGGTTGCAAGACGAAAGGCCGGAGGAAATACTGGATGGCATAGTAGTCATCGTGAAAAAGATGAAAAAAAAATCCCGAAGGAACCAGATGTAATGAAATCAATGGGACCAGACTTAAGTCACCATCGTTGCCAAGTTGGATGCAGAAGAACTCTGTCACCCGTTGTCTCAAATTTTTAATAGAATGCTTGATACAGAAATCTCCCAGATGTCTGGAAAAAATGAAAATTAATTCCCAGTTTTCAAAAAGGAGGCACTAAACTACAGACCAGCGTCACTAACACGTTTATCCCAAGTGCTGGAGAAATTAACCAGGTCGAGAATGGTGGAGCATCTTGAGAGGATCGACTTTGTGACAAGAAATCAGCATGGATTTAGAAGTGGAAATTCGTGCCTGACAAACTTGACACAGTTTTATGACAAAGTTACTCAAATTAAACAGGCAAAGGAAGGCTGGGTAGACTGTATTTTTCTAAGTGTCAAAAAGCATTTGACACTGGTCCGTCTGAAAGACAGTTGTGCAAGATGGAAAAGCAGGCTGGGATAACTGGGAACTGCTGAACTGGGTAAAGGAGTATCTTAAAGACAGCAAAACGTCAGTCAGAGAGGAGATATAACAAGTGGGGTCCCACAAGGCTCTGTCCTGGGACCACTGTTCTTCCTTGTTTATGTGAACGAACAGCCCGAGGGAGCGAGCTCAGATATGCCAATGTTTGCAGATGATGCAAAGCTGATGACGCACATGAAAACAGATGAGGATTGTAGAAAGTTACAGGAGGACCTTGACAAACTCCAGGAGTGGTCAAACAAATGGTTGGTGGAATTCAGTCCCAACAAGTGTAAGGTAATGAAGATCGGAAAGGAAGGAAACCAGATGGCATCTACAGGAATCTCAGAGAGAAAAGGATCTCGGAGTGGATATAATTCCGACATTCACACCGGAGACACACAAACAGAATAACATCAGCAGCATGCGGGACGCTGGCAACTATAAGAATATAATTTAAAAAAATGAATGTGGACTCCTTCAAGGCGATCCACACATTTGTTAGACCAATACTGGAATACGCATCACCGGAAAGGAATCTGCACCTTGTGAAGCATAAACCAAAATTAAGAAGTACAAAGGTTTGTGACAAGATTGGTACCAGAGCGGAGACGGTTAAGCTACGAAGATAAGGTAATGGAACTAAATCTCACAACCCTGGGAGAGAGAAGGAAGAAACTGGATATGACCACAACATACAAGATACTGAAGGGAATAGATAATGTGTACAAGGATAGCCTCGTCAGATTGAGAGAAAGCAGGATAAGAGGACACATCTGGAAGGTTAAACCACAAATGAGCCGAATGGACATCAGGAAGTACGAGTTCCCTGTACGGGCAGTTAACAAGTGGAAAACTCTACAAGATGAAGTTGAGGAAGCCACCTCCATCCACAACCTTAAGGGCCGATACGACAAGGAATTTTAAGGCCAGAATAATTAGGTTAAAATGCAGGAGGTCCAGTGCCAGTAAGAGGGGCACACAAAGCTAGACCTCACTCCTGGCAGGCACTGGTAGGCAAGTATTGATATAGCAGTACACGCGCCCCTCACAACTGTCACTAGTTGGGATAACTTTTGATCACAATTGTTCCCTACTAACGTACCTACTAATTTCTTCAAATTTTCTTACAATGTACCTGAAACATTTTTCAATTTTGCTACAAATTACCTACTTAGTATTATCTGTTAGATTAAAGACCTGTGCGAAACGCCATGCGTGTTAGTGGCTTTACAAGAATGTAAAAACATCAATGCTATGTACTCTCATAAACCCTTTGTACCTTCTTGTATATATATAAATAAATAAAACTGCGACACCTTGAACGTAAGGCATAACATTGCATATTACAACTTTAAAATCAACTGTCCCCGCGAGGCCACTAAAGAGATGGCGCCCCTCAGATAAACTGAGGTAAATTCAGATAAATATTTAATAAAATTACTAAATACTAACTCCAAAATGTCACCTACACTGGTTAATATTTTCCTGCGTAAAATGCCGTGTTGACTGTGAGCCAACGCCTTCATGAGTACCCTATAAATATAGACTTTATATACTGTATATAAGACTACCGATTTTGCAAAGAACAATTTTTTTTTCTTTATTACCGATTTTGTTCATGAAATAAATGTTGAGCTTTTCATTCACTGGCGGAGGAACAATTATAATTGTTACTCCGTCAAGTATCAATCTACGTTTTTTTTAATCGAGCGAACAACAGAAAATGTACCATTGATTGGAGAGACTTCAATAACATTTTAAGTAATGCAGTCTGAGTAATATTTTTGTTTTTTATTAAGATGCTATTGGTTATCTCAGATGCTATGTACTACCTAGTGATCACGCTCCCCAAGGGTTACACGTAAACTTAGCACGAGTATTGTAATAAGAACTAACAGCTTTTCAAGGACTTATCTCACTCGGGAACTCGACTCACAACCGACAATTCCGGGTTCAAATCCCAGGCGGGACAGAAATGGTTGGGCGCCTTTCCTGTCACCTAATGTCTCTGTTCACCTAGCAGGAAGTAGGTACCCAGGAGTTAGTCAACTTGTTGCGGGGGGGGGGGTTTGTCACCATCCTGGGCGGGGTTAACCTGAGAGCCACTAATACCAGTGGCCCCGACTAGAACAGGAAGCCGGCGGCTTGTCGATTGTCCCCCTATAAGGGATATATATATGTCGTACCTAGTAGCCAGAACTCACTTTTTGGCCTACTATGCAAGGCCCGATTTGCCTAATAAGCCAAGTTTTTATGAATTAATAAATTTTCTCTAATTTTTTTCTTATGAAATGATAAAGCTACCCATTTCGTTATGTATGAGGTCAATTTTTTTTATTGGAGTTAAAATTAACGTAGATATATGACTGAATCTAACCAACCCTACCTAACCTAACCTAACCTATCTTTATAGGTTAGGTTAGGTTAGGTAGCCGAAAAAGTTAGGTTAGGTTAGGTAGGTTAGGTAGTCGAAAAACAATTAATTCATGAAAACTTGGCCTATTAGGCAAATCGGCCCTTGCATAGTAGGCTGAGAAGTGCGTTCTGGCTACTAGGTACGATATATATATATATATATATATATATATATATATATATATATATATATATATATATATATATATATATATATATACACACACACACACACACACACACCGAGAGGTGTAACACGCTTCTCGGTATATGTACACACGCACAACTAACTTTAGTCCTGGACTATATTCAAGACAAAAGTATTCTTCCTAGTTTGTCTGCAATCTATTTTTGTTGCCTTAATAATCTTCTATAGGTTGATAGGCGTTAAGGCAAATCAAGAAATACATACATATATACACATATATTTGTCTCTTTTACTCTGACAGGGTGAGATAGCTGACAAGAGAAACTAGTGTGTAATTAAGAACTTAACCACTGAAGGTGATTAAGATGCTTTTTACAAGCTCAGGTTATATATTTACATTACATGGTTAATCTAGGATACAAGTCCAATATATCATCAAGTGTTCCAGTACTCATATAGTAGTTTCAGAGTTCAGCATACCTCAGCCCTTGCGTTAGCGAGATTGAAAATTTAAAATCTTGCTAACATTATGTACAAATTAAAATTATATACAAACTAATAAAGCACAAACTAGCAACTAGCGCATGGTATTAGGGAAAGATTTATCATTAATTTTGTTATTTCCTAAGTAGTTATCAAAAGAAGGCACCAAACCGGGAAGGTTATGTAATTGTTATTTCATAAGAAACGGAAAATAAATTCGCATGTTGGAATAAGCACTGTACAACAATAAGCCCATTAGTAGGCTTACTGACCCAAAGTACTTGTCAGATCATTTTTTGTTTATTATTATTTTCTACCACAGACGTGGCCACACATTTACAATGCTAACTAGCATATATACATTTTCTTCTGTCCTCCATGGACAGGGTGAAAGATTTGTCAAACAAACAGTTCAGGGATTTATTGAACAACCACAGGTGATCGTAGTGCTTTTAAAATGTTAGGCTAAGCTATATACGTAAATACATATTTTTTTTTAAGCAGTGATGTGAGGTTGTCAAAAGTAATATCAATGATTATATTATTTTGATGAATGCTCCGGGAAAATATGCTCAGTAGATATATCATTCTGGTTGACTACGAAACATAAATTATGCACTTCCTAGTGTCTTGTAGTTGGAAAGACAGCATAGGATTATATTTCCATTTTATATATGTTATACAAGTAGCGTATTTTTACGTTACTTGACTCTGACTAATAAAATCTTCGATATGTTTTGGGTATTGACGAATCGCACAAGAAACTATTCGACAAACATCATTTTCTGATTATCCAAAGCACATATATCGTAGCTTAGGCTGCGTTAGGCTTGGGTTAGGTAAGATTTTCAAATCATTGGTGAAGGATTTGGTGTTTGATGCGACATGTAAGATTATGTCTTATGTCGTGTTCATGATTTTTTTTTCCTTTTCCAGCACTACTTATAGGTTAGAGTTTTAAAGGCCTAGTATACAAGAGAATATATATACAGTAGAAAAGGAATTGTGAATTAAAGTCAATATTAAATGAAAGAAAAAGAGAATGTATGTTTTCTGTAATGAATGAATTTGATTTTCATTTAGATCAAATTAACAATGAATAAGTTGTATTAAATGCGCAAATTGAAAAAAAATATTACACATTATATGAAGTTAGTTACAGACTAATACTGATAGTATTATACAACAAAACAATATTTGCCATGTGACTGACTTGCCAATCGAGGTGTGGCAAGTATAGAGGAGTACGAGAACAAACGTTGTTCAATATAATGGAACAATGTTCAACAATTCCACTTTGATGAATCACACTTCATTAAAAATAGAAGAAAATTGAACGAATGGTTGGCTAGGTAAACCAACAGATACTGGACTCAAAGTAACACAGAGATAACCAGGCAACGCCACAGTAGAAGCAGCAACCATGTCACTGAGCTCGCGGCTCGGTCCTGGGACGCAGGTTAGATCCCAAAATACAGCCTCAGTATTTTATCAACTGTAAAATATTTCCAGTCGGCGACGGATGTAGATACTATAGACCCGGTTGGCGGGTTATACAGCGGGCAGTGTGGCGTTCAGCGCGTCAGGGCTGGGCTCACTAACCTTGCCTGCAGACCATCATCCGGAGCATAAATCACACGTGATCCAGATACATGTCTCGGGTACATGATACAGCTCATGCAGCAGTGTACCCTGGGACTCTAAAGAGAACACGGTACCACACACGAGAACACGGTACCACATACGAGAACACGGCACCACACAAGAGAACACGGCGCCATACAAGAGAACACGGCACCACACAAGAGAACACGGTACCACACAAGAGAACACGGCACCACACAAGAGAACACGGCACCACACAAGAGAACACGGCACCACACAAGAGAACACGGCACCACACAAGAGAACACGGTGCCACACAAGAGAACACGGCACCACACAAGAGAACACGGCACCACACAAGAGAACACGGCGCCACACAAGAGAACACGGCACCACACAAGAGAACACGGTGCCACAGAAGAGAACACGGCACCACACTAGAGAACACCCCTCCCCTAACACACTGAACACCCTCCCCCACCTCAGACGCTGGGACATAATTACCATAGTTAAACCATCAAATCACTCACACAAGGGTGTCGGTAGTACACGGGGTGTGTTCTCGACTCGTAATCGGGAATCCCGAGTTCGAAGCCGGGAAAGGACTAGCATAGAGCTTTCTCCTCATATATACCTTACTTCCCTGTAACAACCAGAGAGAGAAGGAACTGAGAGTGTATGTAGCACCTCACCTAACTCAGAGGCACAGATCAATAGGAATGACTCGAATCTGGACTCATGGCAGAAAACCGAAGGGGGGGGAGAGAGAAAGAAGAGAGAGAAGAGTGAGGAGAGAAGAAAGAGCCATAGAGAGGAAAGAGAGAAGAAAGACGCGAAGAAGAGAAAGCAGAGAGCAAAAGGAGAGAAAAGACGAAAGAGAGAAGAACGAGAAATCTACAATTTTCAAAGTAGATATGATAGTTCAGGAAATTAGGGTCAGAAAAACGAAGTCCAAGAGCGAAAGCTCGACCTTCCTCAGAAATGGGCGATTATCACACCACCTGCTACATTAACTTTTGGAAAAAAAAACACCTCTGTCATGGTGCAAACACTATTTGTTCAACACAAGTGATTACCAGGGATCACAGTCAAAGTCAGATGTCATGAACATTCTGTCTGACGCCCTCTTCGTAAGCCTGAGGTGGTTGTGAGCAGCCTGGTGGACACTCACCTGTGGTATGTTGTGATGGCACCTGCTAGAAACACTCACCTGGTTGTGTGTGAGTACCTGGTGGAACACGACACCTGGTGGGTGTGTAGCACTGCGTAGAACACTCACCTGGTGGTGTGTGAGCACCTGGTGGAACACTCACCTGGTGGTGTGTGAGCACCTGGTGGACAATCACCTGGTGGTGTGTGAGCACCTGGTGGAACACTCACCCTGAGCTTAGCACCTGGTGGAACTACTCACCTGACAGCGAGAGCACCTGGTGGAACACTCACCCGACAGCTAAAGCACCTGGTGGAACACTCACCCCGACAGCAAGCACTGATGGCCCACCTACGCGGACACCAGTGGAACACTCACCCGACAGCGAGAGCACCTGGTGGAACACTCACCCGACAGCGAGAGCACCTGGTGGAACACTCACCCGAACGAGAGCACCTGTGGAACACTCACCTGACAGCGAGCAGCACCTGAGTGGAACACCACCTGACAGCGAGAGCACCTGGTGGAACATCTCACCCGACAGCTGAAGCACCTGGTGGAACATCTCACCCGACAGCGAGAGCACCTAGGTGGAACCTCACCCGACAGCGAGAGCACCTGGTGGAACATCTCACCGACACGAGAGCATCGGTGACCCCTGCACGAGACACCTGGTGGAACACTCACCCTGGTAGTGTGAGCACCTGTGGAAACACTCACCTGACAGCGAGACCACCCAGTGGAACACTCACCTGACAGCGAGACACCCAGTGTGAACACCTCACCTGACAGCGATGAGCACCCAGTGGAACACTCACCTACAGTCGAGACCACCAGTGGAACACTCACCTATACAGCGAACCACACAGTGGAACACTCACCTAACAGCGAGAGCACCCAGTGGAACACATCACCTACAGGGAACCACCCAGTGGAAACACTTCACCTAACAGCTAAAGACACTGGTGGAACACTCACCATACGCGTGAAGAGGTAGGAAGGGTACTGGCGCACCAGAGTCAGCAACGGAGGGACACGCAGCGGAAGAAGCAGTTGTCGTTCCCGCCAGAACGAGCTTCTTCCAACCAAGACCCGGCCGGCATCTCTTCCCAGATCCCAGGGACCATGCTAGGCCACTCACAATGGCCGCCTTGCCTCCCACAACACGTCACCCCCTCGCCGTCTCTCATAATTAACGATTAGTTTTCCCGATGCATCGCCCCACTAAGCATCATACTTGTATTGTCTGCAAATGGCGTGAAATATGGAAGGTTTTTGAGTGATATGCTGCATTTTAGGCTACTCGCAATTAAGCCTGCACTTAAGACCGGACCGAGGCTGGCTTTCCATACCCCCGGAGTCAATGTGGAGGGCTGGTCGGTGCGTGCTCGTCATTGTGGGGGTTATATAATCAGTGATGATCAGTACTGATGGATCTCGACTGTGGTGAGATCGGTTATGGATGGGGTAGATAAGTCTACTGGATGTGGTAGATAAGTCTACTGGATGTGGTAGATAAGTCTACTGGATGTGGTAGATATAGTCTACTGGATGTGGTAGATAAGTCTACTGGATGTGGTAGATGATAGTCTACTGGATGGGTAGATGATAGTCTACTGGAGGTAGTGTTAGCTAGGGATGGTAGATGTCATACTGGATGGTGGTAGATAAGTCTACTGGATGTGGTAGATATCAGTCTACTGGTATGTGGTAGATGAAGTCTACTGGATGGTGGTAGATAAGTCTACTGGATGTGGTAGATAAGTCTACTGGATGTGGTAGATAAGTCTACTGGATGTGGTAGATAAGTCTACTGGATGTGGTAGATAAGTCTACTGGATGTGGTAGATCAGTCTACTGGATGTGGGTGAGCACTGATCGGAGAGTCTACTGGATGTGGTAGATGATAGTCTACTGGATGTGGTAGATACAGTCTACTGGGATGGGGTAGATGAAGTCTACTGGATGTGAGTAGATATCAGTCTACTGGATGGTGGTAGATAAGTCTACTGGATGTGGTAGATAAGTCTACTGGATGTGGTAGATAAGTCTACTGGATGGGTAGATCATAGTCTACTGGATGGGGTAGATAAGTCTACTGGATGTGGTAGATATCAGTCTACTGGATGATGAGATGATCAGTCTACTGGATGTGGTAGTATGATCAGTCTACTGAGGCGGTAGATGATCAGTCGTACTGGAATGGGGTAGATGATCAGTCTACTGGATGGGTAGATGATCATCTACTGGAGGTTCTCTACTGGATGGGGTAGATGATCAGGTCTCGATGGAGTGTTACTGGATGGGTAGATGATCAGTCTCGGATGGGGTAGATGCTCATGTCTACTGGATTGGTTCATCTCGCTGGTAGATGATCTCTACTGGATGGGTAGATGATAGTCTACTGGATGGGGTGAGATCAGTCTACTGGATGGGGTAGTATAGTCTACTGGATGGGGTAGGGATCAGTCTACTGGATGGGGTAGGTGATCAGTCTACTGGATGGGTAGATGAAGTCTACTGGATGTGATGATGTTAGAGTAAGTCTACTGGATGTGGTAGAGATCAGTCTACGAGGTAGATGATCGTTCGGGAGGGAGATGATATCACTGTGTAGAACGATGGGTGATATTCTACTGGATGTGGTAGATATAGTCTACTGGATGGAGTATGATCAGTCTACGTGGGGTAGATTTTGGGTTAATCATGGATAGGGTGATCAGTCTACTGGATGGGTAGATAAGTCTACTGGATGTGGTAGATCAGTCTACTGGATGGGGTAGGTGATCAGTCTACTGGATGGGGTAGATAAGTCTACTGGATGTGGTAGATAAGTCTACTGGATGTGGTAGATAGTCTACTGGATGGGTAGATAAGTCTACTGGATGTGGTAGATGAAGTCTACTGGATGGGTAGATAAGTCTACTGGATGTGGAAGATGAAAGGTTCCTACTGGATGGGTAGATACGAGTCTACTGGATGTGGTAGATAGTCTACTGGATGTAGGTGATAAGTCTACTGGATGGTAGGTGATAAGTCTACTGGATGGGTAGGTAGATCAGTCTACTGGATGGTGGTGATAGTCTACTGGATGGTAGGTGATCAGTCTACTGGATGGTAGGTGATAGTCTACTGGATGGTGGTAGATAGTCTACTGGATGGTGGTAGGATGATCAGTCTACTGGATGGAGTAGATGATCAGTCTACTGGATGGGGTAGATGATCATTCGCTAGTATTACTACTGGATGGGGTAGATGATTAGTCTACTGGATGGTAGATGATCAAGTCTACTGGATGGGGTATGATCAAGTCTACTGGATGTGGTAGATGATAAGTCTACTGGATGGAGTAGATGATAAGTCTTACTGGATGGAGTAGATGATAAGGTCTACTGGATGGGGTAGATCAATCAGTCTACTGGGATGGGTTAAGTCTACGTGGTAGATAATCTACTGTGCTGGTGATATTATGGATCTGCTCGTAGTATATTAGTCAGTCACGATGGGGATGTTCTTGGGGGTAGATAGAGTCTACTGATGGTGGTAGTAGATACAGTTCTACTGCGATGGTGGGTAGAATGAATGTCTACTGGAGTGGTGGGTAGATAGATTCTACTGATTGGTGGGTGATGATCAGTCTACTGGATGATGTAAGATCAGTCTACTGGAGATGGGGTAGGATGATCAGTCCTACTGGATGTGGGGTAGATGATCAGTCTTACTGGAGGAGTAGATGAGCATTCTATGGATGGAGTAGTATGATCATGTCTACTGGAGGGGTTAGATGAATCAAGTTATGGGTAGATCCTACTGATGGAGTAGATG
>WNGS01042707.1:33666044-33700374 GCA_020271785.1 Procambarus virginalis
ATTTAGATACTCAGAAAGAGATTTCCACGTAGCACGGGCTATAGTGATCCCGTAAATTATCTGAAGCAACTGATTTAATATATGACAAAAAAAAAAGATAGGCTTCCTGTTATAGATTCCTCAAATTATTATGTTGCTAGGGCAGCATGTGGCGGGTATTCTGCCGTGGTCTAAGGTGGTAGAATGTACCCTAGTGTGAGTTGACGTAACAGTTGATTGAGACTTATTACATTCCTTGTAAATAAAAAAAATAATGTAAATATCAATGGGCATTGATCCACCAGGTGCAACATAACAAGGGCGCATAACGTCTGCGCAAGGAGACTAATATAGTGATATTTCTTGCCAGGAATGATAATCGATACACACACATTGCTCGGTAGAGCGAGGAAAATCTTACAGAATCTAAGTTCAATCCCTGATGATTCAAGTGGTTGGGCATCGTTCCATTCCCCCCCCCCCCGTCCTCATATCCTAGTTCCTTGTCCTCGTGTCCTAGCTGTTTGTCCTCTTATCACTTCCAAGCTACGTTAATATAGTCTTAGTTTTACAACAGCCTATTTTGCCGCATCAATATAATAAAAATATATAATCGAAGGGAAGAACAATGAAAGAGAGAAATCTTAGTACATTTTTGCCACCTCAAAAGGGTAAAAGTGGAGTTATAATGCCGACTGATCTTGTAGGAATCTGCGTTCAGGTGTGGTCGTGTTCCCAGAGGTGCCAGATTTTTGCCTACTTCATGTATATGTATAATATGTTGGACATTGCTCTCACACGAGGATGATGCATGCCACCCAATGTAACGTGTGCAAACGTTGACGAAAAAATCTTAATATGAAGAAATATTCTGTACAAATGTTAATGAGCTTAATGTATGAATAATTGTTATGTACAAACGTCTGTCATTTAATTTTCTTGTGTATAAACGTGTATGTTATATATGGAAAACGTTCACGAATAAATATCACAAAAGAACAAACGTTCATGAATAAATAATTTTAGGCTGTGCAGTGAAAGCCTAACTTGCTTATAATTGTTCCAGTCATCGTAATATTTCATAATATTGCTTCTAGTAATACTTGAACATCATTTAAATTACAGACTTTATTGTATAATGTCTATTTCTCAGTTGGAATACATTTGCGTGAAGAAATTCACGTCATATAGAATAACGGAATACAATCAGAATACAATTTAACTACAACGTGTTCTATCAATAAGTTTAAGGATCTAACCCAAAACGCTGTGCGTATTAATGGTTTTATGTATATACTAGCATTATGCAGTGCTAGTATATACTATTTAAAGTATATACTAGCTTTATCTAGCACTCCAACATTATGTTTGTAACTCATTTTGCATGCACAGACTTTAATCTGAATAAATTATTAATTTCATTATTATTATTATTACAAGTCTATCGCATGCACAGTATCACAATAGACCTACCAGCATTTATCGTCAAGTTAGGATGCATTATCTTATTTTAGGCTGTGTTAGGCTGGTGTAAGTTAGATTGATTTAGACTTGATTAGGCTGGGTATTTTTTTTTAATTTGTTGGTGAACCGTCGTGTGCAAAACATAGATCGCATCACTTCATCGGCCTTGTTCACTACGCAATGATGACATACTTAATGATACTGTATCCATGATTGACTATGTAATACATCTGTTATACAATATATCGTGCCTGTACAATATGTAATAGTGCATCTGCTTTACAATGTATGTATCTATAACCTGAGCTTGTTAAAGCACCTTAATCACCTTCAGTGGTTAAGTTGTGAGAGAGTGTCTCTCAAGATCCTCCCACAGCTGACTTGAATGGCTCATTGCAGTGCACAGTGCACCGACTTCGTGCACAAGGTCCTATCTCTCTTAATCCTGGATAGTGACCTGGCATGTTGGGTATCTCCAGAATGCCCACTTAACCAGGAACACTTTTATAATACGGAGGCCGCCGTATGTCCAGGCAGGAAGTAGATACAAAGAGTTAAGCATACATTGCCACAAAGGGGTCAGTGAGTACATTGGCCGGGGTGGAGAGAGAGAGAGAGGGGGGGGAGACGCCAGCGACCGTCTGACCTCTGGGGTCAACCAACGCGATGGTGAATAACAGCTATGACGTGTTCGTGATGTGTTCATGACGTCACCTCTCCTACTGATCATCGAACGGTCATTATGATTGGTTCCCGCCCATTTGCTGCAATGCTATTGGTCAAACTGTAATCCCCTTGTGTGTGCTCCACAAGATGCCCTGAGCTTCAGGCAAAACCATTCACATGAGGGAGACCAAACCCAGAGGACGTGTAGCTGTTCTGTCTATCGGACAATAGACTGAACACCGTCTATTCCTCACCGCCAAGTTAACTCAGCGGCTTTGCGATATACCACACACTCGCCCGGAATCACGAGTGTGAGTATATGGTTCAGAAGCCTAAAGTGACAAATCTCCAGAGCGAAACAGACTGGTATCAGGAAACCCCTGGTGACAAAGATCGTTGTGAGTGACCTAGAGTGAACTAAGGCCGTGCCGCCGCCTAAGTAACCTGTGTGTGACTTTACCACGATGTACCTGTACCACAGTGTACAGTGTAGTACATGGTACCACAGCCGCCGCTGCCCTCACTGTACCACGTGACGTCACCGCCAGTGCCAAGTGTGTGTGCGTGTGTCTGTCTGTCAAGCATACAGCATGCCCTCCTGCCCCGTGTCAAGTACGGTTTGTGGGAAAACCTGTCGTCAATGGTCTCACTTAAGAACGAGGAAACCAGCTATCAGGCCACCTACGAGTGCTTGTATAAATGTGCCCGAGTGAGCGAGCAAGGAAAGGTACCTTATCTGTAAGTACAAGATCTTGGCATTGTTTTATTGTGTCTGTGTTGATCTGAGGTATCAACCACAGTTCTCACCTTTCATACCTGGCACAGGTTATAGGTGAATCGACGGTGAATGCGTGTTTATCTGTGTGGTATTACGGCATTTCACCCGTCTGTGAATGTGAGTTTCACATACACCACACATTTAGTTATTGTGTGTGATTATCATTGTGCATGTTATTGCCTGTCCCATTGCCAGTGTATTTGTTGATTTATTGCATATCATCATTACCGAGTATCCGGTTGGAACTCTTGTGATCCCTTTGCATACCGGCAGTTAGGTTGCCGTGTTAATGATTGGCTGTCAACTGTGTTAAGTTAGGTGGTTCTCCACGAGTGGATACGAGTCGATTAGCCAGACGTCAAGAGTCTCGCTAATGCAACCATAACTTTGCTGACGCCAATCTAAAGTAAATCAAGCACCCTGTGTATTAGTGGTTAAGTTAGTAAATAAACTAATGTTAAGCTTTATGCGGTGTTTCCGTTGAACCACTTCTGAATACTGACAATATTACTCAAGCCTTCAGCTCTAAGTGTCTTCAACACCGAGTTGCCTATATTCACTAAACTATAAATGTGATGAGGACCCTAGGAGTCCCTTAAAGTGTTACATTATTGAGGAGATTCCAACGATCAACGTGGAGCAGGACCAGGTGAGGCTAGTCTGAGAAGAGGCCCTTAGGGACTCTAACTCGACCTTCTTATCTTGAGGTTATCTTGAGATGATTTCGGGGCTTTTTAGTGTCCCCGCGGCCCGGTCCTCGACCAGGCCTCCACCCCCAGGAAGCAGCCTGTGACAGCTGACTAACACCCAGGTACCTATTTTACTGCTAGGTAACAGGGGCATAGGGTGAAAGAAACTCTGCCCATTGTTTCTCGCCGGCGCCTGGGATCGAACCCAGGACCACAGGATCACAAGTCCAGCGTGCTGTCCTCTCGGCCGACCGGCTTCCTGGTACCGACCGGCCGGTATCAGACCTTGCTCTCAGGCCCTGTACGGTTGCTCTCGTATTTTCTATTCTGCTAATTCCGACAGCTTCGTGAAGCGTCTGCCACATGTACATTGGCGACGTACGCATTGCAGTCGTGAAAGCAAAAAAGAAAACCCCCACATAAATGTTTAATATCACACTAGTTTCTATAGAAGCTATTTTACCCTGTCAAAGTGGGACAGACATAGGTGTATGAAATATATGTGGGTTTGTGTAGGTGTATATGTATGTGTGTGTATTTGTATACAGGGTATGTGGCAGCTGGTCAGAACTGCGTTTCACCTTTTGTAAACGCATTAATGACGCTATGTAAAAAGACACCTCGAATACTGTTTATGAAAAAGAGATAATCTGTGTCAGTAAGTTAGCTTAGCATTTAAAAGCACTACAATCACCTTCTGTGGTTGATTGTTCAATAAATCCCTGAACTACATCTCTCAATCACAGGGTGAGAGATCTGTTTAACAGATCTCTCACCCTGTCCATGGAGGACAAGAAAATGTATATATGCTGGTTAGCATTGTAAATATGTGGCCACGTCTGTGGTAGAAGAAGAAATACGATACAACTTTAAAGTTGTAGGAGTATAGGCTAACTTGTCGTCCTTGAGCCGAGACATCTTATAGCAGGGATTCTCGTGACGACGGCGGTAGGCGTAACATTTAACTTGCAAAACAAGTTAAATGCTTCACCTTTGAGCACCTTGTGCCGGTAGCTAAATATATATAAATATATATATATATATAAATATGCAAACAAGCCTGAATGGTCCCCAGGACTAGATACAACTGAAAAATTCTGGGGTGTGAGTTTTCAGATATATATATATATATATATNCAGAGAGAGAGACAGAGAGAGAGACAGAGAGAGAGACAGAGAGAGAGACAGAGAGAGAGACAGAGAGAGAGACAGAGAGAGAGACAGAGAGAGAGACAGAGAGAGAGACAGACAGAGAGACAGAGAGACAGAGAGAGACAGAGAGAGACAGAGAGAGAACGGCCTGTGGAGAGTGCCATGTTGCGTGTTCACTAGGCTCTCAACCCCGTCACACTGGACTTAAAATTCAACCTTAATGTTTTATGAGGTTAAAACCATTTTATCATTAGTATGAGAAGCCCAGCCTCCTAAAATGAGAGTCCTTACAGTACCCACGAGACCCAGAGTACCAGTATGATGTGATTGACAAGCAGATAGTACAACTTTCTATTTACTCAATTCTGGACAAACATGAAACTTTTTTTGTTAACAGCCACACAAATCTAAGACCTAACCTAACCTTTCCTTGCCAAGCCTAGGCCTCATACAGGTCAGCCTAGGCCTCATACAGGTCATCCTAGGCCTCATACAGGTCATCCTAGGCCTCATACAGGTCATCCTAGGCCTCATACAGGTCATCCTAGGCCTCATACAGGTCATCCTAGGTCTCATACAGGTCATCCTAGGCCTCATACAGGTCATCCTAGGTCTCATACAGGTCATCCTAGGTCTCATACAGGTCATCCTAGGTCTCATACAGGTCATCCTAGGTCTCATACAGGTCATCCTAGGCCTCATACAGGTCATCCTAGGCCTCATACAGGTCATCCTAGGCCTGGTCATCCTAAGTTATTTCAACGCCTGGCCCCAGAGTCATCAAGTGTGTACACAACCTCTTACGAAACCTGTGCATCTTTTCTCAATCTTTGTTTACATTTATTAAACATGTTAAGGGCCCGGAGCACTACGGGGTGTTTATAACAATAACCACCGTGGGTTGTGACGTTGTGAGGAAAGATGTACAGGTTTCGTACGTTTTAGGACATGTTTTAGTGAATCCTGGTCCTGGGGGCCCGGTTACTTTCGGTCCTCTACGATAGGGAGACTTTGTATACAGGTGTGAGTCTTACACAGGGCTTCATATATAGGTTTTAAGCCCCTGTGATTATAGCTAAATGCCTTTATTCTCTTAATTAAGCATTAAGGTTCAATGTGACCATGTCTTCACCCATGCCCCGTCTGCCTGGCATATACAAGAGGCGGGCCCAAGAGCTCAACCTGCCCTAACATCTTGTACAAATAGATACACGCACATATGTAAAGTCTATATACACGCCCTTTGATGTATGAATACATTTAACATGTCTATACTTAACCTATAAGTTTAATACGAATCAAATTGAACTGCCACACTAAATTTGACGTATATATTTCTTGTGCAACTAGATGATAAGTTTGTGTATGCGGGGAATACACCCCCTTGTGTATGCGGGAAACACCCCCTTGTGTATGTGGGAAATACACCCCCTTGTGTATGTGGGGAATACACCCCCTTGTGTATGTGGGGAATACACCCCTTGTGTATGTGGGGAATACACCCCTTGTGTATGTGGGGAATACACCCCTTGTGTATGTGGGGAATACACCCCCTTGTGTATGTGGGAAATACACCCCTTGTGTATGTGGGGAATACACCCCCTTGTGTATGTGGGGAATACACCCCCTTGTGTATGTGGGAAATACACCCCTTGTGTATGTGGGGAATACACCCCCTTGTGTATGTGGGGAATACACCCCCTTGTGTATGTGGGGAATACACGCCCTTGTGTATGCGGGGAATACACCCCTTGTGTATGCGGGGAATACACCCCCTTGTGTATGTGGGGAATACACCCCCTTGTGTATGCGGGAAATACACCCCCTTGTGTATGTGGGGAATACACCCCCTTGTGTATGCGGGAAATACACCCCCTTGTGTATGCGGGGAATACACCCCCTTGTGTATGCGGGGAATACACCCCCTTGTGTATGCGGGGAATACACCCCCTTGTGTATGTGGGGAATACACCCCCTTGTGTATGCGGGGAATACACCCCCTTGTGTATATGGGAAATACACCCCTTGTGTATATGGGAAATACACCCCCTTGTGTATGTGGGGAATACACCCCCTTGTGTATGTGGGGAATACACCCCCTTGTGTATATGGGAAATACACCCCCTTGTGTATGTGGGGAATACACCCCCTTGTGTATGTGGGGAATACACCCCTTGTGTATGTGGGGAATACACCCCCTTGTGTATGTGGGGAATACACCCCCTTGTGTATGTGGGGAATACAGCCCCTTGTGTATGTGGGGAATACACCCCCTTGTGTATGTGGGGAATACACCCCTTGTGTATGTGGGGAATACACCCCCTTGTGTATGTGGGGAATACAGCCCCGTATGAGTGAGGAAAGCTAATGAGAAGTAATGAGATTATGAGGAAAAAGAGAGATTCCTTGTGAGGTTGTGAGGCCAGGTCCAGTCTGGAGAGGTGGGGGGAGGGGGGGAAGCCTCCTCCTAGGTATGAAGCCCGGAGTGGTGACCTCTAGAGTTCAACAATCATTGCACGGAGGACGGCCGTCATACAAGCCAACAGCTGGTGTCACGAGGGCCACCAGACACCCCCCCACCGCCACCAGGTGCCATCGGGTGCCATTAGTTAACGAGGTGTTCACACTCGCTCTATAGGGGGGGGCGGGGGTCCCATCTCCAATCACCATGGGAACTGATGCCAACTACGTTATCGCCGGGCGGCAAACTGCTCGTTAAATAATGTGGATTTGTTTGCGTGCATGTGTGTGTGCATGTACTCGCCTGCATGTGCTTGTATGAGGGGAGAGCTTAAGCTCTTGGGTCCAGCCCGGACACATTTGATGGAGTGGTGCACGCGTTCGCAAACACTTTGAGCACTTGAGAGCTGTGTTGGGATGCCTTCTCCCTCACGTCACTCCCTACTCTAGTCCTCTTCACATCTTTCAAGACTTTTTAATATTTCCGGTACTCGTGGAACTCGGTTTCCCTGTGTCAGACTACCAGCTGTCGTTCCCGAGTATTTTGTAAGGCGTGATCATGTCTTCCCTGGCTCTTCTCTCTTCTTCTATCTAAATACTAAGAGCTTTCTTCAAGTGTCACGATATTTTACAAGGAGAGCCCAATGGGAGTACGAGAACGTTGGGGTTGTGTATCACCGAGGAAAATATTGAGGTTATGAAATGGGATCGAACTATTGCGCGGTGTAAGTCACCGGAGCTATTGCAGCAAGATTGAGCCCAGGGTGTGGTCCACTGACCAGGCGCCTCTATACACTGTATCAGACGTGCGTGATCGCTCTCTCTCTCTCTACGGGCTCACCATAGCCCGTGCTACTTCGAACTTCTTGTTCCAGGTAGCGAATCTTTAACAACAGCTCTCTCTCTCTCTCTCTCTCTCTCTCGTATTTACGCAATATTTGTATACTATACATATACATGGATATATATACCCCACCATAAGCTGTTCTTGGATGTATATATATATAATTTGCGTATATGTGCATGTAATTCTTGAATTATATGGTAATATATTAAGGACAGCCAATGGTGTGGGTGAGGCAGCCGCCGGGGTGAGGACAGGATGGGGGACTTGTGTGTAAACATGTGTGACAGGTGTCCCCGCGGCGTGACAGGTGTCCCCGCGGCGTGACAGGTGTCCCCGCGGCGTGACAGGTGTCCCCCGCGGCGTGACAGGTGTCCCCCGCGGCGTGACAGGTGTCCCCGTGGCGTGACAGGTGTCCCCGCGGCGTGACAGGTGTCCCCCGCGGCGTGACAGGTGTCCCCGCGGCGTGACAGGTGTCCCCCGCGGCGTGACAGGTGTCCCCCGCAGCGTGACAGGTGTCCCCCGCGGCGTGACAGGTGTCCCCCGCGGCGTGACAGGTGTCCCCCGCAGCGTGACAGGTGTCCCCCGCAGCGTGACAGGTGTCCCCGCGGCGTGACAGGTGTCCCCCGCGGCGTGACAGGTGTCCCCCGCGGCGTGACAGGTGTCCCCCGCGGCGTGACAGGTGTCCCCGTGGCGTGACAGGTGTCCCCCGCGGCGTGACAGGTGTCCCCGCGGCGTGACAGGTGTCCCCGCGGCGTGACAGGTGTCCCCGCGGCGTGACAGGTGTCCCCGCGGCGTGA
Organism: Procambarus virginalis; assembly: GCA_020271785.1. Lineage (NCBI taxonomy): Eukaryota > Metazoa > Arthropoda > Malacostraca > Decapoda > Cambaridae > Procambarus > Procambarus virginalis. The sequence goes on from WNGS01042707.1 coordinate 33,674,877, forward strand.
CAGGTGTCCCCGCGGCGTGACAGGTGTCCCCGCGGCGTGACAGGTGTCCCCGCGGCTTGACAGGTGTCCCCCGCAGCGTGACAGGTGTCCCCCGCAGCGTGACAGGTGTCCCCCGCAGCGTGACAGGTGTCCCCCGCAGCGTGACAGGTGTCCCCCGCAGCGTGACAGGTGTCCCCCGCAGCGTGACAGGTGTCCCCCGCAGCGTGACAGGTGTCCCCGCGGCGTGACAGGTGTCCCCCGCAGCGTGACAGGTGTCCCCCGCAGCGTGACAGGTGTCCCCCGCAGCGTGACAGGTGTCCCCCGCAGCGTGACAGGTGTCCCCCGCAGCGTGACAGGTGTCCCCCGCAGCGTGACAGGTGTCCCCCGCAGCGTGACAGGTGTCCCCCGCAGCGTGACAGGTGTCCCCCGCAGCGTGACAGGTGTCCCCCGCAGCGTGACAGGTGTCCCCGCGGCGTGACAGGTGTCCCCCGCAGCGTGACAGGTGTCCCCCGCAGCGTGACAGGTGTCCCCCGCAGCGTGACAGGTATCCCCACAGCGTGACAGGTGTCCCCACAGTGTGACAGGTGTCCCCACCAGGACACCTCTACCCTGCCCGACATGAGCCACAAAGCGAGGTCCGGTATTGATCACGTATAATACCTTATCTGCGACGTTATCGACCAGGGTGGCCGAGAGACTATGACCCCCCCACCACCAGCTCCCGCCCCTCGTAGTGACCCCTTGTAATGTATATAGTGTGATGTAGATAGTGTAAAATGTATATAGTGTTATATTATCCCAGCATACCTCTCGTCCTCAACCAGTGGGTAGCGGTGGATAGGTCACAAGTCACCCACATGTACTGCCTATCGTCAGTACGCGGCGGGCAATATTTGGCTAACATTTCTGGGAGGTCATTTTGAATGAAATATTTACACATTTACTGAACACTTGTTATAGAGCTGTGTGTGTGTGTGTGTGTGTGTGTGTGTGTGTGTGTGTGTGTGTGTGTGTGTGTGTGTGTGTGTGTGTGTGTGTGTGGTGGCCCCCAGCAGTTCTGCCTTAGTGGATGGGTGCCAGTGCCACCTCTGACGAGCACAAGGAGTGCCTTGTGCTGACCCAGCAGGACAACAAGCACCAGGGAACACCTCGCCACTAGTCATACACCAAGGCCACCCAAAACACACACACACACATTCCTTCGCTTCGGGCAATAGGAGACTCGAACCAGCGACTACCACTCTGAACAGCAGCTCTTACCATTCTGCTGCTCAACACCCACTCTTATCTCAAAAATATGCAACTGATTTCCAAGTGGCACTCCAGGGGAGGCCTACATTGTTTATATTCAATTTTATATTTATATATTATATATATATATATATATATATATATATATATATATATATATATGGCAATCAATTTTGAAAGATAATGGAGGTACAAATGCATCAAATACCATTCAGCTACAGATGCTGCGGTCAGTCTGAAGACCAGAAAATTATTTCTATCTACAAGCACCAGTACTGGAGTACAATCAGGTGAGCCCACCGCCACACATCCTAAACACTTACTTCATTCAGAAACCGTGGCGGGCCAGCCCTCAAGTGAGAGGGAGGGTCAGGGCCCCTCCCAGCACACACAGCCGGGCCACAATGCCCTCTCTATACCCCCAGCTGGCGGTGGGCATGCCTCCATCTCTACTACATAAACACTAACCCATGGAGGACTCACACAGTGTGGGAGTCTGTCGTCAGAACATATCCATTACGGTGAGAATGTCACACTTCAAACCACCTGGATAGTTATCTAGGTATTTGTGACGGTCTGAAAACATATTACAGTTCAATTAATAGTCTACATGAAAACTGGCTAGTGAACCTTTGTTCTAAACAGAGTGTATTCTCAAGGTATACCTTTATTTTATTATAAATCGTTGCTTTAATATATGAAAAGTATACGATGAAAATGTATTCTTTGAAGAATTTGGTTTTCTGTAACCAGAATTATAGGGTACACTCAAATAGTTTTTGAATTCGATATTTCACATTATCGTCAACAATACACTGCATAAATGTAACCAGGTGTAATGAAACCTAACCTAACCAAACCTTAACCTAACCAAACCTTAACCTAACCAAACCTTAACCTAATCTAACCATTTAGAGAGTAGACAATAGCACTAAATATGTAGTAGTTCTCAATCCATTCCCGTAAAAGGATTTCCTCGTAGAGGACAGGTTCCAAGGAGGACCCACACACACACCTTGAGGTTACCTTTAGCTGGTAGCTGAGTGGACAGCGCGCAGGACTCTTAATTCTGTGGCCCGGGTTCGATTCCCGGACCAAGCAGAAACAAATGGGCAAAGTTTCTTTCACTCTAAATGCCCCTGTTACCTAGCAGTAAATAGTTACCTGGGAGTTAGACAGCTGTTATGGAGCTGCTTCCTGGGGTGTGTGTACTCGCCTATTGGGCTTCCATGCTTTGTGGGAAATTCGAAGTTTTCTCGAATATGAACGGTATTTGACCATTCCTCAGAAAGCGACCCACAACGGTCGACTAACAACCAAGTTCCTAATTACTGCTAGGTGAACAGAGGCAACGGGTGCAAGGAGACGTGCCTAGCTATCTCGCCCTGCCCAGGATGTGTGTGTGTGTGTGTGTGTGTGTGTGTGTGTGTGTGTGTGTGTGTGTGTGTGTGTGTGTGTGTGTGTGTGTGTGTGTATTCACTTAGTTGTATTTTACGGGGGTNCCCCCTCCCCCCCCCCCAGGAACACCAAAACCCCCCCCCCCTCTGTCTACCCAACCCCACTCTTCCTGTCAACCAATATACAACCCAATAACAGGATTGAGGTGGGTTGGTTGTCCAGATATTGAGAGGTTAGTTTTTTTCAGTATACTCTGTGTAAGATTCGCTATCCGGAACAAAAAGTTCCCAAGTAGCACCGGCTATGGTGAGCCCGTAGTCAGCACACTCATTTATACCCTTGCCGAGGACGGTGGTGGAAAGGGTGTACAGAGGACAGATAATGGGTTCAGGAACTGAACCTCCCATAGTTCATTTAGCTAGCAATCTTATCGCTATGACAGAGTGAGCTCAATGATTCTAGCACCAATCTTCTCTATAGGGAGCCGGTCGGCCGAGCGGACAGCACGCTGGACTTGTGATCCTGTGGTCCTGGGTTCGATCCCAGGCCCGGCGAGAAACAATGGGCAGAGTTTCTTTCACCCTATGCCCCTGTTACCTAGCAATAAAATAGGTACCTGGGTGTTAGCCAGCTGTCCGGGCTGCTTCCTGGGGGGTGGAGGCCTGGTCGAGGACCGGGCGCGGGACATTAAAGCTCCGAAATCATCTCAAGATAACCTTCTTAAGTCGTTTTGGAGATATGCCTGTTATATCCACTCCCAGGTGTACTCACCTAATTGTGCTTGCGGGGGTTGAGCTCTAGCTCTTTGGTCCCAGTGTTGTGTTTAGGAGGAGTGGTTACAGGGGGGGGGGTAGTTTTGCCTTAATTGTGTACCATCATTTTGGTCTCCTGTCCGCCTGTTCCCACTTCTATCACCTTACTGCTGATGGAAATTGAATGCTTGATGAGTGATGGATGCGGGTGTTGAAAATGATGAGCCATTTCTCGGACCAACTGTGGAATTTGTCATCTTGGGCAATTATACAACGTTCATCTCTCTTAATTTTTGTATTAAATTCCCCCCATCGTCTGCGTGTGCGTGCGCACGCATCCACGTTAGAGATCTCAAGCGCCCAACTGGCACTCCAGAATAACTACAAAGTCATCATATGTCCCGGGGACTGACAGACACGAGCGTCGATGCCAATACGTCATAATTTGTAACGTAATCGACCAACCCGTTGAAAATGCGACGTGTTAGTACACCTTAAATCACCGTAATAGTGACGTTTTCTATGCATTAGCCTTTGATAGGTTAGGTTAGTGGCTTCTCTCAACACACTAATGCTGGGACCCGAGCAGTCCACTACGGCTCACCATAGCCCGTGCTACTTGCCCCGCTCCTGGTATGGGTAAGTCCACTACGGGCTCACCATAGCCCGTGCTACTTGCCCCGCTCCTGTGCCAGGTAAGTCCACTACGGGCTCACCATAGCCCGTGCTACTTGCCCGCTCCTGTGCCAGGTAAGTCCACTACGGGCTCACCATAGCCGTGCTACTTGCCCCGCTCCTGTGCCAGGTAAGTCCACTACGGGCTCACCATAGCCCGTGCTACTTGCCCCGCTCCTGTGCCAGGTAAGTCCACTACGGGCTCACCATAGCCCGTGCTACTTGCCCCCGCTCCTGTGCCAGGTAAGTCCACTACGGGCTCACCATAGCCCTGCTACTTGCCCCGCCCTGTGCCAGGTAAGTCCCTACGGGCTCACCATAGCCCGTGCTACTTGCCCCGCTCCTGTGCCACGTAAGTCCACTACGGGCTCACCATAGCCCGTGCTACTTGCCCCGCTCCTGTGCCAGGTAAGTCCACTACGGGCTCACCATAGCCCGTGCTACTTGGAACTTTTTGTTCAAGGTAGTGAGAGACTCATGGCTGGCAAGACATACTCGCTCTTCCCTCCTCCACACTACTTCCACCACAAGTGTTCCAGTATGCTGTTATTGCTGGCAGGCGACGCCTGTGCCTGCCACTGGTTTAACTGTAATGGTGTACCTGTTAACGACCGAACCATCCAAATGATCTGTTAACAAACTTGTTGTATCTCTGCTACAAGCACTAGAGACATTAGGCTGTGCACACAACCCGGCCTCTTAAAAATAGCGTCGCTTTACGCTGGTATGCGCGCCGCTATGGCCAAAAATGGACGAAATTTGAAATTAAATCGGCTCACGAAAGTGACGTACTGTCCCGTTTTCTGTTTGAGTCCTCCGGCCTACTCGGTAAGGTTAGGAGAGTTAACTTTCAATTAACGTTTTTCATAACGTTTTGAAACTTTAGGAGAATTTCCTGCCCATCTAACCTACCAGAGGACCATTAACTTACTGTTTTGGAACAAAAAAAATCCAAAATTTATTTTCAATTTTTTTCATTTTTTAAATTACGTCCATTTTTGGCCATACGGACAAGCGGCCAAAATCAGACGTAATTTGTAAGAATAATATAAAACTATATCTGCGAGGAAGTTGTTGACCCCCCCCCCCCAGACGGGCGCCATAACCTATAAACCATGATATGCTAAAGGTTATACATCCTGGCATCCGTCGGGATCCAGCAGGCTGTTGATGTAGATTCGCTACCTGGAACAAAAAGTTCCAAGTAGCACGGGCTATGGTAAGCCCGTAATTTCTATCCAGCAGGAGACTGGGGGCAGCGAGCTGGAGGCCAACCCAAGTTTGAGACACAACCCGCGTGCTCTCTAGGTAATGGAGGGGGATCCAGGACATTGGCTCCATATCCCCCCCCCCCTAACCACTTGGGCTGGACGGTAGAGCGACGGTCTCGCTCCATGCAGGTCGGCGTTCAATCCCCGACCGTCCACAAGTGCTTGGGCACCATTCCTTTCCCCCGTCCCATCCCAAATCCTTATCCTGACCCCTTCCCAGTGCTATATAGTCGTAACGGCTTGACGCTTTCCCCTAGATAGTTCCCTTCCCTTCCATCTCCCTCCTACTCCAAAGATCTTCTCAAGTTGGCCACGAGGCCTGGTCGAGGACCGGGCCGCGGGGACACTAAAGCCCCGAAATCATCTCAAGAATCATCTCAAGAAGTTAAATCTTATAGCTAATCCGGATTCCCAAACGCTGCTTGGAGGCTATATTTTACCCAGTTCCGACAGTAACTGTTTATATGTTCCCAGCCACTTAAAGAGTGGTTGGTACAGTGTCTGCCTCGCCTCTTGCAGGTCGGCGTTCGATCCTCCGATGCTAGAAGTGGGTGGACACCGTTCCTCTGCTCAGTCACTCTACCCCCAAGCTCCTAACCTAACCTAACCTTTGCTATGTAACAGATTGATTTTGATTTATCTGAATTCTCTCTATCTTGAATGTTTGTGGTCTCCTGGTGATTCCTTTAGCGTCAACTCTTGGGCACTTTCCTCTTTGTGTGTGTGATGGGCAGTGGCTATAGTGTCAAGGGTAGTGACAATTGTGTGGTGGGGGAAGTGTCAGGGACAGTAACCAGTGTGGTGGGGGAAGTGTCAGGGACAGTAACCTGTGTGGTGGGGGAAGTGTCAGGGACAGTAACCAGTGTGGTGGGGGAAGTGTCAGGGACAGTAACCAGTGTGGTGGGGGAAGTGTCAGGGACAGTAACCAGTGTGGTGGGGGAAGTGTCCAGGACAGTAACCAGTGTGGTGGGGAAGTGTCAGGACAGTAACCAGTGTGGTGGGGGAAGTGTCCAGGACAGTAACCAGTGTGGTGGGGGAAGTGTCAGGGACAGTAACCAGTGTGGTGGGGGAAGTGTCCAGGACAGTAACCAGTGTGGTGGGGGAAGTGTCAGGGACAGTAACCAGTGTGGTGGGGGAAGTGTCAGGGACAGTAACCAGTGTGGTGGGGGAAGTGTCAGGGACAGTAACCAGTGTGGTGGGGGAAGTGTCAAGGGGGTAGTGGCCGGGTGCTGGAAACACCCCCCTCCCCCGCCCCCCGTCAGACCAACCTCAGATTACAACTGGTTCGTTATTTTAGAAGGAAATGTGATCACGAGGCTGGAACGCCCACCGCCTTCCCTTACTGCTGCTCCTCCAACCGGTTACCACCAACCCGCTCCCTCACGTCTCTCTCTCGAACCGGTGGAAGGGGCGGGGAACATATTCCTCCCTCCCTCTCTCCCTCCTTCCAGTGGGACTTGGTAGTCTAGTATTCTCCATCTATATTATGTGGCACCGTTCCTTCTCGTCTACTACTACTTCTTAGAGTACACTTCCGAGAGCTTGCGGAGCATTGCAATAATTTAGGTGCCTTAATCGTGTCTTATGTATGTCGTATATGTTCTCTGGACTCCCTCCGTTTGAGTACTCCTGCTGTGAAGTGGTTCAAGAGAGTACTGAGCAGTACTCGAGGCCAGACAGCACCAGTGATTTGCAGTGAATGAGCATTTTTTTTTATTATTATTATTTTCTTCCACAAACGTGGCCACACATTTACAATGCTAACCAGCATATATACATTTTCTTCTGTCCTCCATGAACATTGTGGTTTGTGATGATCCCTGGATTTGAAGGTTCTCGTAATCCGTCCTATCAATCTGCTGGCTTTTGCTATATTTGGTTATGCTTTGCTAGGGGAGCCGGTCGGCCGAGCGGACAGCATACTGGACTTGTGATCCTATGGTCCCGGGTTCGATCCCAGGCGCCGGCGAGAAACAATGGGCAGAGTTTCTTTCACCCCTATGCCCCCTGTTACCTAGCAGTAAAATAGGTACCTGGGTGTTAGTCAGCTGTCACGGGTTGCTTCCTGGGGGTGGAGGCCTGGTCGAGGACCGGGCCGAGGGGACACTAAAGCCCCGAAATCATCTCAAGATAACCTCAAGATAACCATACCCATCCCGTGGGTGGTGGTGTAAAGGATTACAGAGGCACATAATCGGTTCAGGAACTGAACCCTCTAGTTCGTTTAGCTTAGCAAATAACAATCTTTTGACGCTAGTTACACAATTATTAATGTTATATATACATGTACACATACTCATACATATATGTACATATATATACGTATACATATATACATACACAAACATATTTAATCACCCACATAAATAATCTTTTGTGTCACAAGTGATTCAACAAGAGGCTCACAACAGTCACTATACAAGGCACTTTACATCTATGGTGAGTCACACAGTTACTAGTCTTGCTCCACACCCACCCAACTGGGCGGCAGCTTTACAGTCATGTGCTCCACACCTACCCAACTGGGCGGCAGTTTTACAGTCATGTGCTCCACACCCACCCAACTGGGCGGCAGCTTTACAGTCATGTGTTCCACACCCACCCAACTGGGCGGCAGCTTTACAGTCATGTGCTCCACACCCACCCAACTGGGCGGCAGCTTTACAGTCATGTGTTCCACACCCACCCAACTGGGCGGCAGCTTTACAGTCATGTGCTCCACACCCACCCAACTGGGCGGCAGCTTTACAGTCATGTGCTCCACACCCACCCAACTGGGCGGCAGCTTTACAGTCATGTGCAGGCTACACCTACAGTCAGCAACCTTTGGATACTTGGCTAAGATTCCTGGCAGTACATCATTATGAATGAAGAACTTAACACATTTCTTGAACACTATTGATGGTGTTATCTCTAAATTCCGCGATTTTTTCACATTCCATTATATAATGACGCAAAGTATACGAATAGTTCTGCTGACAGAGTTTACATTTAGTCAAAGTCTACATCAGCAGATGTTACAAACTCCCAGAGGTACTTGTAGCCGAGCCTAAGCCTAGCAGTGGTAACAAAGCAGTGGCACAAGAACTGAACACTGAGGTACAGAGCTTTTACAGCGGTACAGAGGCACTGAAACACAGAGGCACTGAGATACAGAGGCACTCAGGTACAGAGCAGTTTTTCATATCAGGAATTTCCCTTATATCGACAAATTTACAAGTCGACTGAGCATTAATATATGACGTTGGCAGAGAGAGAGAAAGCACGAAGCAGCTGGTGGTGGCGGCAGTCAACCACAGCACCATCACCGCCGGGCCGCAGGCGACCGCAAGGACCTCCTGACGCTGCGGGAGCACACTCGGGGTGGCAGGAGGATGGTGAAGTATGGTGAGGTATGGTGAGTAACTCCCTGGGTGGCTCACGACCCACATACTCTCACTGTGACTCACCAGAGGTTTGCCACGGCACACAGCAAACCTTGACGGTCTCTCTCTCTCACCCACCACCCCCCTCTCACAACAACCGTCACAACCACAAGCTCTCTCACCACCTCCCCTCACAACCACCCCCTCACAACCACCCTCTCACAACCACAAGCTCTCACCACCACCCCCCCTCACAATCACCCCTCTCACAACCACAAGCTCTCGCCACCCCCCCCCCCCCCACAACCACCTCTCTCACAACCACAAGCTCTCTCAAAATAAAGGCCAATAACCTCAGGAACTTGGATACCAGCTAATTGCAAGTTGAGAGGCGGGACCCAAGACCTGAAGTTCAACCCCCAATAGTGACAACCAAGTACTACAGTTGTTAATTACAAGTACAAGTCCCCACAAGGCCAGACTGTATTAAAGAAGATCAGCTATACACATTGGTCAAGAGAACTAAACCTCAAATGGAGAAGACACAGGGGGGACATGATCACGACATACAGAATGTGAATAGACACTGACATGTTGATATATACTGCTGACGAGTGAGAAGTGGGGGGGGGGGAGTAAAAGCCATACAGAGATTTAGAGGCAAGTATGATAACCTTCTGAAGGGTTAGGCTAGAGTATTGATGCCTCACACACGTCAATTAATATGAAAGTTCACAGGAGACGGTCTTAATCCCCCAGGAAACGTGCACAGGCAAATTCCAGGTGAGGAAACATGAAAAAAACGAGAACCCCAACCTTAAGAGGGCAGAATGAGGTGATATGATCACTGTACTCAAAATACTGAGGAGAATAGACTAGGTGGAGAAGGGAATGGTTCTTTAAACCGAGAGAGAGAAAATAGTAGAGGCTCTAAGAGAACATAAGTGAAAGCTGAAAACTCAAACATCTTGAGGAACTACTCGTACTCTGCACGGAGAGTCGACATGTGTAACACGTACTGGAAGAAGAAGTGGTGGAAGCCACCTCCAGCCACAACTTCAAGGCCTCCAGATAAGACGAAGAATTCGATCGTCAGTACAGTTAAAAAGCGCACAGTGCCCGAGGCCAGAGGTGCCGGAGGACCTCCGCCTCCGCGCCTTAAACAGAACAACATGTGTGGAAGCATCGGAGTGTGTATATATGAATGCTACACAATATTCATCTATAGACATCCATATGTGGTGAAACACATGTGAAGAACCTCTCACATTCACAGCTCCCTGACAAGAGGGAGCCAGCTTAGCTTAGCTGCCAACACCCACACATCGTGTCAGCAAGGCGGACAGCCCGCCTGCTTTCATACCTCTCACTGTACTTCCCACTTCTATACTTCCCTTCACCTATGCCTCTCCTTCCTCTTTACTGGGACAACCGCTGCTACCAAGCCACACTTTTCACAATTCACGAAAAAGGTAATTTTTCTACTTGTGGGCGTGATATTTTTCTTGCTTGCTCGCGCCTGAAAGCAAGTGTGCTCCCTAGTTCTGCTTGCGGGGTTGAGCTTTGGCTCTTTGGTCCCGCCTCTCGACTGTCAATCAACTGGTGTACAGACTCCATTAACAAATGGAATGCATTAGGCAGTGATGTGGTGGAGGCTGACTCCATACACAGTTTCAAATGTAGATATGATAGAGCCCAGTAGGCTCAGGACCCTGTACACCAGTTGATTGACAGTTGAGAGGCGGGACCAAAGAGCCNCTTATCAGATGTATCTTATTGTCTCAATAAACGTGCTTGAACCTACCTATACTAATCTAACTTAATCTAAGCCATCCTAATCTGACTTAATCTAAGCCATCCTAATATGACTTAATCTAAGCCATCCTAATCTGACTTAATCTAAGCCATCCTAATCTGACTTAATCTAAGCCATCCTAATCTGACTTATCAAGCCATCCTAATATGACTTAATCTAACCTATCCTAATCTGACTTAATCTAAGCCATCCTAATCTGACTATCTAACCCATCCTAATCTGACTTAATCTAAGCCATCCTAATCTGACTTAATCTAAGCCATCCTAATCTACTTAATCTAAGCATCCTAATCTGACTTAATCTAAGCCATCCTAATATGACTTAATCTAAGCCATCCTAATCTGACTTATCTAACCTATCCTAATCTAACTTAAACTAACCCATCCTTCTGACCTCACACTTCACTTTGGCCATCAGTGACGTCACGCCACATTCTCACCACAGCACTGCAGTACACACACACAGCACTGCAGTACACAGCTGTGAACATAAGCCACTACGCGCGGGACATTTCCGCACAGGAAGCCAGCGCTATTTTAGGAACATGACATAAGCGTATTTTATCTTCTAGTTTTTAAGTACTACGTAAAAAAAATATTTATGGAAAAATGCGAAAATGACAAAAGAAGATTTTCTAAATCTATCCATAGGATACTATCAGTTGATTGATTAACAGTTAAAAGTCGGGTCTAGAGAACAGTACTCACCACAACACACACAACACACCTACGACCAGGCAACAAAAATAAGGCAAGAAAGAGAAGGGTGGGCAGACTGCATATTTTTGGGATTGCCAGAAGCCTTTGATACAGTGCCACACAAGAGGCTAGTGAAAAAGCTGGAGATGGCATCTGGAGTGAAAGGGAGAGTACTCCATTGGATAAAGGAGTACCTAAGCAACAGAGAGAAACGAAGTCAGTGTGAGGGTGAGGTCTCAGATTGGCGAGACGTTACAAGTGGAGTCCCGCAGTGGTCAGTCCTTGGCCTATACTGTTTCTGGTATATGTAAATGATCTCCCAGAGGGTATAGACTTGCTTCTCTCAATTTTGCTGATTGATGCAAAAATTATGAGGAGGATTGAAACAGAGGACGAGTAGGAGGCTACAAGATGACCTAGACAGACTGAGTGAATGGTCCAACAAATGGCTGTTGAAGTTCACCCGAGTAAATGAAGTAATGAAACTAGGCAGTGGAAACAGGAGGCCAGACACAGGATACAGAAAAGGAGAGGAAGTACTTAATGAACGGACAGAGAGAAAGATCTAAGAGTTGATATCACACCAAACCTGTCTCCTGAAGCCCACATAAAAAGGATAACATTGCGCATATGCGAGGCTGGCTACATCAGAACAGCGTTCAGGAACCTGTGTAAGGAATCATTCAGAATCTGTACACCACATACGTAAGACCAATCCTGGAGTATGCGGCCCCAGCATGGAGCCCGTACCTTGTCAAGCACAAGACGAAGCTGGAAAAAGTCCAAAGGTATGCCACTAGACTAGTCCCGAACTAAGAGGCATGAGTTACGAGGAAAGGCTGCGGGAAATGCACCTTACAACACTGGAAGATAGAAGAGTAAAGGGAGATATGATCACAACCTACAAAATCCTCAGAGGAATCGACCGGGTAAACAAGGACAATATTCAACACTGGTGGGACGCGAACAAGGGGACACAGGTGGAAACTGAGTACCCACATGAGCCACAGAGACGTTAGAAGGAACTTTTCAGTGTCAGAGTAGTTAACGGATGGAATGCATTAGGCAGTGATGTGGTGGAGGCTGACTCCATACACAGTTTCAATTGTAGATATGATAGAGCCCAGTAGGCTCGGGAATCTGTACCCGGTTGATTGACAGTTGAGAGGCGGGACCAAGAGTGCTCAACCCCCGCAGCACAATTAGGTGAGTACAATCAGGTGAGTACACACACACACACACACACACACACACACACACACACACCACACACACACACACACACACACACAAACACACACACACACACACACACACACACACACACACACACAAACAATAATCAACGTTTTGCGTGTCTGGCGGTGAACCAGAGGGGGGGAAGCATCAGGGGAAAACACCATGTCATTTCGACTACATAGCACTGGGAAGGGGTCAGGATAAGGATTTGGGATGGGACGGGGGGAAAGGAATGGTGCCCAACCACTTGTGGACGGTTTGGGAATGAACGCCGATATGCTTGAGGCGACATTTACGAAACGTATACATCTTTCAACAATCACGGAGGGCTTTACTTACGAATAACACTCGAACCTACGCCCAGGATGATCCCAGACGCGCCTTAGCCAACTATGCCTCGAGATGGTTATCCTGGGCGTATCCTGGGATCTCCTGGGAGTAGGTTCGAACCCTGATCATGGCTCCCCTGTGACTTGTTCATTTAACACAAGGTTGTTATTGCTAGAAACAAGCTCGCTGAGCTTCAGAGTTCATAAGTGGTTGCATAAAAGCTTGTTGTAACCTGATGCTGTAAATGTGAGCTCCCGGTGCTCACCTACACCGAGTGGAGGAGGTAGAGAGAGGGGTGGGGGGAAGTTGGGGGGTAGGGGGAAGGTAGGGGGGGTAGGGGGAAGGTTTGGGGGGTAGGGGAAGGTAGGGGGGGTAGGGGGAAGGTTGAGGGGGTAGGGGGGGTGGTGGGGGATTTAATACAGTAACACCACCACCTGAGGCAAGGCGTCCACCTGTTGAACTTTGTTACATGATAAACCTGTAGTTGTGTACAGTAATTACATTCCGGCCGACACCTGTAGTGGGGGGGGGGTTTTAGGTGGGGGGGATCACCCAGTGGGTGTGTGGCAGGATGCTCCACACCCACACACTACCACCAACTGCCTCCCATTCATCCTTCTTCCCTTCCAATCCACCTCTCCCCTCATCCATCTCTCTCCTCTCTCTCTTTACTGATATCCAGTTGTGTGGTTTTCTCCTGGCGATGCCTGCACGCGCGTCGATGTTTTGAGACGCGTCGCAGATGTTTTGAGACGCGTGGCAGATGTTTTGACGCGTGGCAGATGTTTTGAGACGCGTCGCAGATGTTTTGAGACGCGTGGCAGATGTTTTGAGACGCGTGGCAGATGTTTTGAGACCGCGTGGCAGATGTTTTGAGACGCGTCGCAGATGTTTTGAGACGCGTCGCAGATGTTTTGAGACGCGTGGCAGATGTTTTGAGACGCGTCGCAGATGGTTTGAGACGCGTCGCAGATGTTTTGAGACGCGTCGCAGATGTTTTTGAGACGCGTCGCAAATGTTTGAGACGCGTCGCAGATGTTTTGAGACGCGTCGCAGATGTTTTGAGACGCGTCGCAGATGTTTTGAGACGCGTCGCAGATTTTTGAGACGCGTCGCAGAGGCCCGTCAATGTTGACTTAGCAAGACTTGAATGTTGTGTTATAGAGCAAGACTTTGACTACTTGGCGGCGAGTCTGTGCTCATGGCATCAACTGGTCCTTGCTCTCATGTCCTGCCAAGGTGAAGGTTTCTTTGTAGGAGTGTCCGGCTGCTGCCACTAATATGATTAGGTCAGATGTGGCCTAGCTTCTTAGGGTTGTAGGAGGTCAGGTTGAGTCGTTATGCTGCCATAGTATAGTGAATAGTATGTTATCTTCCATTTTGTTGCAGAGGTTTAGGTGATGGATTGCAGGAGTGCAATTCCTGCAAGTTGGGGAGTGAGGTGGGGTGAGTTGGACTGTATCCTTGCTACCAGGGGGAGACACCATGAGTGCCAGCCACCTCCTACTGCACACTCATCACAGCCTTACTCACGACAAATTAACCCGACACTTAACTCACAGCTCCCTCATGACTGTACACACCACTCACAGCTCTCTCATGACTGTACACACCACTCACAGCTCTCTCATGACTGTACACACCACTCACAGCTCTCTCATGACTGTACACACCACTCACAGCTCTCTCATGACTGTACACACAACTCACAGCTCTCTCATGACTGTACACACCACTCACAGCTCTCTCATGACTGTACACACCACTCACAGCTCCCCCTCCTCCTCCTAGGCCCCTAAGCCAAGGCGCCACATTCCTCCAGGAGCGAGGAATGACAAAATGTGTCCCCAAACCGCCACACTCGTCGCCTCATTTTCCATGGAATCGTTAAAAATACGACCCTGAGTATAACTTAAAGCACCATAATGCTGACGTTTTTCTATGCATCGGCTCGATAGGTTAAGTGGGTTGACTGGGTTCCTGGTTAGGTTGGCGGTGGCCGGGGTGGTGAGGACCCCCATGCAGGAGGCTGGACACGTGGCCAGGTCCTGGCCGTCAGTGGTCACGCCGCGACTAACAATAAGGCGGGCCTCTTGCCTTGACTACCCGTTTAACGAGGCCGACAAACATACAGCACCAGCCCTTAAGACTGGCTTAAGTCACTCCACACGTAGGCACATGTTCACACACACACACACACACACACACACACACACACACACACACACACACACACACACAGACCAAAGAGCCAAAGCTCAACCCCCGCAAGCACAAATAGGTGAGTACACACACACACACACACACACACACACACACACACACACACACACACACACACACACACACACACACACACACACACACACACACACACACACAACCAAGCTCAACCCCGCAAGCACAAATAGGTGAGTACACACACACACATCTGTTGAGAGGCGGGACCAAAGAGCCAGAGCTCAACCCTCACAAGCACAATTAGGTGGGTATACACACACACAGTACGTGACACCGTGGCTGTGTGGATAACACGCTGGACTCGTAATCCTGTGGCCCGGTTCGATTCCTGGCGCCAGCGAGAAACAAAAATGGGCAGAGTTTCTTTCACCCTGATGCTCCTGTTACCTAGCAGTAAATAGGTACCTGGGAGTTAGACAGCTGCTACGAGCTGCTTCCTGGGATGTGTATTCACCTATTTGTATTCACCTAGTTGTGCTTGTGGGGGTTGAACTCTGCTCTTTGGTCCCGCCTCTCAACTGTCAATCAACTATTGTACAAATTCCTGAGCCTATTGGGCTCTATCATATCTACACTTGAAACTGTGTGTGGAGTCAGCCTCCACCACCGTCTCACTTAACTTGTTCCAACCGTCTACCACTCTGTTTACAAAGTGAATTGTCTTATATTTCTCCGGCAGCTTTGTTTCATTAGTTTAAATCTATGACCTCTTGTTCTTGAAGTTCCGGGTCTCAGGAATTCTTCCCTATCAATTTTATCGATTCCTGTTACTATTTTGAACGTAGTGATCATATCGCCTCTTTTTCTTTTATCTTCTAGTTTTAGCATATTTAATGCCTCTAACCTCTCCTTGTAGCTCTTGCCCTTCAGTTCTGGGAGCCACTTAGTAGCATGTCTTTGCCCTTTTCCAGTTTGTTGATGTGCTTCTTAAGATATGGGCACCACACAACCGCTGCATATGCCAGCTTTGGCCTAACAAAAGTAATGAACATTTTTTAGTATATCGCATTGAATTACTTAGTCACTGAATTGTCCTTGCAGACTCAGAAAATATTCTCAATATCAGATGGCTACTATCTGCAATTACACAAAATGAGAATACTGTATAAGTGGTAATTTTATATTGTTAAAAAATATTGTTAATTTTTTTTATTGTTTTATATTTTATATTGAGGTACTTTTTTTTTAGTATATCGCCATCCATGTATTTAAAAGCAATTCTGAAGTTAGAAAGCGTACCATAGGCTCCTCGCACAAAGTTCTTAATGTGGTCCTCAGGTGATAGAAAACTATCTAGAACCACCCCTAGATCCCTTTCTTTGTCAGAATCCTTTAAAGATTTCTCACATAATTTATAGGTTCTTCTTGAGGTTATCTTGAGTTAGGTTGTGTGGGAGAACATAGTAGTCTATGTTCTCCAATTCCACATTCCATAACATGGCATTTATTCATATTAAATTCCATTTGCCAAGTGTTGCTCCATATACTTATTTTATCCAGGTCTTCTTGAAGGGCATGGCAATCATCTAGGTTTCTTATCTTCCCTATTATCTTAGCATCATCAGCAAACATTTCATATAATTCTGTATACCAACTGGTAGATCATTTATGTAGACAATAAACATCACTGGTGCAAGAACTGAACCCTGTGGTACTCCACTTGTGACATTTCTCCAGTCCGATACATTGCCTCTGATTACTGCCCTCATTTTTCTATCAGTCAGAAAATTTTCATCCATGTTAGAAGCTTACCTGTCACCCCTCCAATATTTTCCAGTTTCCAGAACAACCTCTTATGTGGAACTCTGTCGAAAGCCTTTTTTAGGTCCAGATAGATGCAGTCAACCAACCATCTCTTTCCTGTAAAATCTCTGTGGCTCGATCATAAAACTGAGTAAATTCGTTACACAGGATCGTCCAGATCGAAAACCATATTGTCTGTCTGATATAATATCGTTTTTCTCCAGGTGTTCTACCCATTTAGTTTTAATTATTTTTCCAATATTTTGACTATTACACTTGTCAATGATACAGGTCTATAATTAAGGGGGTCTTCCCTGCTTCCACTTTTGTAGATTGGAACTATGTTAGCCTTTTTCCACACATCAGCTACAACTCCTGTAAACAGGGATGCCTGAAAAATCAGTTGAAGAGGAATGCTGAGCTCAGGTGCACATTCTCTCAGAACCCATGGTGAAACTCCATCTGGACCAACTGCTTTGTTCTTACTTAGCTCCTTGAGCATTTTTTCCACTTCGTCTCTAGACACCTCTATGTGCTCTATGTTGTTCTCTGGAATTCTTATTGTGTCTGGTTCCCTGAAGATTTCATTTTGTACAAACACACTTTGGAACTTTTCGTTTAATGTTTCACACATTTTCCTTTTCATTTTCCGTGAATCTGTTTCCATTTTCAACCTCTGAGTATTATCCTTTACCTGCAATTTGTTGTTTATGAATTTATAGAATAGACCTGGTTCCGTTTTACATTTGTCTGCAATCCCTTTTCAAATTTCTTTCTGCCTCTCTCCTCACTGCCGTGTAGTTGTTTCTCGCATCTTTGTATCGCTGGTATGTTTGGGGGTTTGGCCTCTTCCTGTATTGATTCCATTTTTGTGTCTTTTGGTCTCTGACCCTCTCGCACTTTCTGTTGAACCAATCCTGTTTCTTACTTCTGCATCTCTGTTTTGGTATAAATTTTTTTGTGCCTTTATCATATATTTCACAAAACTTGACATACATCTCATTCAGTTCCTTGCCTAGCAACAAGTCTGTCCAATTATACTCACTAAAAAAAAATTCTAAGGTGGCCATAATGTCCTCTCCTGAAGTCAGGTTTTTCAACAGCTTCATCCTCCTTATTTTCTTCCAAATTATAACACATTGCATACTTTATCCCCAAAAGACATGGTCACTTTTACCCAAGGGAGGAAGGTACTGAATGTCAAATATTTCTTCCTCCTTCCTGGTAAATATCAAATCTAGCATGGAGGGAACGTCCCCTTCCCTCATCCTCGTAGCTTGTTTAACATGTTGATACAAGAATGTTTCCAGGATGAGGTCTACAAATCTTCAGGTACAAAAATCTTCTGTTTTAGCTTCAAATGCTTCGCAGTCTATGGATTTCAAGTTGATTTCAGTGTGTGTGTGTGGTGTGTGTGTGTGTGTGGTTGTGTGTGTGTGTGTGTGTGTGTGTGTGTGTGTACTCACCTAATTGTGCTTGCAGGGATTGAGCTTTGGCTCTTTGGTCCCGCCTCTCAACTGTCAATCAACTGGTGTACAGATTCCCGACCTACTCTATCATATCTACATTTAAACTGTGTATGGAGTCAGCCTCCACCACATCACTGCCTAATGCATTCCACTGTTACTACTCTGACACTGAAAAAGTTCTTTCTAACGTCCTGTGGCTCATTTGGGTACTCAGTTTCCACCTGTGTCCCCTTGTTCGCGTCCCGCCAGTGTTGAATAGTTTATCCTTGTCTACCCCGTCATTCCCTGAGGATTTTGTAGGCGGTGATCATGTCTCCCTTCACTCTTCTGTCTTCCAGTGTCGTAAGGTGCATTTCCCGCAGCCTTCCTCGTAACTCATGCCTCTTAGTTCTGGGCTAGTCTAGTGGCATACCTCTGACTTTTTCCACTTCGTCTTGTGCTTGACAAGGTACGGGCTCCATGCTGGGGCGCATACTCCAGATTGGTCTTACGTATGTGGTGTACAATTCTAAACGATTCCTTACACAGGTTCCTGAACGCTGTTCTGATGTTAGCCAGCCTCGCATACGCCGCAGACGTAATTATTTTTATGTGGGCTTCAGGAGACAGGTTTGGTGTGATATCAACTCCTAGATCTTTCTCTCTTTCCGTTTCATTAAGTACTTCATCTCCTATTCTGTATTTTGTGTCTGGCCTCCTGTTTCCACCGCTTAGTTTCATTACTTTGCATTTACTCGGGTTAAACTTTAGCAGCCATTTGTTGGACCATTCATTCTCTGTCTAGGTCGTCCTTGTAGCCTCCTACTATCATCCTCTGTTTCAATCATCCTCATAATTTTGCATCATCGGCAAACATTGAGAGAACGATTCTATACCCTCTGGGAGATCATTTACATATATCAGAAACAGTATAGGTCCAAGGACTGACCCCTGCGGGACTCCACTCGTAACGTCTCGCCAATCTGAGACCTCACCCCTCACACTGACTCGTTGTCTCCTGTTGCTTAGGTACTCCTTTATCCAATGGAGTACCTTCCCTTTCACTCCAGCCTGCATCTCCAGCTTTTTATCTCTTGTGTGGCACTGTATCAAAGGCTTTCTGACAATCCAAAAATATGCAGTCTGCCCACCCTTCTCTTTCTTGCCTGATTTTTATTTTTGCCTGATTTTGAGTGGTGTGTGTGTTGTGTTTGTGTGTGTGTTGTGTGTGTTGTTTGTGTGTGTGTGTGTGTGTGTGTGTGTGTGTGTGTGTTAGAAAATATGTAGTAGACATAATAGATAGGTTAAAATTCGGAGTCCAAAAGCTAACAACGCGATTCTGCAGACACAAACAATAAACAAACAAACACACAACATAAACAAGTATCCACGAACTAGCAAGTGGGGCGATGCCGGCGTGCCAGGGCGTCCCTCAGCGGGCCGGGAGCTAGAGCTCACTGTCCAGTAGGCACTGTTAGGCGAGTGCCTACTGGACACCGTAGAGTATCACACATCCCGATAGTGCTAACGGGGTCAAGATTAGTCCATCATCAGGAACTCGCCTTTAATCTAATCAACCTTTTGTGGCAGTGTACAGACCTCCATGGCCCCACAGACACGGTCGAGCTCTGCTCTGGCCCCCGCCTTACGAATATTCTAGTGAGAATTTTACTACAATGACATAGTAATATTACGTCATGTCATTTACTACAATGACATGACGAAATACCTTTTACTACAATTGGGTCATTCATTCACCTTCAATATCCTTAGATTTATGCCAGTAATACAACTGCTAAATCATTTAACAACCAGGTAACCATTCACTGCTGGGTGAACAGCGGCTACAGTTAAGGATTGGCGCCCAGTCAATCCTCCCCGGCCAGGATACGAACCCAGGCCAAAACGCTGGGAAGCGCCGGACGAGTGTCTTACCACTACGCCATGGGGGGAGGGGGGGGACTAATAACAAAAGACTTACAGTCACAGGTAAGTGTTTCAGCTGGGCTAATTAGCAACATGTTAGCACTGTTAATTACGCTAATATGTTGGGTGCCGGTCACTGTCGACCTGTCGATGGTAATGTCATAATGAGTTGACCTAATTAATTAAATTTCAATCGATTCCCCCCCGGCCCGGAGTAAACATACCTGCCTCCACACCTGGTCCAGCTGTTGTGTGTAATACACACCTGTTTACACACCTGGATAGACACCCCTCCCGATCTGCCTAGCTATGCCCTACCCCCCCCCCTCCCCTCCTCCAAGGTCTACTACTTGGGCTGGACGGTAGAGCGACAGTCTCGCTTCATGCAGGACGGCGTTCAATCCCCCACGACCGTCCACAAGTGGTTGGGCACCATTCCTTTCCCTCCGTCCCATCCCAAATCCTTATCCTGACCCCTTTCCCAGTGCTATATAGTCGTTATGGCTTGTCGCTTTCCCCTGATAATCCCCCCCCCCCCCCCCCCCCAGGACACAAACCCCCCCCCTGTCTACCCAACACCCACTCTTCCTGTCAACCAAATATACAACCACAATAGACAGGATTGAGGTGGGTTGGTGTCCAGATATTGAGAGGTTAGTTTTTTTCAGTATATTCTGTGTAAGATTCGCTATCCGGAACAAAAAGTTCCAAGTAGCACCGGCTATGGTGAGCCCGTAGTCATATACTCATTTATGCCCATGCCGAGGACGGTGGTGGAAAGGGTGTACAGAGGGGACAGATAATGGGTTCAGGAACTGAACCTCCCATAGTTCATTTAGCTAGCAATCTTATCGCTATGACAGAGTGAGGTCAATGATTCTAGCACCAATCTTCTCTATAGGGAGCCGGTCGGCCGAGCGGACAACACGCTGGACTTGTGATCCTGTGGTCCTGGGTTCGATCCCAGGCGCCGGCGAGAAACAATGGGCAGAGTTTCTTTCACCCTATGCCCCTGTTACCTAGCAGTAAAATAGGTACCTGGGTGTTAGTCAGCTGTCACGGGCTGCTTCCGGGGGGTGGAGGCCTGGTCGAGGACCGGGCCGCGGGGACATTAAAGCTCCGAAATCATCTCAAGATAACCTTCTTAAGTCGTTTTGGAGATATGCCTGTTATATCCACTCCCAGGTGTACTCACCTAATTGTGCTTGCGGGGGGTTGAGCTCTAGCTCTTTGGTCCCAGGTGTGTTTTAGGAGGAGTGGTTACAGGGGGGGGGGTAGTTTTGCCTTAATTGTGTACCATCATTTTGGTCTCCTGTCCGCCTGTTCCCACTTCTATCACCTTACTGCTGATGGAAATTGAATGCTTGATGAGTGATGGATGCGGGTGTTGAAAATGATGAGCCATTTCTCGGACCAACTGTGTAGCTTGTCATCTTGGGGATTATACAACGTTCATCTCTCTTAATTTTTGTATTAAATTCCCCCCCCCCCCATCGTCTGCGTGTGCGTGCGCACGCATCCACGTTAGAGATCTCAAGCGCCCAACTGGCACTCCAGAATAACTACAAAGTCATCATATGTCCCGGGGACTGACAGACACGAGCGTCGATGCCAATACGTCATAATTTGTAACGTAATCGACCAACCCGTTGAAAATGCGACGTGTTAGTACACCTTAAATCACCGTAATAGTGACGTTTTCTATGCATTAGCCTTTGATAGGTTAGGTAAGTGGCTTTTCGCGTCCCAGCATTAGTGTGTGTGAGAGAGAAGTCCACTACGGGCTCACCACAGCCCGTGCTACTTGGCCCGCTCCTGTGCCCGGTAAGTCCACTACGGGCTCACCATAGCCCGTGCTACTTACCCCGCTCCTGTGCCAGGTAAGTCCACTACGGGCTCACCATAGCCCGTGCTACTTACCCCGCTCCTGTGCCAGGTAAGTCCACTACGGGCTCACCATAGCCCGTGCTACTTACCCCGCTCCTGTGCCAGGTAAGTCCACTACGGGCTCACCATAGCCCGGGCTACTTGCCCCGCTCCTGTGCCAGGTAAGTCCACTACGGGCTCACCATAGCCCGTGCTACTTACCCCGCTCCTGTGCCAGGTAAGTCCACTACGGGCTCACCATAGCCCGGGCTACTTGCCCCGCTCCTGGGACAGGTAAGTCCACTACGGGCTCACCATAGCCCGTGCTACTTGCCCCGCTCCTGTGCCAGGTAAGTCCACTACGGGCTCACCATAGCCCGTGCTACTTACCCCGCTCCTGTGCCAGGTAAGTCCACTACGGGCTCAC
The DNA here is from genome assembly GCA_020271785.1 of Procambarus virginalis. Taxonomy (NCBI): domain Eukaryota; kingdom Metazoa; phylum Arthropoda; class Malacostraca; order Decapoda; family Cambaridae; genus Procambarus; species Procambarus virginalis. The sequence goes on from WNGS01042707.1 coordinate 33,697,303, forward strand.
CATAGCCCGTGCTACTTACCCCGCTCCTGTGCCAGGTAAGTCCACTACGGGCTCACCATAGCCCGTGCTACTTGGAACTTTTTGTTCTAGGTATTGAAAGACTCCTGGCTACTAAGACATCCTCACTCTTCCCTCCTCCACACTACTTCCACCACAAGTGTTCCAGTATGCTGTTATTGCTGGCAGGCGACGCCTCTGTCTGCCACTGGTTTAACTGTATGGTGTACCTGTTAACGACCGAACCATCCAAATGATCTATTAACAACTTCTTGTACCTGGTTGATACCTGGTTGATACCTGGTTGATGGGGTTCTGGGAGTTTTCTACTCCCCAAGCCCGGCCCGAGGCCAGGCTTGACTTGTGAGTTTGGTCCACCAGGCTGTTGCTTGGAGCGGCCCGCAGGCCCACATACCCACCACAGCCCGGCTGGTCCGGCACTCCTTGGAGGAATAAATCTAGTTTCCTCTCTACTCTCCTCTAGTTGTATCTCTGCTACAAGCACTAGAGACATTAGGTTGTTCACACAACCCGTCCTCTTAAAATAGCGTCGCTTTACGCTGGTATGCGCGCCGCTAGGGCCAAAAATGGACGAAATTTGAAATGAAATCGGCTCACGAAAGTGACGTACTGTCCCGTTTTCTGTTTGAGTCGTCCGGCCTACTCGGTAAGGTTAGGAGAGGAACTTTCAATTAACGTTTTTCGTGACGTTTTGAAACTTTATGAGAACTTCCTGCCCCCCTAACCTATCAGAGGACCATTAACTTACCGTTTTGGAAAAAAAAAATCCAAAATTTATTTTCAATTTTTTTCATTTTTAAATTACGTCCATTTTTGGCCATACGGACAAGCGGCCAAAATCAGACGTAGTTTGTGAGAATAACATAAAACTATATCTGCGAGGAAGTTGTTAACCCCCCCCCCCAGACGGGCGCCATAACCTATGAACCATGATATGCTAAAGGTTATACATCCTGGCATCCGTCGGGATCCAGCAGGCTGTTGATGTAGATTCGCTACCTGGAACAAAAAGTTCCAAGTAGCACGGGCTATGGTGAGCCCATAATTTCTATCCAGCAGGAGACTGGGGGCAGCGAGCTGGAGGCCAACCCAAGTTTGAGACACAACCCGCGTGCTCTCTAGGTAATGGAGGGGGATCCAGGATGTTGGTTCCATATCCCCCCCCCTAACCACTTGGGCTGGACAGTAGACCGACGGTCTCGCTCCATGCAGGTCGGCGTTCAATCCCCCGACCGTCCACAAGTGGTTGGGCACCATTCCTTACCCCCGTCCCATCCCAAATCCTTATCCTGACCCCTTCCCAGTGCTATATAGTCGTAACGGCTTGACGCTTTCTTCTAGATAGTTCCTTCCCTTCCATCTCCCTCCTACTCCAAAGATCTTCTCAAGTTGGCCACGAGGCCTGGTCGAGGACCGGGCCGCGGGGACACTAAAGCCCCGAAATCATCTCAAGAATCATCTCAAGAAGTTAAATCTTATAGCTAATCCGGATTCCCAAACGCTGCTTGGAGGCTATATTTTACCCAGTTCCGACAGTAACTGTTTATATGTTCCCAGCCGCTTAAAGAGTGGTTGGTACTGACTGCCTCGCCTCTTGCAGGTCGGCGTTCGATCCTCCGATGCTAGAAGTGGGTGGACACCGTTCCTCTGCTCCGTCACTCTACCCCCCAAGCTCCTAACCTAACCTAACCTTTGCTATGTAACAGACTGATTTTGATTTATCTTAATTCTCTCTATCTTGAATGTTTGTGGTCTCCTGGTGATTCCTTTAGCGTCAACTCTTGGGCACTTTCCTCTGTGTGTGTGATGGGCAGTGGCTATAGTGTCAAGGGTAGTGACAATGGTGTGGTGGGGAGGTGTAGTGGCAGTAACCAGTGTGGTGGGGGAAGTGTCCAGGACAGTAACCAGTGTGGTGGGGGAAGTGTCCAGGACAGTAATCAGTGTGGTGGGGGAAGTGTCAGGGACAGTAACCAGTGTGGTGGGGGAAGTGTCAGGGACAGTAACCAGTGTGGTGGGGGAAGTGTCAGGGACAGTAACCAGTGTGGTGGGGGAAGTGTCAGGGACAGTAACCAGTGTGGTGGGGGAAGTGTCAGGGACAGTAACCAGTGTGGTGGGGGAAGTGTCAGGGACAGTAACCAGTGTGGTGGGGGAAGTGTCCAGGACAGTAACCAGTGTGGTGGGGGAAGTGTCCAGGACAGTAACCAGTGTGGTGGGGGAAGTGTCCAGGACAGTAACCAGTGTGGTGGGGGAAGTGTCCAGGACAGTAACCAGTGTGGTGGGGGAAGTGTCAAGGACAGTAACCTGTGTGGTGGGGGAAGTGTCCAGGACAGTAACCAGTGTGGTGGGGGAAGTGTCCAGGACAGTAACCAGTGTGATGGGGGAAGTGTCCAGGACAGTAACCAGTGTGGTGGGGGAAGTGTCCAGGACAGTAACCAGTGTGGTGGGGGAAGTGTCAGGGACAGTAACCAGTGTGGTGGGGAAGTGTCAGGGACAGTAACCAGTGTGGTGGGGGAAGTGTCCAGGACAGTAACCAGTGTGGTGGGGGAAGTGTCAGGGACAGTAACCAGTGTGGTGGGGGAAGTGTCAGGGACAGCAACCAGTGTGGTGGGGGAAGTGTCAGGGACAGTAACCAGTGTGGTGGGGGAAGTGTCCAGGACAGTAACCAGTGTGGTGGGGGAAGTGTCAGGGACAGTAACCAGTGTGGTGGGGGAAGTGTCCAGGACAGTAACCAGTGTGGTGGGGAAGTGTCCAGGACAGTAACCAGTGTGGTGGGGGAAGTGTCAGGGACAGTAACCAGTGTGGTGGGGGAAGTGTCAGGGACAGTAACCAGTGTGGTGGGGGAAGTGTGCTGTTTGGTAAGCCCCCTATAAAAAAAAATACGCTAGGAGACACAGACACGTGTGTGTATATGGTGTGTTGTGTGTAGTGTGTGTGTTGTGGTGTGGTGATTTAAATGTGTGGGTGTGTGTGTCGTGTGGGTGTGTGTGTGTGTGTCGTGTGTGGTACTGTAATAAACATCTATATTATTAAGCATTACCTTCCAAAAAAATGAAC
>WNGS01042707.1:33710695-33728753 GCA_020271785.1 Procambarus virginalis
TCCCTAGCTTGTAAAAAGTTTATAATCTGTACACATAAAAAAAAAAACCACATGTGCCATATATGAAACAAATGTTCGCAAAGGCTAACTAGCTTTTAAGACAACATGTAAATGGCAAATCCGCAAAGCACCCTCGACACCACAGCTTCCCAACAAATTAAATGTGCAGAAAGCTGTAGGCAGGAAAAAAACTTACCAAACCGACGAGGAGGAAGACGAGAAATGTTTCTTCCAAAGACAGTATGACAGTAGACATCACCATAACCCACAGTGGACATGGTGACAATGAGGAAGTACACACATGTCCAGTAAGAAAGGGGTGAGCATTAGAGAAGTCCAGCGGGTCACCAGAGTTCTCCAACTGTAAATAAATGTAAGCTTACCAACTCAAATAAATTTAAGACCATTTGTTGGAGACCTATAATCTATAGTCTATAAATTAACAAATCCATATATTAATATTACAATAAATATATATTGATGTACACTATATAGTTTAAATTATTTACATTAATAAAATTATTAGTTTAAAAATCCTTTCAGTAATTTATAAATACTTTGTAATTCTAAACAGTTTCTAGAAATTTCATAGCAAGAAAATATGCTGCACATGAGTTATATTTCCTACTGATCAATTCTCACATTAATTTTTATTTAATTAAACCAAACTGCAGCTGATGTAGCATAACTTAAGCTGTCTTAACATATTATCTAGGAACATTATCTAACCTAAGATCTACATCTAACCAATCATCATCATCTAATGGAATGGGTAAAAGCTAATTTTATCATGGTAACAGTTGTGCTAACGTCCGAGTCTCTCCAGCAAACTAACATTGCCCATACAAGATACTTTATTTGAACATATGCAGCAGCAAATGTTGATTGACTGTTGGCCAGGACTAGTTAGGTTAAATATGTTGACCAAACCACACACACTAGAAAGTGATAGGACAACAACATTTCGGTTCGTCCTGGACCATTCTCAAGTCGATTGTGATCCAGGACGAACCGAATGTAATTGATGCTGTGTGAGCTATGAAATGTCAAAGAACACACACAAAAACTAATCTAGTTATCTCTAGAAACAAGGAAAACAATATATCAGAGCAACAGATGTTTAGAGTAAGTTACCATCTAACATATATAAACAAGTAAGTCTTCAGTTGTAAATGTCCTGAGAGTTTAGACTTCTAGAGGAGTTTAACAAAAAAAAGTGAGGAAGCAAGTGTGAGCTGCAAATATGAGGATGTGTTGAGACAGCTGGAAGGGAAGGGAAGTATCAGGAGAAAGAGCCAAGCTATTACGACTATATAGCTATCGGAATGGATGAGGATAAGGATTTGGGATGGGACTAGGGAAGGAATGGTACACAACCATTTGGGCACCGGGGCTTGAACCCCAACCTGCATGAAACGAGACCATCGCTTCATGCCAGCCTTATGTTCAAGCAGGAACAAAGTTACAAGGGCTGGTATAATAATTGTCAGTGTACAGGATATGCCTGTTGTTCGCAGTGGTTCCACAAGTGTCTTCACCATACAATCAGAAACACGTGGATCTTGACCATTTATGTTTACATCAACTGGAATATATCATATCATCCACAATTCCAGTTTCACAATCATATCACAAAAAATTTCAGTCCAAACCCATGTCGTTTTGATGGGATATATTGTATGAACGCAAGACTTATTCGCTTGAAGAGAACTAGCGATTCATCAATCACCACACACTGTCCTGGTGCCCTTATTTCCTGGGGTCATAGGGAATAGTTGATAGTTTTTTTTGTTCTCATTTTCTGGCTGGCTCTTTAGGCAGGGAGTTGGTGTCTGGTGTCGGCTTGGCCAAGAGGTGCATGGAGTTGGTAAGTCTTGGTGAGCTCCTGGAGTGCCTATGGGGTGTGGTGAGTGGCTTGGTATTACTCTGCTTAAGGTCAGTTTTTTTCCACCAACTTGCGACATATAGCCTCCGGGATAAAGAATTGTTTCCCAGCTCAAAGGAATGACAGGGCACATAAAACACTGTGCTGTTGCAGCCCCTAATCCTACACAGCCATTGGTTATAGGCTTATGTTTATTCCCTCACCTGTTCCCCTGTTATTGCTGTTGTATAGCTGGCATAGACAGACATTCTCATTCAGTTAGACAATCTCAGCAAGGATGGAGTGTCTGGCAGTCTCAGCCATTATTCCATATGTAATAGGCTGTTCAGGAAGTGGTTGAGTGGTATGGCTGGAGATTGTTAGGTGTGTGGGGAGTAATGAGATTGTAGGGTCTGGGGAGGAAATAGGAGGGGGTTTGGGTGAAGATGGGAAGGTGTCTTGGGTTAAAATACAACCATACCTTTAATTGTAATATTCTTGACTTTGAAACATGAGTGCAAACAACAATGCTGGACAGATTTGAAAACAATTAATGGAGGTAAGTTGCATTTACCTGTTATTTCAAACTAAAATGAACCTTAATGACACATTGGGCAAAGGAAATTAGACAGGTTAATTTAGTTAGAATACAAAAATTGTTTTCAGTTCTCACTAACCTAAGTATAATCAAATTAATTATTAATTAATATTGCATACCCTTATTTAAAGTACATACATTAAGTTAATCAGTACTATACACTATATAATTTGGTGAAAAAGGCATGTTAATAGCAAAATTGTGTAAGGAGAAAACCATTACCTAATGTGTAGGGAGAAGGATCTATTATCTAAATGTGCAGGATCTTTATCTAACTATAGGAAGAAGGATCTATTATCTGTGTAGGGAGAAGAATCTATTATCTGTGTACAGAGAAGGATCTATTATCGTATTCTGTAGGAAGAAGGATCTACTATCACATTGGAGAGGGAGAAGAATCCGATCAAATTATACAGGAAGGAGATTAAATCTTTAACTGTGAGTCCACGTAATAAAATTTTTAGAAAAAACAAAATGGCTTTAATATAAACAAGCTTAACTGGATTATATATTTCATTTAGTGATGGGTTCAGCAATCACTTCATGACAGTAAATTGTGTAAAATCTCGAGGTACAAAATTTGATATTTACTAAATATTGTGAAAGATTAAATAATCTTTTACTTTATTACTTAAAACATTCAATGGAAATAATTATTCCACTGAATGATGCATTAGCTAGACTGTTTGTAGTAGAAGTAAAGTGTAATGTAAAAACATCAATGCTATGTACTCTCATAAACCCAATGTACCTTCTTGTATGTATGTATGAATGTATACTGTATATATATACTGTAAATATGTGAGGTCTGTAAAGTCTTAAACTCACCAAGAACCAACATAACTATCCTAATTTCACCTATTCTAACCTTGCCATTATATAACGAAATTAATTTAACATATTCCTATCTTGCTAACCCTAAGCAAACCTGATAAGATGCAATTTTTGCTTAACACAAGTTGTATAAATGTTTCAAGTTTTTCTTTCTGTGGAGAGCCCCTTTGGCTCCCTGGAGCTATACCGGGCTGATGTGTATATATTAGACCGTGGCAACAGTCAATCAAAGGAGTTCTCAGCCTACAAGGGACCAGAGCCAGAACCTGGCCCCCTCAAGAGAGGCACGAGGAGCAATGGCCTAAAGGCACCCCTTGTGTAATTGGAAGCAGTCTTTGTCTGCCATCTACCAGGTCAGGCACTCAGAAAGGTAGGAATTTCAAAACAAACTACAGTACCTGTACTGCTGGTCAAAAAATTGCAAACCGAAAGCTGAACTAGCAAACAGAACTCCCCAATCAAAAACAAGGAAACATGATGTCACCACAACCACCGCGCATCTGTCTGCACCTCCATGGGAGGGGACAGGGGAAGTCCCAGACCTCCATGCCGGCAATTCTCCTCAGTTCAAGTGGCTGTTGTGACGGTCCATCACTCTGACTCCACTCTTTGTGCAGTGCTGCAGTGTGGTGTTGTTGCTCTGTTTTGGTGGTGTGTGAGCCAACAGTAACAGGAGGGAGCCAAGCAGACAGCACGCTGGACTTGTGATCCTGTGGTCCTGGGTTCGATCACAAGCGCCGGCGAGAAACAATGGGCAGAGTTTCTTTCACCCTATGCCCCTGTTACCTAGCAGTAAAATAGGTACCTGGGTATTAGTCAGCTGTCACGGGCTACTTCCTGGGGGTGGAGGCCTGGTCAAGGACCGGGCCGCGGGGACACTAAAAAGCCCCGAAATCATCTCAAGATAACCTCAAGATCTCAAGATAACACAGGAGTACTGGGGCTGCATACACCCAGGGCCACCTTCACTAGGTGCCCCATAAGTACTGCTTTTGCGGCCTCAGAGTTATCTTCCATGAGCCGTTCAGGAGCAGCTACCTCCGTGTGGTTCAGTTGCTGCTCGGTGATTGCCTGCCCTTGGGGGTTCAGCTTGGGAGGTTCTTACTCCTGTTTGTCCTTGGGTAGGAGGTAATTTCGTCGCTAGCTGAGGGCACGAGGTACTGTGCAGCTGTCCGACATATACGCATAGGGACCGGTTCTGTTCACCTGGAGACGGTGTGCTTTTGCGGGGTTTTTCTTTTGTTTTTATTTTGATTTGCCTGGTGGGGGTCTGCCTTGTGTGGTGGTAGGACCACTTGTATGATTTTGGTGGCCCCCACTAGGTCCACATGCTTGCACATGACGCATGGATTCAGCATTTAGTTGTTTGCTTAGTAGCTCTGGGATAACCGGTTAGTAGTACCTCGCCTCGGCTTGCCTTAGCAGTCAGCCTAAGGGCCCTGGAAACCCCCTTTGGGGCTCAGTGGTCCAAGGTAGGAGACCTTTGAGTCCCACCTTGCCTTGTGCGAGTTTGAAGGTTGCTCTGTCCCCTTGTCTCAGGGTGACACTCCTTTGTCTCAGGGTGACACTCACCGTCTGCCTCCGCCGTGCTGCCTGTTGGGGTCAGTGACACCTTTGACCCAGAGTCCTGCGAGTGGTGTTCTTTGCTTGTACTCCATTCACCCAGTTCACTGAGACTGATATTCGGGTGCAGGCAGCTTTCGAGTTGCATGCGAGGTTTAGGTTGCAGCAACGAGCGAGGTTGGTTGCCTTTCCGGATGCCCCGCTGCTGCCCTGCTGAATTATACTGGTAGTGAGACTCGGCGGCTTCGAGGATTGCCCCTTCCAGATCGGCGGTGGAGGCATTCGAGCCTGGTCCTCCTGCCAGAGCTTTTGGGCTATGCCAGCGGCCCCCCTTCATCTCTGCTTTTTCGGTGGACTCTGCTTTTTCTTCAGAGGCAGAAGGTTTGGAAGATGGCTCGACCCCAGGTCCTGACGTGGAGGATTCCGGGCCTGGGGAGGAGTTGACTTGGGGGGCCTTGGCCCCACTTGTCCCTGCTTGGGTGTTTGGTACCCTCAGCACGGGGCTGCTTGTAACAGGGGGAGGGGCTTTTCCTATCCCCCCTCCCTGTACGATTTTGTTATTAGTTCGACTCCTCACCGGGTTCGGTTCCGATTTCCCTTGGGTTCTTCGGTTCCGTCCTTCTGGAGGTTTTTAGCTTCCCGCATCCCACCGAGGAAGGTGTGGGAGGCCCTTGCATCTTACCTCCTGCGAGACCCGGATTACGCTTCGATGATGAAGCATTCTTCTTTTGAGTTTGGCTCCTTTTTTCCTTATTGGGTGCGTTACAAGGTGCTGGAGTCTTCCTGGCTGGCAGACTACCTTTTCTTTCATTGGGGGCTTGGCATTTGTCCTGTCGGACTATGCACTTCAATGGTGAGAGTTGCCTACAGTCATTCAGGTTTTCCTGGGGGGTGAGTTGGAGCACCTATATGCATGCTTGTTTGCCCCCGTCCTTCCATATGATGTCGGCTACATGTGGCTCCATGTGCAGGTTCCCTACCTTTCGACATCCCTGGTAGCCGAGGATTTGTGCACCCATGGGCACTTGGCTTCGTTTTTGCACTTCTTTTCCCGTTGGAGCTGTCTTCGAACTGGCTCGTGGTCGGTGTGGAGGAGCTGGGTTCCGGGCCCGTGTTCGGCGTGTTTGCTTCGGCAGCTCAGGCACCGGCTGCCTTGGTGAAGTTGTATGAGCTGTTTCTGAGGGAGGTGGTGTCTGTTCTTCACTTCTCACCTCGCGTGCTGACAGGTGGTGCGCATCCATTTTTTGGAATCGTCTCGGGCCCTGGCTTTTATATTTTCATCCCCTTTTTGTCCGTTGCTGTTTGTAGAGTCTGCTTTTGTGCATTTTCTGCAGGCGGCTTCGTCTTGATGACCGCCTATGTCGGACTTGTTGGTTCTCCAGGGGGGCCATGGAGGTCCTGCACGGAAGGGTCACACCAGGTCTCTGGGTTCTTTCGGTCGTCGTAAGCCAGTAGTGCCAGATTCGGCCCTGGCCCTCACACGGAGTCGTTGGCTCAGTGATCACTCTTGAGCGTCAGTCAGGCTCTCGTATGGGTCATCAGCCCTTTCACAGTTCGCCCTATTGGCGGGGCGTTAAGGGGGAGGCTAGCGCTGTTTGTTCTCGCCTGGTTTGAGTTCTGGCTTACCTCGACGACTGGCTGGTGTGGGCTCCCAGCCAATCCACGTGTCTGCTCACTAGGGATTTGGTTCCTTACCAGCTTGCCGGGTTCGGGTTCTTGGTGTACTGGAAGAAGTCCCATATGGTTCCCTCTCAGGTTCGGACTGGGCTGGGTCTTGTGTGGGACTCTCGGACCGCTTCCTTGTCTCGCCCTCTGGCATCGTTGTTGTGGCTGCGGTCCCACTTATGACTGTTTTTGGAGGGCACTTCGAGTCACACGTCGGTTGTTTGGGCGACGGTGCGGGAGCCTGATCTTGGCCGTGTTGGTCAACCTGTCGGGTCGGATCTGGCTTCGGCGGATGTTCTGGTTTCTTCAGTGGTGTCCCTTCCGCCGCTCTCATGATCACTGTGTTTGGATCCCGGGAGCCTTGCATCAACTGCTGCATTGCTGGCCCCCTCCGAGGGTTTTTTTTAGGGTTCTATGCAATGACGCCTCTCCGAGCCCTAACTCAATGTGTTCACGGATGCCTCGAATCTCAGCTGGGATTTTGTGGCCAGTGCTCACCAGGCCAGCCAGAATCAGTGGGGTCCGTCCTTCCGTCGGGCTCTCAGGATGGTGCAGGAGTTCGCGGTGGTGAGGCATTCGCTTCAGAGGGTTCGTGTTGCTTGTGGAGCAATGATCCGGCTTCTTTAGGACTGCACCCAGGTGGTTTATTGTCTGAACCGTGGGGGTTGATGCAGTCCTTGGCTCTGTGGGCTGGTCACTTCAGGTGACTCGTTTGCCAAGTTCTCGGGATTTGGCTCTCCTGGCGGTTCATGTTCAGGGGTGTCAAACGTCCTGGTGGATGGCCTGTCTCGATTCATTCCCTTATCCATGGAACGGACGATCAACACAGACTCATTCAGTTGGCTCTGCCGGACCTATGGGCACCTAGAGGTGGACCTCTTCGCATCGACTTAGACGAGGCATCTTCCAGTGTTTGTGGCGCCCTTCCCAGACTGCGAGGCCGTCGGGGTTGATGCCTTTTGGATCGACTGGTCGAGTTAGGGTTACCTGTGCCTCTTCCCGCCGGTTCGGTTTTTGCTCCGGGTCCTGGTTAGCTTAGAGAGACTTACCAGGGATGAGTAGTCCTGTTGGCTCTTAGGCGGCCGGCCCAGCCCTGGTTTCAGGTGCTTCTTGCTCGATGTCCGAACCCAAGGGTCTTCCCGCGGCTCCGCCTCTTTCAGCAGATTGATCCATTCCGGTTCGTGGCTGGTTTGATCTTCTCTGCTTCTCGCGTCTGGTCTTTTTGACGCGGGTTTATCACCACTTGTATGGTGATCAGGTAGCTTAGTTAGTGTCCCATCTGTGAGTTTCGTCTCAAAGGCAGTATGAAATTTCTTTGTGGTCTTTTTGGCACTTGTCTCTTTATAGGTTGTTTTATCCTTTTTCTCTTGGTTGTTTCAGAACCGTCTTCTTATGCCAGATACTGTCGCCTTGTTTCGGGTGGCGCTGGCGGAGCCACTGCAGCTTGCATTTGGGGTGGATGTTACTTTTGCTCTGTTCCGCAAGCTTTCTTGGGCGTTGTTTTCACCTCCAGCCTGCTCATGTGCCGCCTGAGTTGTCCTGGTCATTGCACCGGGTGCTCTCTTATCCCTTCTCGGTTTGGGGGTGGCCCCCTCGGTTTACGACTTTTTCTACGGCTCTTTTCTTGTTGGCATTGGCCTCTGGGGGTCGGATCGATGTGTTTCATGCTCTCCTCCGACGCATGTGGCACAGGAAGCGCTTTGGGTTGACCCAGTTTCCCTTCTCTATTTTAGGGTGTGGGCCTCCCAGGTTGTTTGCAGGATTATTCGGTCCAGCCAGCCTGCGGTCTTTCCCTGTGCCCACGCCATTCATAAGTTTGGCATTTGGCTGCTGTTTTGGTAATGTCCTGGGCTATCTTTTGGGCACAGGGCTTTTGGAGGTCGAACAGAGTCCTGGCTGCACATCACCTTGTTAATGTTCCTAGTCGTTCTCGGGCATGAATAGCCTTGGGTCGCAGGTTGCAGCCTGTTGTCTCAACTTTGAGTTGACGAGCGAGTGACGACTGCCTCCCGGCTGAGTCCCTTTTCTTCTTATCTTTGGTTAGGTAGCTCCGGGATGCCGAAGGGGCTCTCCACAGAAAACCAGTGTTGAACGTAATGAAATGCAATTTTCTGGGTGAGATCCAGAGGCTCCCCGGCATCCCTCCCTCCCTCCGGTCGGCAGTTTTTCACGTTTTTTATTTCTCCTCAGTTCAGCCTCTGAACTCAGGAGAGTTGCCGCATATTATTCTGGATCCCCACGTTCCCCTCCGGGGAGAGGGAGGAGGGGTGTTGTGCAGACGGTTGCACGGCGGTTGTGGTGACGTCTTGTTTGTTTCCTTGTTTTTGATGGGGAGTTCTGTTTGGCAGTTCAGCTTTCAGTTAGCAATTTTTTGACCAGCAGTAGTTTGTTATGAAATTCCTACCTTTCTTGGTGCCTGACCTGGTAGATGGCAGACAAAGACTGTTTCCAATTACACGGGGGTGTTGTTAAGCCATTGCTCATCGTGCCTCTCTTGAGGGGGCCAGGTTTTGGCTCTGGTCCCCGGTAGGGCTTAGAACTCCTTCGACTGACTGTTGCCACGGTCTAATAAATATTATATATATATATATATATATATATATATATATATATATATATATATATATATATATATATATATATATATATATATATATATATATATATATATATATTGTACCTAGTAGCCAGAATGCAGTGCTTGGCCTACTATGCAAGGCCCTATTTGCTTAGTAAGCCCAGTTTTCCAGAATTTCAATATTTTTCTCATTTTTTCCTTATGAAATGATAAAGCTATTCATTTCATTATGTATGAGCTTATTTTGTATATATTTGAGTTAAAACTAACGTAGACATATGACCGAACCTAACCACCCTACCTAACCTAACCTATCTAAACCTAACCTAAACTAACACAACTACGTCAGTAATTTATGTTCCTAATATAAAATAATAATAATAATTCAAATAAACTAATTGGAAACAATTTATTGAAAATAAGAAAATCACTCGGTCTATTAGGCAAATCGGGCCTTGCATAGTAGGCCGAGAAGTGCATTCTGGCTACTAGGTATGACATATATATATATATATATATATATATATATATATATATATATATATATATATATATATATATATATATATATATATATATATATATACATATATACATAACATATACATACACACACACATCAGCCCGGTATAGCTCCGGGGAGCCTCCGGGTCTCACCCAGAAAATAGAGTTTCATTACATTCAATGCTGGTTTTTTTGTCAAGTGCTAAAAATGAATTGTAATTTAAAAACCTGGGAACAGGATACTGATCATGTTCCAAAAATTCTCGAGAGTTAATGAACACCTGCAGTGATCTGCCCAGTGATACCATTAACATTTCCATTTGTATCCAATAAATATATTAATCTCCATAACCCAACACAAGTAGTGTCATGTTTCACTGCACAGTATCAAGTATTATATACATTTGGTAGGATATACACCTGAGACAGCCTAGTCTGTACATCATCAGCAGTTGACTACCAATAGGTCGAAACTGAAACATTAACATTTCAGTAACTCCTCTGTAACATCATGCAGAAACTGAATGCAAAAGAAGATAACTACAAATGTTTGAATTAAATGTGCTTTTGAATGATATTATTATTATTATTATTATTATAATTGACATTACCAGATGGATGATTCCAGCGCCTGTTAGCCAGACTGCAATGAAGATGGAACAAAGTTGTGCCAGCCGGATGCTGGATGATGTCTTGAGGACGTTCAGGTACTGCAGGATATCTGGCACGGACATGAGGCGGAGGGCTCGTAAGAACCGCAGCCCTGAGAAGTAAAACACACCTCTTACTGGGAAGGTCGAAACAAAAATCATTGCTGTATCTATTGATTCCCATTCACCTCTGTATCTATTGGTTTGCATACACACCTGAAAGAAGCGACTGTACCTATTAGTTAATGTGCACACACACACAGGAAGTAACCTGCTGTATCTATTGATTCACACACACATACCTGAAGCAATCTGCTGTATTTATTTATTTAGGTGCATACACCTGAAATAACCTGAACTCATTGGCTATATACATACATCTTAAACAATTTGCTGTATTTATTGATTATGTACACACATCTGAAATAACCTTCTGTACCTACTGGTTCACTAGCATACACCTGACATAATCAGGTCTACTTTCTCATACCAAAACAGAAATGCAGAGAAGGAAAACAGGATTGGTGCACCAGAAATTATGAGAGGGCCAGAGAGGAAAAGACAAGAAATTATTTACAATATAGGAAGTGGCCTAATTCTCAAACATATTGGACTACAAATAAGTAATAAACATACACACAGCAGTGAGGAGAGAGGCAGAAATAAATTTTGAGAAAGGTGTAGCAGACTTAAGTGTAAAACAGACCCAGGCCTTTTCTATAAATTCACTAAAAGCAAGCTGTATGTAAAGAATCAAATCCAGAGATTAAGAATAGGGGGGGAATAGATTCACAGAAAATGAAAAAGAAATGTGAGAAACACATTTGAAAACAGTTCCGAAGTGTGATTGTGCAAAATGAGGCTTTTGGAGAACCAGACAATACCAATTCCAGAGAATATCATAGGGTACTGTACATAGAGGCATCTCAGGACAAAGTGTAAAAATTACTCAAGGGGCTAGGAAGAAAAAAGCAGTAGCACCAGATGGAGTTTCACCTTGGGTGCTGATAAAATGTGCAATTGAACCGAGCATTCCACTTTAATTGATATTCCAAACATCTTTGTGCACAGGAAAGAGATGTGTATATGTAAAAAGGCAAATATTGTTCCAGTCTACAAAAATGGTACAGTAGCAAGGTAGACCCCTCTAAATTAAACACCTGTATCATTAATAAGTGTGGCAGTCAAAACACTAAACAAAAATTGTAAACCAAATGGGTATAAATAAATCCTGGAGAATAATGACATAGTAACAGACAGTATGCTTTTCGACATAACCTGTGTAACAAATCTACTTAGTTTTATGGTAAAGCTACAGAGATTCTACAGGAAAGATGGTTGGGTTAACTGTATCTACCTGGACCCAAAAAAAAGACTTTTGACAGAGTTCCACACAAGAGATTGTTTTGTAAACTGGAACATGCTAGAGGGGTAACAGGGAGAATACTGAAATGGGTGAAAAAATTTCTAACTGACAGACAGATGAGGGCAGTAATTAGAAGCAATGTATCTGACAGGAGGAGTATTACTAGCAGAGTGCCACAGGGTTCAATTCTTGCGCCAGTAATGTTCATCGTCTAAATAAATGATCTACCTGTAGGAATACTGTACAGAATTATATGAACATGTTTGCTGATGATGCTAAACTACTAAGGAAGATAGGAGACAGACAACTGTCATGCCCCTTGAAACTGACCTAGATAAAATAAATACTTGGAGTACCATGTGGCAAATGGAATTCACTGTGAATAAATGTCATGTTATGGAATGTGGAATAGGAGAAAATAGACCACACACAACCTACAATTTATGTGGGAAGGATTAAAAGAACTCCAACAAAGAAAGAGACCTAGGGGTGGTTCTGGGTAGAAGACTGTCACCAGAGGAACATACAGAGGACATTGTGCAAGGAGCATATACTGCATTTTCCAACTTCTGAATAGCTTTCAATTACATGGATGGTGAAATACTAAAGAACCTGTTCATGAGTTTCTGAGACCAAAACTGGAATATGCAGCAATTGTATGGTGCCCATATCTCAAGAAGCACATCAGAAAATTGGAAAAAGTGCAAATGCATGCAACTAAATTGCTTCCAGAACTGAAAACTAAAGGTATGAAGAGAGGAGAGAGGAGTTAAATATGCCAAAACTAGAAGAGAAAAGAAAATGAGGCGATATGATCACCACTTACAAAATAATAACAGAATCAACCGTATTGACAAGAGGAATTCCTGAAACCAGCAACCTCAGGAACAGGTCATAGATTCAAGCTAAGGATTCAAAGGTGCCCCCCCCCCCCAAAAAAAAAAAAAAAAAAAAAAATTGGAAGCTTTCTTTTGCAGACAGATGGGTAGACATTTGGAGCAAGTTAAGTGAGACAGTAGTGGGGGCCAAAACCATCAGTAGTTTCAAAGCATTATATGAGTGCTGGGAAGATGGAACACCACAAGAGTAACTCTCATCCCGTAACTACACTTGGGTAATTACACCTAAGATGATCTCCTGTACTTATTGTATCCTGTTCTTTTTATTATGAATCATTGATAACTTGTTCTGCTTACTTTAACTCCACTTACAATAAGTTCAAATTTTCCTTGACTTAAAAGAAATGGTGTAATAGCCTTAACATCTCGAACCTACTTAATTTGCCTTCCTCTCACTCACATACCAAAACAATAAATATAATTATTAAAACAACCATTATTGTTATATCAATTAAAGTATTATTTTGCATTTTTTTTCCTACCATTAAAAGGAAAATAACACTGCATACTTGATAAATACTGACTTTTAAACACTGATTTTATCTAGTTGAATTTCTACACTCCGAAGTTGGATTTAGTTATTTTTAACCTAGTTTTGTCAAATTGCACATAGCACTTTCATGCCATGTTACCTACTTACCTATCCATGTTCTGTCCAGATATATACTGACAAAGGATGGGGGTATGGTGAAGTAGTCTACGAAGGAGTACATCTCCAGCATGAACCACAGCTTATCACTCGCCGCTATAAACTGTCAGGCAGGAGAACACCAATTAGACTGGAAGGTAAATTAAACTGCCATGAAAGGCAAAACAACTACAAGATAAATACAATAGTGGAGAGAAACCAAGAACATGGTCTCACTGTGGAACTTAGCTACAGTATGTATATCTTCAGAGATGAATCTTAGTTATGTCAATGTGATGGTAGATGAGAGGTAAGTGGTTCAGAAGGAATGCGAGCAGTGTTTTATACAGTGAGTGCAATGTAGCAATGTAAAGGGAAAGCAGACAGTCATGCACTTGTATGAGAAGAGAGGTGTAATATATCATTCAAGGATAGGGGGAAGGTCATGTATATACTGTACTGTAGACCACTGTTAGGGACTGGAAGCCAGTTATGCTTATGAAGGCTGCCTTAGCCAAGATCCAAGCTGTCCTTGCAGTCACCTAACCAGTTACAGTCCGAACAAAACTGTATTTAACTTGACTGACCCAGTAATGCAATCATCACCCACTGCGTCACTAAGAGAGAGACATGAGGTGGTGCATCAGAGAATATAAGTTGAGGTGAGTTGGATCCTGAAAATATTTTGAACATCCTTCCTGCATATTTATTTACCTGCATTTACCTGAGGGCCACACTGGTGGCCTCAATGAGGACAGGAAGCCAGCAGCTTGTTAAAGGTTCTCCCATTTGCCCTGATTTTTTTCCAGCTGGATCCTAAAATTTAACAGAGCTTTGGGATTTATGACTTCAGCGGGTAAGTGGTTCCATGCGTTTATAAACCCTGTAGGTGAAAAAGCATCGCCTGTTCTCAGTCCAACATTATGGGTTGATGAGCTTTAAACCATTGTTCCTTGTTTGTTACATCTGACCTTTGAAGAAACTGTCTGGATCAACATCCTCCAAATTGTTCAGTATTTTAAAGGTTTTGATGAGATCCACTCTATCATACCTGGTTAGCAGTGTTATTGGCCTTGTCGCTCTCAACTGTTCCTGATATGAGAGTTGGTTTAGTCCTGGAATGATTTTTGTCGCCAGGTGTTGTAATTTCTCCAAAGCAGCTGTGTCACCCGTTGTTGTACTTTCTCCAAAGCAGCTATGTCCTTCTGAAGATGAGGTCTCTATGTATCTCCATGCTTGGATACAATAATCCATGTGGGGTGCACCAGAGATTTATACAGTTGAATCACTACCACCTTTTCCTTAGTCAAAGGTGCACTTTATTTATTTATTTATATATATATATTTTTTTCCTGCTCCTACTTGTCGTGCAACTTTCGGTGAATGGTGGATTTTGACTCCAAGGTCCTTTTTTTCATCAATCTGCTGCAGGGTAATGTTATTAATTTGTAGTTGTGACATGGGTTGTTATGCCCCTCATGTGAAGTCTTGCATTTTCCATATTAAAAAGCACTTGCCAGTCTTCTGACCTTCTTATGTACTGTTCAATTCAGAACTGTTTTTAATCAGCGGTTGACTTTACAAAGGAAGTTCCTTCAGTCAATAAAGGGGGATCTAGTTTGTCCACTTCTTAATAAAGTCTGCACTTCTGTTATGGATTAGGTTTGCCTTAATGGAAGTGAAATAGATTTTTGTAATTTGCATACATTTTGCATACTAGGAACTTGGATAACAATTAAAGACAGTTTGAAGTTGAAATGCCATATGCACATTTGCATCTTGAGTATGCATTTGTTGGTTAGAGTAAATAACTGAAAATGAACTGTCTGCAGATTATTCAGGAGGCTTTAAATATTATTCAATTTGCATATGCAAATGTTATACATCATCTTCAATTCCTAATTATAGTAATTTGCATACAAGAATTCAAGAAATTAATGTGAAATGGAATGCAAATCATGGTTTATGCTTATTTAGATTTATCTTGCAAATAAGGCTGTCAATTAGTAGAGTGTAATGTGTTTGATTGTTGTTTTAATTTGTATATGAGCTCCATAGAGTTATTAATATGTAAATGTTACTTATGGGATTGAACAATGAGCATATCATTAGTAAGAACACTGAGAAATATAATCCAAACACTAGAGAAGCTTATTTTTGTTGGTGTTTGTCTGGGAGAGACTCTAAACCAGTTACTTCAGAGTATGGGAAGAAAACAGTTGTCAGCATTCCCTGATGTTTAAAATAATAAAAAAAAGTGAATCGTGATGGAAAAGTGCTTTTCTCAACTAAATACTGACCCTAGAAGATGAAGTGTTTGTAGAAGTATCCTCATTCACATAGGGATTGTTTGGTTACTAGCTAGCAAACCTTAAAAGATTATGTTTCAGTGAAAACATGTTTGTAATTGTTGGTTAAGTATATGTGACAAGCTGAGGACTAGAGGACTACATCAGCCTCACAGCCATGTTTAAACTTCAGTGGAATGGAGGAAGCCACATTGTAAGACCCAACTAATGATACTCCTAGGTTCTTCTGTATTCATTCATTATTTTTCACTTAATTTTCAGGTAAAGTAATAATTCCTATACATTGTTCATAATGCATAAAGTAATTTATGTAAGTGTTAAAGTATCTGAAGTATAGCCACAGTTTTTTTCCATTTGTCCAGGTTGAATAATTACTGGTGTTGTGATATAATATTACGTGTCCCTTGCTACCTTTCTTCTCTGATGATTGAAAAAGGAATTTCTGGAACAGTTTTTTGGTTAATCTAGTTTTTTGTTTCATCAGTAAACAATATTATCTTATTCTGTGTGTAATATTTTTTTTAGTTTTAGTGTAGTCCTAATGCTCTTTATGCTTTAAATCTTCCCATGGATAGCAAAATTTATAACATTACATTTTATTCAGCTACAGGCTGGATGGGGCCTGAAAGAAATACAGTACTGTAGGCGATGAGTCACAATAATGTGGCTGAAGTATGTTGACCAGACCACACACTAGAAGGTGAAGGGACGACGATGTTTCGGTCCATCCTGGACCATTCTCAAGTTGATTCTCACAATCGACTTGAGAATGGTCCAGGACAGACCGAAACGTCGTCGTCCCTTCACTTTCTAGTGTACAGTACTGTAACCATACAGGAACTATTGCTAATGGCAAAACAACATATATGATAGAAAATGCCAGTATTGTACCATATAATGTGCATGAAATGAGAAAATCTATAAATAACAATTTAATAGCAAAGCAATATACAGTACATATATTAAGGGGAATGTCTTGTCTGTCTGCCTGTCTATCTAAAGTTGGAGGCTACACACACACAGCCCCCCTGTTTAAATCCCAAAACATGCTAAACATAAACTCACTCCACACATTCTCTTGTGCCATTTACATGTACAAAACCTTGTTCCTAGATGTAAATCCTGATCTGAAATGCTTCCTTGACAGATGTAATAGAACCCATAATCACCACACCAGAAATAACCATCTCTTTACTATCCCTAGAGACAAACTAAATCAAACTACCTGGATAGTAGTTATCTAGATATTTGTGATGGTCTGAAAGCATATTATGGTTCCAGTAAGTCTACATGTAAACTGGCAAGTGCACCTTTGTCCTAAACAGAGATTATTCTCAAGTTATAACTACTATATTGTATTATACATCGTTCCTTTAAAATATAAAAAATGTATGATAAAACTGTTTTCTCTGAAGAATTTTGTTTACTGTAAACAGAATTCTCAGGTACACTGAAATAGTTTTCAAATTTCATATTTCAAATTATCACCAATAATACACCTTATTAACATAACCAAATGAAATGAAACCCAACATAGTCAAACCTTAACCTAATGTAACCTTAACCTAAGCTAACCATGAATAGAGTGGATAATAGTAATAATTACGTAGTCAATCCTCAATCCATTCCCCATGAGCATATTTCCCCCTTGAGAACAGGTTGGATTACAATATTCCAACTTGCACAATATACGATGATAAAACCCTGATGCTTTTAAATTGAATGTATATAAAAAAAGGTACATTGAGGTTTCAGTGTAACATTTTTGCTAAGCCACTAACATGTATAGGGTCCTAGCTGTACCGTCAGGTTTTGTTCTAAACTTACAATCGAGAATTCGGAATTCGAATCCAGGTGGGTCAAAAATGGTTGGGTGCATTTCCTATCACCTAATGCCTCTGTCCACCTAGCAGTAAATGATACCCAGGAGTTAGTCTGCTTGTTGTGGGGCTGCATCCTGGGGAGGGTCAGTAATTCGACCCTGAGGGAGGACCTCAAAATAAGCCTAACATGTATTGTACATATGAACTGGCAGCCTGTCCCCCGACACAATGATTTTTTTTTAAATTATAGGTTGGGTTGGGTTGGGCTGGGCTGAGTTGATATGGACTGGGTTGGGATAGGCTCGGTTGGTTAGGCAAAGTTAGGCAAAGCTCGGTTAGGTTGGGCTTGGTATGGTTGGGCTCAGTTTGGTTAAGCTAGGTTAGGTTGGGCCCGATTTGGTTGGCTCGATTTGGTTGGCTCGATTTGGTTGGGCTCGATTTGGTTAGGTTAGGTTGGTTTATTTAATATTAACAAAATGCACTAATTATGTACTGTACTCAGTTCTTTAATGTACAGTACTAACCTGAGGATGAGCTGCAGTTTTAAAGCCTGGGTATAAAATATTTGATTATAATTTGATAAATAATATCTGTTGAAACAGGTTCACTTGCCAGTTGACAAAAGATTTAGTGGAAACTTAATAAACCTAGATATGTATCTTGACGGCTTAAACAGGGAGGATTCATAAATGCATTATCTAAATATTAGTACACTGGACTAAGTACATAGTTATTTAATGAAATAACCCAAGGACAGGCTGCAACATTTATGAACAA
>WNGS01042707.1:33747178-33775957 GCA_020271785.1 Procambarus virginalis
TCACCAGAAAAGAAGGAGAAGGCTGCAACTGAGCAAACTGACTACTAGGACCAAAGGAGCAGAAACTCCTGCACTGGAGGAGAGCATGAAGCTCACCGACCCAACCCCCAGAGGCCAATTCCAACAGAAAGAGAGCCTTGGAAAAACACACTTGAACCGAAGGGACCATTACAAACCAAGGGGGAAGAAAGATAGGAGACCACCCTGTCCAAGGACCAGGATGGCTCAGGAGGCGCATGAGCAGACCGGAGGTGAAACAAGGCACGAGAAAGCTTACGGAATGGGGCAGAAGTGACATCCACCCTGAAAGCAAGTTGCAGTGGCTCCACCGGTGCCGCACGATACGAGGAGACAGTATTAAGCATTAATTTAAATGATGGTCCTGAAAAAACCAAGACAGAAAGAACAAGATAACCTTATCAGAAATAGAAGACAACCAATGAAGAGAGAGAAAATGGTGGAAAGAATGCCAGGAAACTTCATACTGCCGCCGAGACAAAGCTCTCAGCGGGACACCATCAACGAAGCCACCTGATCACGATACAAGTGGTAATATACCCACTTCATAAAGACCAGACATGAAGGTCGTAGGAGAAGACCGAACCACCTACGTACTCGTCCAGTTCAATCTGTTGGAAGCGGAAGAGAAAATACCCCAGGTTCGGACACCGAGCAAACAGCACCCGAACCAAGACTGGCCTGGACACAAGGAGCAAAGAGGAATACTCTTCTGTGGTATGACTCCAACTGAGCCAGAACCTGAAGATGGACCTGGGGGAAGGGTACAGGTAACCCCAACTTGACCAGTCCTGCCGAAAGGCATCCACCGCCAACGCTCCGAGTCGGGAAACGGCGCCGCATGTATTGGGAAATGGCGCGGACAAAGCCAACACAAAAAGATCCACCTCTGGGAGCCCATACATCCAGCAGAGCAAACTGAAGGAGTTGGAGTCAACCATCCATTCCATAGACAGGGTAATGAACTGAGACAGGCTGTCCACTAGGACGTTGGACACTCCCCGGATATGAACCACACGGAGAGCCAAACCCGAGAATCCTGCAGACAAGCCACTCAAAGCGACCAGCCTCAAAGAGGCAAAGACTGATAAGAACCCTCGCAAATCAGGCAATGAACCACCAGAGAACAGTCCGAATGGAGCCGAATGGTTGAGCCTCGAGCAACCCAAACTCTCAGAAGCAACAGCCAAACAGCCGCGAACTCCCGCACCGTGCTGTGAGCCCAATGGAAGGCCGGACCCCACCGCACCTGGCCTGCCAGGTGAGCACTGGTCACAAAGCCCCAGCCGAGAGATGACGCGTCTGTGAACATATCGAGCGAGGGCTCGGGTAGGCATCAAGGCACTGAACCCAAAAAAACCTAAAGAGGGAAGCGGCAATGCAGCAACTGACTCAAGGCCTCCGGAGACTGAACCTAGTGATTGCGAGCGAGGCGGAAGGGGCGTCTCCAAAGGAACTAGAACAGACGCCAAAGCCAAACACGCCCCAGCGGGAAAACCAGCATGAGAAGTTCAGACTCCCACACAATGCTCGTGTAACTGCCGAGTGACCCCGGAACCCCCCCAGAAACAGCTGAAGGAGGGACTGCATCTGCAGCAGCGCTCCAGAGGGAGAGACAAGGAAGGGGTCGAGAGACCCCACACAAGACCCAGCCAGGTCCGAACCTGGGACGGAACCAGATGGACTTCTGCCAATTCACCAGGAACCCAAATCGGCGAGCAGGGATAGAACCACACCCCTGGCGAGCAGACAAGCGAACAGCCTGGGAGCGCACACCAGCCACTCATCTATGCAGACCAAAACCCAAACCTTAGCAGATGCAGACGGGTCACCACAACACGAGTAGAGTGTGTGAAAATGCAAAGTGCCAGATTCAAGTCAAAGGAAGACAACGAAAGTGGTAAGCTGATGGGCCACCACAAAACCTAACCACTCCCTGATCCCCGGATGAATGGGAACATGCCTTTATGCATCCCGGAGGTCCTGGGACACCATCCAGGCACCCGGCTCATTCGAGTCATCCGAAAGGAGGGGCAAGGAATCCAGGTGTTCAGACAAGACACGTCCAGAATGAATCGCAGATCCGCCATCCTGTTTCAGCACTTGAACAGGAGGGAAACCCACCTGAGGGACAAGGTCATTTTGACCACACCCAAACATACCCACTCCAAGATGACCCAATGGAGTGCAGGAGAAGAAGCCAGCCCCTCCTGCCCTGAACTCCCCGAAGGAGGAGGAGCCACCCAACGCCACCATAGGCCAGTAGATATGACATCCACAAATTGTGGGACCAAGCGTGATCAAACATCGCAAGCCTCCCCCCCCCCCATTGCCGTGCCAACTGGGCAAACCACAAAAGGACCAACGCCCCTTACGAGAAGCCGACCAACGAACAGAGTGATCATCACACCGACCAGATGACGCTAGCTCCAAAGGCAACGTCGGCTCAGAAACTGGCACCAAATACCCACCCTGACCGTAGGAATCCTGAGCCCTGGCATGACCCTTCCACCCTGGAGAACCAACAAGTCGGACATAGAACGACAACTAGACGAAGCCACCTGCAGAAACTGTGTGATTGCAGACTCCGTAAACAGCAATGGACAAAACTGTGACGAGAACCTAAGAGCCTTGACCCAAGCAGATTCCAAAAAGAGTGAGCACAGCCTGCCAGCATGCGAAGCGAGAAGCAAAGAACAGAAACACTGCCTCCTTGAGAATTGATGCAAACAACTTCAACATGGCCACCGACGCTGAGGCCAGCACATTAGACGAAGGCCCGGCATTCAACACCTCCACATCCTCCTCAAGCCAGTCCAAGGACAACTTGAGGAGGGTAAAGAAGCACAAGACTGAAGCAAAATGCCCCCAAGTGCGCAAGTCCTCAGCTACCAAAGACGCCATAAGGGTGGGACTCTGCACATGCAGCTGTACAAGGCCAACATCCCCTAGGAAGAACAGGGGTGAACAAGCCTGCATTAAGGTGCTCAAGACTGCCCCCTAGGTAAACCTTTAGAATAATAGAAATTTCTTGCCAATCGAGCATGCGGGTCCGACAGAACCCATGCTATGCCCCCAACAAAAAGATTGGGCAGTCTGGCAGCCAGGAAGACTCTGAAACCTTCAAATGCACCCAATACAGGGGAAGAAGAACCGAACTCAAACAAAGACAGATCCATGACAGAGGCAAAATCCGGGTCTCGCAGGAAGTAAGCAGCAAGCGCCTCCCGAACCTCCTTAGGTGAGATATGAGAGGCAGAAAACCTCTGGAAAGAGAGAGCCGAGGAATCCAAGGGAACCCGGAACCGAACCCGGGAAGGAGCCGACCTCAGATCATACTCTTACAGGGAAAGGTGGTAAGAAAACCCCTCCCCCCTGCAATAACAAGCTTCGCAAAGAGGACACCCAAGTGGGGTCAAAGGAGGCCCAAGCTCACTAGGTCAACTCCTCCCCAACCCCGGGATCACCAAACTCAAACAAAGATGGATCCATGACAGGCAAAATCTGGGTCTTGCAGGAGGTAAGCAGCAAGCGCCTCCTGAACCTCCTTAGGTGAGATATGAGGGGCAGAAAACCTCTGGAAAGAGAGAGCCGAGGAACCCAAGGGAACCCGGAACAGAACCCGGGGAGGAGCCGACCTCAGATCATACTCTTACAGGGAAAGTTGGTAAGAAAACACCTCCCCCCCTGCAACAAGCCTCGCAAAGAGGGCACCAACACCCAAGCAGGGTCAAAGGGGGCCCAAGCCCACCAGGTCAACTCCTCCCCAACCCCGGGATCCCCCAAGTCGGGACCCAGGGAGGAGCAGTCCTCCATACCCTCTACCTCTGAAGAAAAGCAGAGTCCAGGGGAAAAGGCAGAAAAGAAGTGGGGTCTGCTGGTAGGACCCAGAAGCCTCGGCAGGAGGAACCGGCTCAAATGCCTCCGTCCCCAACTTGAATGGGGCAGCCCTCGAAGTGGGGGCTACCCTGTTTGGGCAGTCTCATTACCAACTAAACCCTGTTCCGACTCCGAAACCCTCAGACATTTGGGAGCTGGAAACAAGGAGGGGGAAGGGGGGGGAGTTTTGCAGGGAGAACAACTGGTGAAGGACCAGGGAGTGCAGACTGAACCAAAGTCGAAGTGGTTTGGGCTGCGCAGACAAGCGACGCGGTGGTTGAGTGTGACGTTTGCTTATTTCCTTCGGATTAGAGGGAATTCTATCTCTCTTTTCGGTTTCGGTTGCAATTTTCTTACCATGTGGGGTCTGTTTTGTTATGCCTACCTTTCTGGGTGCCTAACCCTGGTCGATGGCAGATAATGAAAACCCCCCAACCACAGGGAATTCTCCAGGGCCACTGCTCCCTGTGCCTCTCTGAGGGGGCCAGGTTCTGGCTCATGGTCCCCGGTAGGCTGAACTCTTATGACTAATGTCCTGGTCTAATGAATTGCATATTAGCCTGATAGCTCCAGGGAGCCGAAGGGGTTCCCCACAGAAAACTGGTGTATAATTTAATTAGCTAAAGCGGAAAATAATTATTGCTAATTGATTAGCATTTTTAAATACAAGACACAGAAATTTAAATATGATTACTAACATTGAAATTGACGAACTTTTTTATAAAAAAGTATCATTTATATTGTTTTACTTGGTATTCATTATGAAGAAAAAATATATTTGAAAATTGAAGCAGCTATTGTAGAATGATTAGATTGTTACCAAGACCGAAACGTACTGTATATGAATACAATATTTTTACACTAATGGATTAAAAAGAGCAAGTCAACGATTGATGAAATACTATGATATGAATGATGTAGATTATTTTTTTGTAATAGTAGGGTTAAGATTCAAAGTATATATTTTGCATTAATAGACTTGTTCCATTTGTACACAACTGGCTAAGATTTGTTTCTCAGTATTATGTAAGAACAATGCTCACACTACATGAAGTAGTTTATTTCACAAGATATAGAAATTATTCTTATCTATGTTCATGTCAGAATACACCCAAGACTTTGCTATTCCAAGAAGAATTTTATTGGATATACAACTATGAGTATTAAGTTTTTTCTACTTATAAATGTATGATTTAAAAATTATATATTACTTTAGACAGGATTTCAGCAGTAGGCTCAAAATAAATGGTAATTCAAAGTTATATACCAATAACATTTAATTAAACACTATGGATATGTATCAGAATATTGTGTAATACAGCAACAATTAGGTCAAAATTCAGTACTGTATAGCGAGGAAGTAAAGGTGAGGCGAAATTTGGAAATAAAAATGAACCTCTAAATCTAATGTTACGCACATAAACTCTTATGCTTTGCACAAATCAAAATAAGACCATGCTTAAAACGCAAACGAAGCTAAAGTATTCCAGAATAATATACAGTACGTGAATTAGCATGCTTCAGTGTTCAACTTCTGGAAACAAATGCACAAAGCACCACTATATCAAGCACGACAAAACCTCACAAAATCAAATGATAAAGCTAAAAGGAGGTTATTTTTCACTAAAAAATGTTAAGAGAGTAAATGTAACTGCAATACTGTAATATATAAAATCTATCCTCTTCATAAGCATATTTCAATTAAATTACAATTATTAAACAATAAAATTTACAATTAAGAAATACCCTTAAATGACATATTAAGCTAAATACAGCATAGCCTGTTTATAATGGATTCTGGGGACCCAGTTGGCTAAGCCTTAGTAATAAATTTGCAAAAATTGTGAGTAATTGGTTTAGAGTTTTGCAAGTGCCTCAGATAGACTTGAGTATATATAAAGAAATATGTACTGTACAGTTTTGTCAATGGCTCAAACCATGCAGGTGAGCAACACTTATTAATCATTTTGACAATTTTGTGCTTCTTGAGAAAACATTGAATTCTCAGAGCAAATTCAGATATATTTGCATGGGAATGTGAGAATAATGAATATAAGATGAAATGAGTTTAATAAGTAAAAGAAAAAGCCAAATACTGTAAATAGAGGGAATAAAAGATGAAGGAACAGGTTGCAGAAAGGAAGAATGAATGAAGGGATACAAGATATTTAGACAAGACCCTGAATGAATTAAACTGCTTTATTGTATGGAACTTTTCTCTAGACAAATAAATCAAACTCGCTGAACTTGATAGCACCTCAGGTAGGGCTGTTTGAATTCCATACTGGTAAATATTTATGTGATACTGTGCATCCCCCTTGAAACAAAACTTTGTACTTTGTTTCTTCTTTTAGGTATCTTATATGAACATTAAAAAATTCAGTTTTAAAATGTGTAAGAATAAGTAACAATTACTTATATATTTATAAATTGACGATGACAAATGGGTATAAATAAGTTTGTCAAAACTCAAGTGGAACATTTTGGCAGTACTGTTAAGAAAGACAATACTGTATTGGAAATAAAGTAAAAGCTCTACAAAAACCAGTATCTCAAATGTAAGTACAGTAATAAGGGTCAAAAGAATAAGGGATAGAATGGCTAAGGCATACAAATGTTTACAAAACTCAAGGAGGTAGGTTCCATCCCAGATCTAGTCTGAGTTTAAAGGATCTTATTCATAATTATGGGAAGCTTAGATTTGCTCACTGTCATGTTAAGGCCCTGGATTAGCTAGCACTATCGTCCACATGAGGTTGCCAATTTATTCCGAAAGAAACAGTGTAATGAGATATTTTTTATCAGGATTTTTTAAATAGTCTGTATTCCTGGAGTTAAATACCTGATGTGAATTAAACATTTTATGTATATACAGCTACAAACTAAGAAAATACACGTTTTGCTATCTACTTTTAGGAAGATGGAAATCCAAAAAAGAAAATGAGAAAAGGTAGAAGAAATGTAATTATGTTGTGCAAAACATACAGAAGAGCTTACTGCAAGCATTAAAAACTGGGCATGCTGGTATAGAGTACACAGTATACAGTAGCAAGGATCTCAATGGAAATAAAATGATTGGGATATTTATAAGTTTTGACCTATATAATGATCAATGATACTTTAAATGTTAACATACATATGCTGTAAAACATAATTTACGTTATGTACTATGCATCAAAGATCTTGTGGTGTTACAGACAACAAGTGCATGATATTTAGGGACGGTGTTCATGAAATCTTAAGCACAAGGATGTGTAAAACTGTACACTAATTTTGAATATAAAATTTGCAGTCATGCATAATGGAGTATATATAGGTCTACTATATTATGAGATTTCTACAAAGAAATGACTAATTACACACTGAAGTCACAGAACTTTGTTAAGGTAAGAATACCAAAAAGTTACTTAAATTATTTGGATTGAATCAAAAAATTAATGAGCATATGCTATCATTCTAGATAATAGAGGCATAATTTAAGGAGAGGCTGAAATATGAGGCCTAGCTGTACCCCTTTAAGTTATTTCAATTTAAGCCCTACATAGAACTCAGTTTTTATCAAGCAATATTTATCAAAACCACTTTCTTATTAAGAATTATTACATACAAGTTTACTGGTGTGATGAAAATTATTAATTTTGGAGTACCAATTTGGAGTACTTAATTTTTAGAGTTTTAATTTGGAGTCATTAAAAACAAGTTAATAAACAAGTACCCAAGATGTAATGAAATACTGTCCCCCCTTGTTATATTGGTTCTTCACGCTCACAAGTTGACTGACTTATCTTAACAATTACACAAGGGAAAATGGCTTGAATCATTACATTTAGACCATTAAAAATTACTTTGACTTCTTACTATATGTCAATCTGAATCAATTCTGTCCACTAATTTAATCAAAATGCCACCTTGGAGAGTCAATATATTACTAAGCTTATGTTTTTATTCTTCTTGGTATCAATACAAAAGAATTTGTGCAAGATATTTCAGACTATCATACAGGGCATAAATACAAGTTAATAACACTGAGCTTGCCTGATGGGCACAAAAATTATTTGATTTTTCATAATACTGTACAAGCTTAGGTGGACATAGACACAAATATTGGTTCAAGACTATAATAATGATAATACTACCGGTACGAATAACAACAACACTGAACCGAGTATAAAGCATGAGCATTATTATTAGATAATAAAAATCAATTCAGAATACTGTATCATATTAATCGGTACAGTAATACAAGTCTTAGCCAGCGAGTTCCGTACACCGATATTTATATTACTTTAAAAATTGGAACATAAGCAACAGATGCTCCACCTATGGGATGAGATTTAATAAGGAAATGAGCACACTACCATTGCACTGGGTTTCAGATCAGAATGGGAAGAGATGAGAACAGATAGATGAAAGGGATGCTATGGGACTAAGGAAATCTTTTCCAAGCAATAATTTTCAATTAAAGCTAAAGGCATATATGAAACACAAGGCACAACATGCAGAGAACTACATTTGAAATATATTTGTATTTTTAAGAAAGTGTTATACAGTAATGCAAACTGGCAGTGGCATAGAGATGAGCCAAAGGAGGAAAATTTAAAACATATGATATGGATTTGAATAATGTTCCTTAATGTTCAGCAACATGATTACAAGATGCTGGGTTCATGATAGAGGGATATACCTGCTCACAAGTATATAAAGAAGCCACAAACAAATAATAAAAATAGACATCACATAAGAAAGGTTCCAAAATGAAGGATGCAAAAGATAAAGAGAAATTATGTGAAGGCCAACTATCAAACATTAGATTTAAATTATGGAGATTAGGTAAGAAACTACAATAGTCAGATATTTTAAAAAGAAACAGAAGTCAGTAATAATGCTTGAAAGTTGGGGTTAAACAATGGATTTACCAGCTAGGGAATGAGGATTCTTTTTAAGGGAAAAAGGCAGGTAAAACACAAGGATACAGGAGTCAAAATAATGACATTGGTCAGAGACAAGGACCCACAATTGAATGCCAGATAGAAGACCTGATCATCACAAAAACAACAGCATCAACAATTTCTGTGCCATGATTCCAATAATCTAACTTTGAACACAGCAAAACAGAAATATGTGACACCAATAAAACACTTTAAAGTCCAGCCGGCTTTTTTCCCAGTTTTCTAGCGAGTCCAAGAGAGTAGTGGCCATGCACAATTTAGCATGTACTGGACATGTATTACTCTGACAAAATCATTTCCTTCACCCTACATTGAGCAACAGAATGCTGGCAACTGATGTGTGTGTTTTCAGCCAAAAGGATTATTGATCTATCATTGGTGCCAATAATGCGAAACATTCACGGTTTTATCATTTTTAATTTATTATATATTTTACGAGCAGATATGGCACTATTATGAGTCCATATCTATGTGTTACTGTGACACTTAAGTAACTGAAGAGTAAATATTGATCAGCAACTATTTGTAAATGTGATATCCTTTGCCCATTATGTTGGCATTGCTGTCATCTAGATAGCATATACTGGCTCCAGCATGGGCCAGGACTATAAAGTATTGGTCAGAGCTGACATACATGGATTAGGCCTTGCATAAATAAGTAAGGGTTAGAAAGATGAGTAAGACGGTTTCAAGGAAAAAGGATTTAAAATTCACAAAGGTCTGGCCACGCAAAACAAGGTCATCAAGGTTACGAATGCACGAAAATGGTACTGGTTGGTATGAACACACGGGCGGAGTTCAGGCACAGTTGCTCAGGATGCCGTGGATAACCAACACTACTCCACCTCACAATGCTCCCAGGGACTCTGAGCCAATATTATTACATTAAGATAATCAAACCTTAACTTTCTCTACAGCTCACAGTTTCTGGTGATGGCATACAGTGGAAAATTATCCCACATGATTTGTAAATCTAAGCTACACACAGAAGATGACCAAAGTTATCAAGAATCAATTATTTAAAATGATTGATTTGAATAAACAGCTAAATAAGTTACTATCTTAATGAAGATTATTATTAGGCCTGTACGTGCTATTTAGCTGAAGATGCACCAAGAGTCAATCTATACATTAAGTGTTTATCAATTCTTTTTGAACAAAATAAAGAAGAGCATTCCTTTCTAGGCTCAAGACACAAAGGTACAGTATGATGTCTTCACATGTACATCTCCTGAATGTAGCTGCTCATTGTCTTCAGGCTATACTCTTTTCATTAAAAAGTAATACTTCCTATTTTTTCTCATACATGTAAATTATTGAACACTTTGAAATGCTCTTTTAAAAATTTACTTTGACTCACAAGAACATTAATTCTGTACACCTGAATGTAAATTTTAAACTATTATTAAGTGATATTACTGAAAGATCCAGTATCTGAATGGGAAGTGCAGCCTGATAACTATGATGATTAGGTCAATACATGTATGGGCTTCAATTAAACATTAGAAGCAAGCAGAAAGGATGTGGAGATTTGGGATAGACACAAGCAAATAAAAGCAAATGGGTAGCAAGCATCAGGTGAAAGGAAGGAGACCATATATTTTGTGGGAAAGGCTTTATAGTAGAGTGGCATAATGAGCATGATCAGTGAACTGACATAAAGGTTTCACACATAAGGAGGAAATTTGCATTACTCAAGTTCATTGCAGTGACTGACAAGGGTAAAGCAAGTGATGCAGGTGCAACAGATTGATTTAAATACACTATTTTAATTTGACTGGTATTAGCATTGAAAAGAGTGGTTAAAGGGCTACCATGAATATTAAGAAGGCATGCAACACTAATATGTTGTCTAAGTCTTTAGTTCTGCATGGTTTTCATCTCAATATGAGAATTACAATTATTACTGGTGCCAGAAAGGTGTAAGATATGGGCATTTGAGAGACAGCACAAATTTTATGGAAAGATGTTTGGTGTGTTGCCAAAGGTGGCAAAATGTCTATAAAATTACAGGCATAAGCAGCAGCTGAGCATCCATTGCTACTATTTTAAGATTATAGAACTTAGAGAATTCATGAATGGTAATGGTTGTAACTGTACTGTAGTGTGATAATAAGCAATGGAAGCAACTGTGCTTCTACTGCTTGAAGTACAGGATATTGATATTGGGTGGTGTCGTGGAGGTGGCGTGCAGGGTGCCGACAAAAGGAAACACCCCTTCACGCTCCTTGCGCCCTCGTTCAAACCTCGCTAGGATCTGGTTAGCTAAGGAGTTTAGGTCTCTAGCCAAAACAATGGTTTATGTATAAGGAAAACATGAACGTAAAAGCAAAAAATTTTAACACATAAAGGGACAGTGTACAATAGATGGCAGTAAGCCAGAAAGCACAGGAATGGCCACAGAGGAGCAGGACAACACAACACACACACACGCACTACTGCATACCCGCCCGTGCCCTGCTCGCCCACCCCTGGTGCTGCTGCTGCACATAACATCCACCACTCATCCCTACACTATTAGGCTGCCAGCAGCAGTAACAACAACAACAGCAGCAGCAGCAGCAGCAAGAGCAGCAGCAGCAGCAGAAGGGAGGGCAAGGGCGGGGTGCAGCCAGGAATATGTGACCAGGCGCTGTACCTCTTCCCATGCTCCCGCTTGTACTCTCCACTATACTTGGACCGGCTTCCGACCAGCTCTATAATCTCGGGAATGCTACTTGCAAACAAAGCCTACAAGGAGATATAACCAGCCATAAATTGAATGCATTTGGAAATTCATTACTCAAGGTTATCTAGCAAATAGCTAAAAAGATTACTTGTTACCTACAGTAATGCAATCCAAAAAGGCAAAAGGAACTGACGAGGGCCACATCAGGTGCACCTCTACTTGCTTCCGGACATGCCTTACCCTCCACTCTTCTCTGACCATCATACACAGTATTAAACAAACACAGTACTCGGCAAACCGTTAAGAAATCTCACGCGCAGTGATACATAATATTTAGTTCCAGCAGCAGCTTGAAAGTTTAGTATTTATTAGTTTCTTTTCACGGTATTTTAACTACAATAATTTCACTCCAAATCTTTTGCTTGCATTTTTGTTACTAGATACCTTTTCTGATATTTCTTTAAACTAAATTGTTTTAATTAATTTGAAATGTAATTACATAATTATGTTATGAAATACACTTGTGCATTTTGTTTGCCTATAAACCTTCCAGCCCCAATGCAGTTTTTGAATGAGATCAAATTGTCAAGTGACAATATTTATGCTAAATAAAAAAAAAAGTCTTGGCCTTTTAAGTAATAACTGTTTATAGAGTACAATATCTAACTGGTTAAAATATGAAGCCTATGGGTGAAAATGGCAAAGGATTAACCATCTTTCCATTAATAGTAATACATTAGTAAAGATCACATTTACATTCTAACCACAATGATGCCAAGCGGTCTCACATGCACACTAATAAAGATTGCACTAACACAGGCAACCATAATAATGGGTGCCCATTCGTTAAACTCCAATGATAGTCTCACAATTGCTCTAACATAAATGAGCTAATGATCTAACATCTGCATAAAATTAAATGAAGATGTCCCATTTATACTAACCTCAATGATGGTCTCACATTTATGCTAAACTAAACGATGGTCTCTCTTTTACGCTACCCTCAACAATGGGCGCTCTTTTACACTAACCTCAACGATGGTCGCTCTTTTACACTAACCTCAACGAGGGTCTCTCTCTTATGCTAACCTCAACTATGGTCGATCTTTTACGATAACCTCAACGATGGTCTCTCTTTTATGCTAACCGCAACGATGGCCGTTCTTTTACACTAACCTCAACGATAGTCGCTCTTTTACCTTAACCCTAACGATGGTCGCTCTTTTATGATAACCTCAATGACAGTCTCTCTTTTATGCTAACCTAAATGATGATCTCTCTTTTATGCTAACCTCAATGATGGTCTCTTTCTCTCTTTTATGCTAAACCACAATGACGGGCGCTGTTTTATGCTAACCTCAACGACGGTCTCCTTTATGCTAACCTCAACGACAGTCGCTATTTTATGCTAACCTCAATGATGGTGGCTCTCCATACTAACCTCAATGATGGTATCATATTCAAACTAACCTAAAAGATGGTCACATATTTAGTTGAAACTCTCCTATGTAATTCTCTTGTACATTAGATCAATAATGTTTTACATATGCACATACTGTACTGTACTCAAATGATAGCTTCACCAATGCACTAACCCCAAACGAAAGTTTCACTTTGATAATTTTGTTCACATCTAACACCGTATGATTTAAGAATTAAGATTACATTTACCCTTTTGGTTTATACAGTAACTTTAATTTCCCCTGTTGTTTAATTATTCCTTGTATTATTTTTATAATGTGTTTTTATTTGTAATATTATAACACTGCTGCCATATTTACTCTGACATTTCTGCTAATAATTTCATATCTGAGAGATTTTAAGACATAAATGAAATGTCATACCCAGAATGAGAATATCGCACATTGACTTAAATATTACACAAATAAACCAACTACAGGGTATAGTATTTCCTCTAAAAATCAAGTGCTGAATGTAATGAAACATACTTTTCTGGATGGCCCACAATAGTTTCCTGAGCTTAATTCTGATACACACACAAGGAATCTGGGACCCAGCCATCATTTACTGGATACCAGGACCAGAATCTGTGTCACTACTAGGTGAGGGAAGCTGGGTATCAGAATAAACTAGGGTCAATCCACTAGAAAGCATAGGTGCAACAAAACAGGTGGCTGATTAAAGAAAATTAGGCACCCCAAGGTAAAGGACGCAATCATTGCCGCAGGATACATTTCCTAATTGTTATGTTCTTGCCTCCCACCAGATTGCAGCCCAGGTCACACGAGGTCTTCTAGCCTCATTATTTGGAGCTGCTTGTGCAAAACCCTATAAGCCCACAGAGAAAAAAGAACAAGACAAGGATGGGGTTTTACTGGGGGCCCACTAGAAAAGGGAATTTCATAGCATTCAGTGCCTGATTTCTGGAAGGAACCTCTCAGTAACTCGCCAACCTTATTCACAATGGTACCTGCCTAGATGAGCCTGACTTTTCTGAGAACATTAGAGAAGGTGGCCTGGGATGACATGTGGGAGGAGAACGGCAGAAGAGGAGGATCTGGACCAAAGAACGACAGCTGTACACCAAACATCTGAAGCACATACAAGTGCATGCAGATGGATAGACCAAAAGACATGAAGCATGGAATGAGAAACTAGCAGCAGGAAGACTGCCAGAAGCCCCCAGCCCAAATAATAGCTGTGGACAAAACAGCAAAGCTGTAAGCCACTGCACACTTCCAGATTGGAAACAAACAATCAGACTGGACTGAAACGTAATGCAGTAGACCTAGGAAAGACGCTCCTTTTATCTGTCGATGATTCCAAGAATCAACATCCCCACAGCCCAATCTTTGACCAGGCCTCTTGGTTGGTGGTCAAACAGCAAACAGCTGAAACGAACAGCCTATGACTAAGCTGCTTGATGCAGCTGTTCGCCGTTTGATCTTTCCCGGTATGATATTTGACTTGGTTCTGAAATGATTTTCGTTGCTTTGCATTGTACTTTCTCCAAAGCAGATACAGTACATTCTCCTGAAAATGAGGTCTCAATGCTTGGTTACACTAGTCCAAATGTGGGTGCACTGGAGATTTGTACAGTTGAATAACCACTTTCTTTTCCATGAAGTCAAAAGTTTATTCGACTATTCCTAAGATTTGGTTGGCTTTTTTTTACAGCAGCTCTCACCTGTTGTGCAACTTTCAATGACCACTGGATTCCAACTCCTGGGTTCTTTTCTTCTACAATTGATTGCATGAAGTGTTGCTAATGTGATAGTTGGGATGTTCATTGTTATGCCCTACATGCAAGGTCTTGCATTTGTCAATTTTAAAAAGCATTTGCCAGGCTCCCGACCCAATGTGTAGTTCATGGAGATCTTTTTGCAAGACCTCAATATTATTTTTGCTTCCCAATTTACAACAGATTTTAGTCATCTGCAAATTTGATATGGGATTGTAATATTGTCATTTTAATGTTGTAATATCATTAATGTTTAATGTTATGACGAAATCAATTGGCTTGAAGATGGAACCTTTTGCACTGCCCCACTAACCACATTTTTCTTAGTCGGATTCATCTCATTTAGGGTCCTGGTAGTGCAGTCGGGTTCGTTCTCAACGCATAATCGAGAATTCTAGGTTAGAGTCCCAGGCGGGACAGAAATGGTTGGGCATGTTTCTTTTAACCTAATTCCTCTGTTCACCTGCTTGATACCTGCTTGATCCTAGCAGCAAGTAGGTACTCAGGAGGTAGTCAGCTTGTTGTGGGGTTGCAACCTGAGCGGGATCAGTAATTCGAACCGGTTGGGGAAGGAAGAGCCTTGATAAAAACCTAATGTGTATGAATACACTCTGGCTTCCTGTCCCCTGACACAGTGAATTATAAAATTATGAATTATAAAAATCCATTTAGGACAACCCTTTGGTTTCTTTGTTTCAACTATTGTTTAATCTATTCTAGTACTTTACCATTTATTCCACATGCTAATTAGGGCAACAAATGTGCCAAAAAATATTTTATCCGACTCTACCTTCTGTCCTCAATGAGGACAGGAAGCCAGTGGCTTGTCAAAGGTCCCCCCATTTTCCCTGATATTCTTTTCCAGCTGTATTTTAGAACCCAACAGAGTTTGGCGTTTACGGCTTTGGCGAGTAAGCGGTTCTACAGGTTTACAACCCTATGGGTGAAAAAGCAACTCTTGTTTTCTGTCCTTCATTGTGGCTTCTTGCGCTTGAAACCGTTGCTCCTCGTTCATGTTACATCTGTCCTTCTGAAGAAATTGTTCGGATCGACATCCTCCAAATTGTTCAATATTTTAAAGGTTTCGATGAGATCTGCCCTGTCATGCCTGGTTTGCAATGTTGTTAGCCCTGTGGCCCTCAACCATTCCTGATACAGGAGTTGACTAAGCTCTGCAATGATTTTTGTTGCCCAGTGTTGCACCTTCTGCAGAGCAGCTATGTCTTTCTGAAGTAAGTAATTATCAAAAGAAGGCACCAAACTGGGAAGGCTATGTAGCACCATCAAATGTGCATATGTCTTTCCGAAGATGAGGTCTCCATGCCTGGATGCAATAATTCAGGTGGGGGCACACCAGAGAATTATACAATTGCACGACTTTTTTTACTGCCGCTCCCACTTGTTGTGCAACTTTTAGTGAATGATGGATTCTGACTCCAAGGTCCTTTTCTTCATCTAACTGTTGTAAGGTAGTGCTATAAATTTGGTAGTTGTGATGTGGATTGTTATGCCCCACATGCAAGCTCTTGTATTTATCGACATTAAGAAGCATTTGCCAGTCATCTGACCATTTGTGGAGTTCATGCAGATCTCTTTGTAAGGTCTCAATATCACTTTCACTTCACACTTTACCATATCTCTTAGTGTCATCTGCAAATTTGCTAATGTGACTTTGTAATACTCTCATCTATGTCATTTATGTATATGACAAAAAGAGTTGGCCCCTAAATGGACCCTTGTGGCACCCATCTTAGCACATTTCCCCAGTCATTCCAATTTAACACGACCCTTTGTTTTCTATGTTTTATCCACTGTTTCATCCATTCCAGTATTTTCCCATATATTCCATGTACCAAATTTCCTTGCCAGTCTCATGTGATACCTTGTCGAAAGCTTTAGCAACGAAAGTTCTCTTTTGTGAACAGAGTTGTAGAAGGTTGGAACAAGTCAAGCAAGAAGGCAATGGATGACAAAAACATCAGCAGTTCCAAAGCAGCATATCACAAAGATTATTGGGAAGACGGGTCACCATGAGCACAGCTCATGTTCTGTAACTATGGTTAAGTAATTACGAAGATCAGCAGAAAGCTACAAACCACTGAGGTCGAGTACTAAGCCTTACGTCAGGGAGAGAGAGAGAGCCTTAAGGAGAGAGCAAGCCTCAGGAAGGTAGTGAGTCAACACACCACATGAGAAGGACTAGAAGGACAAAACTAGGGCTGAACTGAGCATATGGGAGCCCACAGACAAAAGTGGCCTGCCAAGGGCCTCAATCCAGTAAGCATAGGAGGAGGCAGATGGACAATGGGAAGGAAAAATGATTAGCCTAACACTCCAGGCCAGGGAAACTGCATTCCCCTCTGCAAAACAGGTATAGAGCCCAATATAGTAGACCGGGAGCCACTGGGACTATGTTGAAACATAACCAGCTTAACCACAGACAGTTGAATGCCTCACAAAGCCAGAGGAAGTAGATTCCATCCACTTATCACTCTAGAGAAACATATGGAAAAGAAAGAGATTGATAGCAAAAAGCCAGAGTAGGCCATCTGGAAAAAGAATTAGAACCATGGCCACCAGACAAATGAGATAATTGGGAGGTCCTAAAGGATCCAGTTGCTGAGGTAGGCGAGAATGCAGATCTCACAAAGATGAAGACATCTGAAGCCTAAACAAGACAGTCTGTGAAAGATTAGGGATCTATGGAAAATCTAAATGACAGAACAAAAAGGAAATGAAACATGTCCTATCCCAAACCCCAGATAAGCCCTGTACTCAGTAAGGAAGGCCAAAACCACTACATCACCCACAAGATGACACCTAAAATGCTCTGATAATCTGGGATCCAGAAGGCTGAAAAGTGTAAAGATGGCACATCATGAAACCAACATCAAAGCATACCATGAAAGGGTTGGTATGATTAACTCTGTCTACCACCATTCCTGGCATAAAAAAATGAAAATGACCATGCAGTGGTGACATAGGGGATGCAGGTAGACCCACAAGCACCTGAGCAACTTACTCCCTAAAACTCCTACTTCATCCAGAGGCCCAGAAACACAGGCACTGGACCAGCCTGAAGCCAAAAATAAAGCAACAAACAGAAGCTGAAAGAACTGGTAAAGCAGCTGTATAGATAAACCTTCAGGCAGTCAAAACCAGTGACACCTCCACCCAAGAGAAGAGGAGAGAACAGAATAGCAAACAATAAGGTGAGCAACCAAATGGGTTTCTAGACATAAACCAAAACAACAAGCTACATATCACAGAGCTGCAAGAAATCTACAATCATGACCTGCAGATAATAATTCAGACCCATTCAACATTGCTTAGTACTGGCACCAAAATGGTGCAAGCAATGTAGTACACTACCACCAATGCTGAAGACATGGAAGGGGATGTCTTCAGGAAGGGAACAACTGCCATGAACTACTACATAGAGCAGGGCAGGAGCACACAAGGAACTGTTGCAATCGCTTCCTCCCCCCCATCCTCCTATCCCCCCCAAAAACAAATATCAGCCAGCCAAAATAAGGCCAGACCTCACACTGCAACCAGAAGACAGAGGAGTATCAGTATGAAAAAGAGAAGGAGTCTAATCCAGACATGCTGTTTTACAGTAGGTACTTAAAGTCCCCCATGCCACATATGAAATAAAGATGAGACAAGAGAAACCTGTGCCAGAGAAGTGACCTGGAAATGCAACTATAGGAGAGCAGAGACGGTATCCAGCTCATACAAGAAAACATATCTGTACAGGGTAACAAACTAAGGGACACAAACTAAATACCAAAGATAGTCAAAGAGTAGCCATGGACGTCCCTCCAACAGCCTTCTAGTTTCACAACCTTTTAGACACCCCCCACCCCCAGAAGAGTAAAGACTACAGTGGGAGCTTACCTTCCCTATGGAGTCTGAAGAATCAACAGAGGAAATAGCGAACCAAAGCAGGAAGAGAAGATTCCCTAGCCCCAGTCACATTTAAAGAGGGAACAGCCCTCATACTGCCTCTGCCAGCCCTGCATGTGACAGAGCCTGCAACTAAACCATAAGCCAAACTTGCTGAAGTTGCAGTCATCCCCTAGACCAGGGGTCTCCAAACTTTTCAATGTAAGGGCCACATTATATATTTCCCATATTTATGCGGGTCGAAGGAATAAAAAATGAAAAAAAAAAAAAAACAAATCAGTGCCAGTAATTTAATTTCCTCAAATATTAAAGTATAAACATGGAAAAATTAAAACATATCTTTTTGGAAAAAATTAGGGTAAACTAAATAGATTCCTGCCTTTAGTTTTATGCAACCAAATTAGTGTGACGAATGATACTGTCGTTTTGACTTCAAAATTTCATTAAAATCAGGTTCCAGATTAGATGAGCCAATTGTAAGAATTGATTTCAAGTGATCATCAGACAAATTTGCTCGATAGTTAGATTTCACATACTTCATTTTGGAAAATGTTTGTTCACACAAGTATGTTGAACCAAAAATGGACACAAAACTACAAGCAAACTTTATCAAATTATAACTGTTATACACAACTGATTGGTTGTAATGCACAACACATACCTACCAGTACTAGTATCTGTGCGTCACACTATCGAGAGAGAGGAAAACTGACTCGGGCTGAGCGCCACCAGTCAGCAGCCCCAGCTTTGAATAATTCTGCGATGCCATTCGTACGATAATTATTTTTTTAAGGCCACCACACAGGGATTTGTTTGGCGGGCCGGATGAAATTATGTGGCGGGCCGGATGTGGCCCGCGGGCCATAGTTTGGAGACCCCTGCCCTAGACACATTCACCAATGCAGTATGTGAATGAATCAGGAAGATGACTAAAACTAACACAAGCAGTTATACACCAAAATGCATACAGTACTCTGTATAAGCAGTGGAACAGCCAACATATGTAACAAGTAACTGGCAAATGTTGGCAGGGAATGATTAGCACTAGTGGAACTGTGGCCTGAAACACCTGAGAAGCCCATGCTGATAAAAAGAAAGAGATAGAGAAGACTGACATGCTGAGCGAACCAAAGATGGCCAAGGCAGAAATGGCAGAGGAAGCCTGCTACAGTAATACATAGCTTGAGTCAAAGAGACGATGCTCATAAACGTTCTCGTAAAACAGTGACACATTGGTAATGTACTGTAATTGCATTACCTGCCAGAGATAGAGACTACAACATTCTGTATTATAAAGCAACCACATCCTGATAGGCAGCCACACGATATGGCATCTTATCCAAAACCGAGGTCCAGCTTTGACAAACTGAACACATCTGCAGGTGAGAGAACCCCAAAACTCAGCAGGCCATATGACAATGGCAACAGAATAGAACTTGAAGGTTTAAAAGCACTGAAGCACATCCTGAGAAACTGCAAATTGTAGATTCAAATACAGAATCAAATGCTGAAGCCATAACAACCCAGCCAAAAACACAATGACAATAAAACCCACAGAGATTGAGGGAGTTCGACAACCCAAATCAGGCCGGTTGAAGGAAAAATGTCTTGGCAAGCAAACACCAAAGCCCAACCCTGAATATTTGTCAAAGAAGTGAGTAAGAAAGCCACAGATTATGCGCAAAAAAATCATATTAACGTGATATAAGAATGTGAAAATCAGTAGGAGCCATGAGGAGGATTCGAACCTATGTTCTGGGTACTCCCAAAGCATAGGTTATGGTTACCCCTCAAATAGGCTCTTACTGATAGGAGGAGATAGTATATATCTCCCAACAGATAGTAGGAGATAGCATATATCTCCCAACATACTATTTCTATGGAGTATCCAGTGCATAGGTTCAAAATATCCTCATGGCTCCTACAGATTTTCCCACAGATTATGATAAAATTCTTTACACACCCCCAAGAGTGTTGTCAATTAAAGTGCAAGGCTCCTAACACAGATGAGTAGGGCCAGTTATAAGTAAATCTTCAATGTGAACAAACATTTCATTTTTTTAACCTTCTTCTCCTTCTTTAACAGCTATAGAAAAGTAGGCCACAACCGCTCAGAGCAAGTATGTCTGGTGGAGCATAAGATAATACAAGTTGACCCTAGAGAAGGTATAGCTGCCACAGTTGGAATGAAGGGAATACAGTACTAGAGCACAAACAATATGGGTGGCATGAACACAATTATGAAGCATAAATAAAAATAAATAAAGCAATGGCTATCAGCAGAACAAACATCTCGAGGAAAGCCAGCACCACTTAGCTGAAAGCGAGAAGCTGGTGAAGCGCCTTGCAGAAGCCATTAGGTACTGGTACAGTACTGAGTCAGTGACATCAAGCAGAAGAGTAAGGGAACAGGGTGGCCAAACCCTCAGGTGACCTGGACTTATATCTGTTGGTACATCTGTTGGTATTCAGGCCTCAGCCAGGGTATTTGTCCAATGCAACGATCATTTGTATTGCTTACCTATGAGTGCCTAAGTTTCTTCCAGCAGTATCTTGTTTTATTGTGCCTATGTTACCTAGTGGGTTTTCTCCAGTTGTGATCGACATCTGATTACCCGCTGGTATCACCTCAGTGATATCAGCAGGGCGATATGGTCTAAACT
The DNA here is from genome assembly GCA_020271785.1 of Procambarus virginalis. Classification (NCBI taxonomy): domain Eukaryota; kingdom Metazoa; phylum Arthropoda; class Malacostraca; order Decapoda; family Cambaridae; genus Procambarus; species Procambarus virginalis. Next base: position 33,768,467 of record WNGS01042707.1, read on the forward strand.
GGCATACGAGTATTCAGTGGCAATTTCATCACGTTTTCCTTTTTATTTTGTCCTTAAAACATTTTTTGCTTTAACTGTAGTACCAAAAAAACATAAGCAGAGGCAGTCACAAAATTAAAATGAAGACTTTCATTCAGTGAAGATCAGAGTTTAGCCAAATTTAGGTGCTACAAATGTTATTCCAAAAGAGGACATGAGAACCATATCTCCTTATATATTAATTCAATTGAGCTCCAACAAAGTTTCCTTGAAAATAATAACAAAAAGAAAGTTTTGGCCATGGAAAAGTTAATGGTCCTATTACGAAAAATATCTTATGGATGGCTTTCATTTTGAGATAACAGTACTTAGGTTATTTGTATTACAGTATTTATGTATTGTAATAAAATTCTTGGTTTCAGGGCAAGTTAAATTTTTCCCACATGATCTTGAACAAAACCTACACAGGCTTTTGTGGAACAAATACCTATGTATTGTCGGAAAAGGCCTGCAGCTTTCTGCTTTTACAACATTTTTTGTGCTCTCTCCTATATTTTGTAATACAGTATTTGAAACAGTATATATTACTGTACCATTATATACAGTATAAATATATATTGATAAATTTCAAATGCATTTAAGATCGCACAGAGCACTCAGAAAAAACATGAGCAATGAGGCATGCACATACTAATGATCTATACATACTGTATCAGTATATATATCACTACTGAGCTACATTACAGTACTGTATATCCATTTTCATGAAGCTTGAGAACTAATATATTGTACTGGTATTCCACTGTCAAGAGATGGGAAGCTTTTTAAGACTCATTAAGTCTCCCTAGTCATGGGGTAATCTGTCTGCATAGACCCCTATCTAGTTACTGGCCACACCCACGAGGTCTTAACCCGACTGACAAAGTGATGAGCATATCATCTTGTACCATGACCACATCAAATGTTCACCTCTTCATGACAAAGCATCACCTACAGGTGTATTACAAAATATATAAGTATCTTATGTTCATTAAACATCTTTTCAGAACACATTGCATACAAATAGAATCACTAGCTGTTACACCACCAAAGTTCAGCATTAACTTAACAAAATAATAGGAGAAATAATGCAGTAAGTGCACAAGATTTGTACAAAACTGAATATTATTTCAAATTACTTAAAGATAATTTTAACATACACCTCATGGTGAACAAGCTCTTGTGAAAGCCGAGAAATATATGCAGAATATTGCTAACAGTTTAAATAGGCTGCTATGTGGTACAGGTTACATCTTTTGCTATGTAAGATATGGTTCCATTTCATGTAAGAATGGAAAATCTGGTAATTTTGGACAGCGTTTCATTAAATACTATTGTACATTTAGGACTATAATGCAAACAGACTTATTTGAATTGTGCCTCGGAAGATGCTAAAGTGTACTTTAGCTAAACTTATCCTGTAGTGACATGCAACAAGCCCTTTAAAAGTGTAAAGTAAGCTTACACAAGTTGTTAAAATTTCTTCCAAAGCAAAGAAGAACAGATGTTTACTGGTTTTCACATTCTCCATAAATCTAATAACATCAACCCCTTCTGTCCCTCTACACTGGAGATAGGCAGCCCAGCCTCTTAAAATTATAGTACTTATAACAATTATTTGGTCCAAAGAACCAATATGTAGTGTTTGTCTAAAGACTGGTATATAAAGTGTAGGTTTTGTGGTAATTAATGTAACTGTTTCTCCTAGTTAAAATACCAGTTTGTTTTATTCGTGTTAATTTTTATATTTCGTTTGTGTTTGAAAGTATGTATTAGTAAATGAGTATGACTGTGCATAAAGTCTTCCCGCACATTTTTGTGAGCAGTGCAGGGAGTGCAGGGACTTTCGTGGAGTCCCTGCACTCCACGAGAGAGGAGTGAGACCCCCTCACACACAGGTTATGTGGTGTGCGCGCTCGTGAGGTACTCGCCTCAATGTGTGAAGTTATTGACCTCCATTTATAATCGTTATGTAATCGTTATAATCGAACTGTATTCGTTAATCTGGCTAGTGAGATTTTTCCTTGTTGTATTGTATTATCCCTTTTAACGTGTTTAAATAAATGTAATGCACGCACTTTGGATGTTTCCTCAGTCCCGTCAATGCAAATATATGTTACTGGCTCCATATGGTCACTCTAGTGTTTGAAGTGTGTATAAATGCATATTGGTTCTACATCTCTGGTTTAAAGTAATGTTCCTATAATGTAAATAAAAAATTAAGGACGGGTTTTGCGAGTTTGTACTCTAGGGTATGGCTTCCATATCTCGTGCCCTTACGAGACTACCAAAAAAGTTCACATTTTGAATTACTGAATTAGAACAAATGGTATTCTGTTAAACATGAAATGAAACTAAGAACCTAACCTGTCCTAGCAATCATAGGCCTAATACATATTTTAAGCCTAATATAGCCCAATATAGTACATATATGTGCTATACTAGGCCTAGGAATATTTAATAATTAGGTTTTTAGCTTTTTTTTTTCTTGGAAGATAAAATTTAAAATATAAATTATGAACTTTTTGGTGGTCCTACACTACATATTGATACTTTGAACTAAATAGTTACTATAAGTACTAACATTTTAGGAGGACAGGTCAAGATAGGTGTTACCCAAAGTGGAGGTGCATGTGTATTACAATACCATCTGCTTACATATCTTCCAGAGCATCATAGTGATTCCATTATGATGCTTCTGACTCACCAGGTCTGCACAGTTGTAGGTCTGGTTGTTCTTGACAAGCTGCAGTGAGACCTGTATTGATAGTCATTGACTTTTCATGTCTTGCATTCTTTTCTTCCGACCTATAGAAAATGATACTGTGGAGGGCACATTGGTTTCTATTTCACTTCCAAAGATATATCTCTGTTCAGTGAGGATAGGAACAGCGAGGAAAAAGATTTTATCAACATAAAGAGCCAGCCTGTCAAGGTGAAGTGAAGTGATTTTCAAAAGAAGACGCCAAGCCGGGGAGATTATGTAGCACCATCACAGGTACAGGATTTTCCAATGGCACTAAATATCACCAAGGATGCCAATACAAGAACAAAATCGCATAAGGCAAACGACATCATAGGTATCTGATTCACCAAGGAATCTAACGAGGGGAACAAATGACCGCAAGAGACAGTCGGGATGTAAGACGCATGCACGTCTTGGAAGTCAGGACATTCAACAAGGATATGCACGACCGTAAGAGGGACAATGCAGTTCGGACAATAAGGAGCAGGACAGCGCTTCACTAAGTGCCCGTCAGTTAAAACGTGTATGGCCAATACGTAACCTCGTACGAGGTGTTTCGCCAGAGCCGGTTACGGTGGGAGAAGGAAGGCCAAGGGGACACGCTACTCTTAAGAGTACACAGTTTGTTACCAGTAACAGTAACCAACAATCCTGCCAATGGGCACAGACTGAGGAATGAATGACTGGGTAGAAGTCAGAATAAGGAACGCCTTTGCAGGAAACAGGACAAGTGCACCTAGAGAAGGTCAGTAGTTGCTCTAAGTACAGGCTTCCTGTCCTTGATAACACGAAACCATCATTATTAGTCACTGTTTGAATTTTTACAAATTATTAATTTGTCATCACTTGTATTTTTTCACACTTTGGTAATTCGTTGTATTTTCACACATTTTTAATTTGTTAATATAAATAACAAAACACGACGGATCAGTTAATGATGCCTATGACAATATGTTCTTCCCTCAATATGGGAGAAAGGTTGTGAGAATGGTTTGGCAGTTTGGCAGGGGGTGAAAACAAGAAAAAGTTACGCATCCCATGTTTTGTAGTAATGAACAGTGTGACTGTACCTCACAACTTATCTATATCTGCCCCTATTATATTGTTTTAGAACTAACAGATCCTGAATGATGTATCTATAGTATGCATGATGTATCTATAGTATATAGTCAATGGTATATAAACAATACCATTGACAAAGTCAGTTTTATTTATCTTTTCAATATAACTGGAATCATCCTAAAGTAATTTCCTACAGGGTGTCTTAAAAATAGAATAGTCACAAGGACAAAATATGTTTGAGCTAACAAAAAAAAAAATTTTCATCTTGCCAACACAAAGTTTTCAACAATTATCCTCAAATTCTTGCTTTCCTTTCTAAATACATAAATATTTTGAATTTGTCAGGAACCATATAACTTAACTCTTTCAATAAACTTACAGCCATTTTCATACTATTATGCTAAAGAGACAAAACATCTTTTGTTTATTTTCTTCCGTCTACGATGAACTAGGCACACATGCTATCATTGCTCCAAGAGCAGGCATATGACCTGGAACTACACAAATGACTTCACAGGTCATGAAAACCCCAAAGCAATACATACAAATCACTTTTTCTGTAAATCCTGCCTCCCAAGTATGCTGTAAAGGTAAGCTGTTTCACAATGTTCCATTTACTTTGTCAGGTCAATTGACATTCACAATGGAATGAAACTACAGATCAAAATTTGATGAGCAATGTGGAATACTAAGTGGGGTCTTAAGATGTACTAAGCCTGTACTAGGACAACATACTACCAGTACTATTATCAAGTACTAGGATTATAGCCATAAGAAGACTCACTTACCTGACTTAATGACTTCCAGAAATTGTGAGAATTTGTTTCATGAACAAAAGTGAACTGGACAATGTGTACCAGAGGCACAAAGATTTATTACATAAAAGCTAGTTTGTGAACCACTTGAGACCTTTCAAGACATGAAGCCAGTTAATTAATGGGTTCTAATTCCTATTTCTGCTCTTGGAGCATTGATAGTGTTGATTTAGTACATTGAAACCATGATTTGAATCCTGCATTACTTTTTAAATTTTGATTTGCAGCTTCATGTCACTGACTTATTCATTGCAAATAAGAAAGCACCTTCAAGAGGGATCCTTGACCACATCGGACAGATAATTGGCCATAAGCTTATTAAAAGTCATATTTATTATTAAATGGTTTATATCATATATGCCAAAATTAAATGGAGAAATGGTATGATTATCATACTGTATTAACATATTATTATTCAATTTACAACATTAAAGACTATGGAGGCTGTAATGATCAGGAAATAAGCTCCAGCTTCTGAGTGTGTCCTCATGTAAATAATATGCTCATCGCTTGGTCAGTCATGTTTTAGGGAAATGTAATCTACATTTGTTTAGTGTTCGCAGACATTAAATTTCTGTTAATCAAATTTTCCTTTTAAAACAATAGTTTCAGAATATATAACAATTGCTAGAATAAAAATTGAAAGTTCTCTACAATTTGCATAAATATCTCAACCCAATCACTGCAGGCTGGAAGGCTGATATTGTTCTGGCCAGTAATGCCTCAATGTATAATAAAATCAATAGTAACAATGACATGATGCCAGACATACATTACATAACATCAATCAGATAATGTTTCCACTGATGCAGTGCACCTTGTCATTAACATCAATATTTGAAGGATCTTCAATTTAGTGAAACACCAAAGAAATATGATGTCAGGCTCCACGTACTTTACACAGTACCCACCTGGCCAGCGAGCCATGCTATCACACGGAGGCACGTGGTGGAAGGTACGCACGTCCAGAGAAGTAAGTCAAGCAATGATCTATTTCAAAATTGGGGATATAACAGGAGAGAGCAGGTCCACTGGTGTAGCTGTTATAACTGGCGTGGCTCAATGAGGCGCCAGGAGCAGGAGCACCAAGGGCCAGGGGGCAGCAAAAAAAGTGATCAACCTGGCTGCAACTTCATACATGAAGGATATTAATCACAACTATGGCATTATAGTGAACACAACATCTTGATTATAAGCAATACCATCAACTTGTCAAAAAATAAAGCAAAGTTGATATTCTACATACTAGTGATCCAAATGCAGTTATAAACAGTTGGAGCCATGATTATAGGGAAATAAAGCAGAGGTGACCAGACAAGGAACCATCTCATTTGGGCCACTCTGCCTGGTTACAACAGCTCCACACAATACTGGTTTTACTGAAAAATCTGACAAAAAAAATGATCGTTCTCAACTCCTACTGTAAACTCCTTTCCCTCTTCCATTTGCATACGGATCCACATCTGGCTACATGGGAATTGGCAGTGAAACATGACTTTAAAAACAAAACTTTAAAATACCTTTCACAGATCTAAAAGAAAAGAAAGATGAAAATAATTTGGGAAAACAAAAGATTGCTTAATTCCTATACCTCATTACATGAGGGATTTGTCAAAACCCAGAAGAGCTTATAATATTTAAAATAATTATAGGCAAGTTAAATGAACTAGATGGTGAGTTGAGTGGTTCTATATTGACGACTAGGGTCAAGACAGGGAGGCAGTGGTTGGTGCAAGTGAGTGATGGATACAGCATGCAGTGCATCCATGAGTGTTGAAGGTGTCCAAGGGAGCCACCAGGCAGGCAGAAGGGCAGGGGCATCCAGGCTCAGCCCAACCCCAAGCACCACACAAAAACAAAATGGATATGGCCGACCTGGGGCCACCCACACCCACGCGTGCTACCTTCCAGGTTATAGCTAATGCAGCACCTGGCAATATCAACAGTGCAGTTACACCCAAGGTATACAATCAAATCTGTTATATCACACTAAAAAATTCAATGAAGCAGTGAAGCTATTGTAAAGGCAGTACTGTATAGTATTAAGATCAAGCTTCAATAATTCCAAAATTAAATTTCCTATCCATGAAGAATAAGGGACACTGGTAGGGTGTAAATGTGATAATGAAATGGGTAGCATGAGCAGGCTGGGTGAGAGCCAGGCAACAAGCACAAGACTGGCTCAGACAGTAAGGAAGGAGCAAGGCAAGGTCGTACTGGCTGACAGACAAGCGGCAACACAGAGAGAGATATGTAGGCCATGTTGCCACGTTTGAAAATCAGTCTTACGAGAGAAATCTGGCAACCATGTTTAGATAGTCAAAATAATCTTAGATTCAGATATATAAATATTTACAAAAATATTTTTTTAATTAAAGAAGAGTAATGCCAAATAACATTTACAGAATAGAGATACCTATGTCTTGATCCCTATATATTCCAGGGCCTAAACTTTTTTCTTAGTGTGCATGTGTGTGTTATCCCTCGGTAAGTGGCACACATGGTCTGGTGTGGTGTTAAGTGTGGCAGTAGTAGGACAGGCGCCACCAACCACTTTGCCACTCATGCTTCCATCCATAAATCAATACTATAATTGAGGATGACAGCTAGAGTGGCACTTGCATCAAGAATCAACCTGCCACAGTGCAATGTCATCCCTGCTACTATTTTTGCATAAGATTAGTGATGATGAAGTTGGTATTGAGAGCATAGGTTGAGTCACTCTGCTACATAGTTTACCTTCTGCATTTCCTCCAAACATGATAATGAGGCTGGACATGCACTTGTAGCAGAGGTTCAACCACCCAGACACTAATGTCACTCCCATCACCACAATTAATTAGATTGGAC
>WNGS01042707.1:33782812-33818743 GCA_020271785.1 Procambarus virginalis
GGAGTTCAGCCTACGGGGACCACGAGCCAGAACCTGACCCCCTCAGAGAGGCATAGGGGCAATGGCCCTGGAAAATCCCCCTGTGGTTGGGTTGGGAGGTTTTCCTTATCTACCATCAACCAGAATTAGGCACCCAGAAAGGTAAGCATAATAAAACAGACCCAACATGGCAAGAAAATTGCAACAGAAAACCGAACAGAGAGGCAGAACTCCCTCCAATCCCAAGGAAACAAGCAAACAAGCAAATGTCACACTCAACCGCCGAGTCGTTATTCTGCGCAACCCCCCACGCCGGCAACACAGCCATTCCAGTTCAGAGGCTAAGTATTAAAACAGCGTGAAGCCACCGACCGAGGGAGGGAGGGTTGCANGGCTAGTGGCATCCCCCTCACCATTAAATAGCCAACAGCATTCTGCACCACCATAAGGCCAGCAGCATCCCATGCCATAGTGTGGCTATTACATCCCTGCCACCACAAAGTCATCCAACTAGACTGGTCAGTAAAGCAACAGCCAACAGTGGCCCAAATGGTTGGCCACCATTCCATTACCCACACCCACTTATCCCAGCTCCGTGTTCTTATATCCTTTCCATGTGCTATATAGTAATAATGACTTAAGAATTTTCTCCCTTAAAATTACCTAAAAACTAAATTAATTAATTAGCATTATTTAAGTAATATTTTGGTTCTAGCAAGGTTAAACACTTTTTATAGCAAAAGGTGCATAAAACTGTATATATTGTTCTCTGGTAGAGCAAACCAAGACAGTTATAACATTAACTTCAATCAAAGGTAAAATATTCACAGTTATATGACTATGAACATTCACAGACCCACAGTTAGGCCTCTACAATGGTTGGGCACATTTCCTATCACCTTATGCCCCTGTCCACTTAGCAGTAAATAGGTACCCAGGAATTTAGTCAGCTTGATGTGAACCTCATAACGCATCCAATAAAGAGAACAAGATCCAAACTCAAAAGAGGAAGAGTGCATCAACGAGGCATAATCTGGGTTTCACAGGAAACCTATAGAAGGATGATCCTGATGGCCCCTAAAGTACACACAACAAGCCCTGGAAGCCGCAAGTAGAACCAGCATCCTCGCCCACTGCTGGGATAGAAAAGCAGAGTCCAAGGAAGAGGCTTCAAAGGAAGAAGAAGCAGGCTGAAAGGAAGATCCATAAGCCTCAGTTGGACTAGCATTCTCAAATGCCTCCACGCCCAAATCCGAAGAGGCAAACCCCAGAGCCAACTTAGCCACATCCTGAGCTAAATCCTGTGCCGACCATGAAACTCTCAGAACTTTGGGGATGCAAGCAGGGTGGGAGGATTAGAGGAAGGCGAGCCATACCCAAAGGGGGAAGGAAAAGGCAGTGCAGACAGATCCAAGTTACAATTTACCAACACCTTCAATCCAGGTCCCTAAACACCAAATAAGGCAGCTCAGGTGCATCCAACTGGTCACACACCCAAGACGCTGCAACCTAGGAAAGCTAAAAAAAAAAAAAAAAAAAAGTCACCCTGATAAGCCCTAGCCTTATCAGGAAGGTCAGAAAGAGGCAGGCACATGGGAACCTGACCCCATACAACTTGAGGTCATAGGTGTCACCGACTCAACAAGCAGCATGGCAGGGGCCGCAGGAATGAACGTCCCCACGTGACACCAGGCAACATGCAACCCTCAAACTCACATGAAGCAGTGAGCTACCTCCACCTAACCTTTAACAACTGGGAATTTGAGGCACACAAGCTCATGATGGTTCCAAAAGACTTCAATTATTTGTTTACATAGTTGGGGAGTTCTCCAGGCGGGTTTTGAAGTATCAATCTCTTTTGAAGCCAACAGTGATTTATTTTGACTCACTGACTTTCTGGTTGCCTTTCCCAGTGAGGTGGCAAAAATAAATGTCACCTCTCTGTGCCTCTTTTAGTGGGCCCAGGTTCTGGCGCTGGTCCCCGGTAGGCCTACAGAATTTCACAGCTGGTGTGACCTAGTTAATTGTACCATCTCAGCATAGTAACTTGTGGGAGTCATAAGGGGGGCTTATCCCAGAAAAAAATATACCCCAGTCAAGGTTTGTTATATATAGTTATCAAGTGACCTAACAGTCATGTATACAATATGCTACTTTTTAATGTAGCACCAGTTAACACACGGTGCTTAGCTAGTCTGCACGTGAAGAACTAGACATGGTTCCACGAAGGGAGAATTTTGTAAATGGTAAAACTCTACTCTATTTTTGTAGATATTTTAAAATGCAATATTAATGCTTCAAAATAATGTTATTACTCATATAATAATATTAGAAACATAAATGAGACCCTGGTGAACAAGCATTGAGGCATATTAGGAAACTAGTTCTGAATCTCTAGTGATAGAATGAGAGGCCTGTGAGACAGGCATGGGAAGGAACAGACCTAGGCAGTGTGTCTGTGGTGGGATTGTTGCACCCCACATCTGAGGTTATTTTCCTCTATCCATGTGAGAGAGAACTTATTGTCTGCATTCTAAAAAAAAAAAAAAACATAGGAATTATTCATGGAGCTGGTGTTTTAGCTAGTAAGTACAGTATACCTTGAGGTTACCTTGAGGTGCTTCAGGGGCTTAGTGTCCCCGCGGCCCGGTCGTCGACCAGGCCTCCGTATAGGATAATCTCAGATTATCCTATACAGCAATTCACTATCACCAGGTGCTATCATACTAAAAAATTATCAGAACTAGAGACAAATGTGGAGCATATATTTTCCCAGTTCAAAATCTAGGACTTGAACACTAATTACTTCTGGAGAGGTGTACAGAACTCCAAACATTGATGTGATTGAATTCAACTCTAATCTTAGAAACTCAATATTAAGTAACAAAATTACAAATCAATGAATACTAACACATTTCAATATTGACCTCCGTCAGCATGACAACCCATTAGTCACTAGCTTCCTCAACTGCATGAACTCTTTCTTTGCTCTAACCATAATCATCCCCCCCCCCCCAAGAATTACTGAAATGACACCTTTCACCCTTGACCTCATCAGGATTACCTTGAGATACCTTGAGATGATTTCAGGGCTTAGCGTCTTTGCGGCCCAGTCTTCAACCAGGCCTCCATAAACATAACCTCTACACAAACTTCTGAAATAATCACAGATAGTACAACAGATCGTTACTCTACATTTCTCCTAACACACATTACCAAACCTCCTATAGAAGCAAAGAAAATTAGCTTTAAACTGCATACTGAAGCTTCCACAAGCAACTTTGTTGCCACTGCTGGTAACATAACCATGGAACCTGAACTCAGTAATGTAGCAAGCATCAACCTAGGTGGGCAAATATTTCTTCACAATACTGCACTCTAAGCCTCTATAATATTCACTGTCTCTTGCTAGCTAAACACGTCACAACCAAACGGACTAACAAACCCTGGCTCACTAAACGGATACTTAAATAAATCAATAAAGTACATGAGTATGAGAAGAAATACAGGATAGGGGTCATTTGCCGAGAATAAGTTCGTATATCGTATAAGTTTATACATTCGTATATCGTATAAGTTTATACGCTGGTATGTCGTGTAAGTTCCTTTTTCATATAAGTTTATTTATTGACCTACATAAGGCTTTTGACACCACTAAGCATAATAATCTTCTCAAACTACAACACAATGGAGTCCGAGGTCACTCCCTTCAATACTTGAAATCTTGCCTAAGTGACAGGCAGCAGTATGTTTCTGTGAACAATGCTACTTCTCCAACTCCACCAATTAACATTGGCATTCCACAGGTAGTATACTTGGTCTACTTCCCTTTCTCATTTACATCAATGACCTGCCAAATGCCACTTAACACTTAAAGCCAATTCCATTTGCTAATGACAATCTTTTTTTCCCCCCTACTAATCCACTTATTCTAAATGACACTATAATAACTGAACTAAACAAAGTCTGTATATAGCTGATCACTGATAAACTCACCCTTAAAATTTTAAAATCTTTTGCGCATTTCTTGGTCACAAGTCCACTAATCAAATAAACCTAAGAATTAACAATGCCCAAATTAAGAACAGAGTAGATGAGAATTTCCTTGGTGTTCACATTAACAAGAAGTTGAATTTCCACTGCCATATACAAAAATTTACCTTGCCCTGCCTTGGGAACTCTTTATTAATCCCTCATCTATCCCGAATTTTCCTGAATTTACCCAATGCCACTAACACTCAAGTGGTCTCAACAAGGACAGGAAGTCAGTGGCTTGTCAAAGGTCCCCCCCCCATTTGCCCTGATGATTTTTTCCAGCGGGATTTTAAAATTTAACAGTTTGGGCATTTATGGCTTCAGCAGGTAGGCAGTTCCATGGGTTTATTACCCTTTGGGTGAAAAAGCATTTCCTGTTACCTAGGAGATCCATATTCACCTATGGTATTTACCTATAGTATGTTGCCTAGGAGGTTCATATTTCACCTATGGTATCTGTGCCTAGGGATCTACAACTATAAATTACTTTCGACCCCCTCATTACTCAACATAAATCGGCAATTAGAATAATAACAAACTCCAGTCCCAGACAGCACTCTATGCCTTTACTTAAATTTTTGAACATGTTGAATATCAAATCACAGTGCATCCTCTCAAGAGTACTTTATATTTATAAAACTCTCCACTGCAATGCTGACCCTAAGTGCTTTCTAGAGGGCTATAACAGAACCCATAGGTAAACAAGAGAAAGAATTACCTTTTTGATATTCCTGGAGTGACACCAATGAAAGCAGAAATTGTGGGATAATGTCCCTAATGTGATTTAAAAATGTAAATCTCCCAACTAGTTTAAAAAAGAAACTAAGTAATATGTACTTACATCATGAAACAAATTTCACTCACATTCCCCCATCCAAAAGCCCAACATTGAATGTAATGACATTGAATGCCCAACATTGCCCAACATTGAATGCCTCTTTCTGGAATAACCCCAATGGCTCCCTGAAGCTGAAACTCTCTGACATTGCTCCATGTAAATGGGTCACATCAAACGTGGGCATTCTGTTTGGCCTACCAGGGACGACAGCCAAAACCTGGTATCCCTGCAGAGGTGCAGCGAGCAAGAGATAATTTGCCACTACACAGGAAAAGAATCCAGAAAGTCAGTCCGAGGGTAGACGACAGGCTTGCTAAATTTGATGGCACTGCAAACAACCAGGTAAGACTTGACTTGGGAAATACAGGGTACCAAGGAAACAGGGTCAATCAACAAGGCATCCACCGAGGCTAACCCAACCATGCCCACTGGGTTGTGGTTGTTGGGAGTGGGAGTTGAGAGTGGGTGTGGGGTGTAAAGTGTGTCAGAAATAAGTAGTTAAAGGTACTGATATGTGATAGTCAGGAGTGGTTGTGGGTGTAAGAAGTGGATGCGGGTGTTAGGAGCAGTTGTGGATGTCAGGAGTGGGTACTGTAAGTGGATTTAGGGACTTTTTGTGGGTGTGGTGTTGCTGGAATGATGATAAGGATTTTGAGTGTGGCATCTTACAGACCCATAAAGCCACACAAGGCTGGAAAAGGACCAGACTATGTTCATTCTATAGGTGGGGAAGTGTCAGAAGGTTGGTGACGGAAGAAGCACAGCAGGTGCTTATTTATTTAGTTAGTTATTTAAATATTTACAAGAAAGTACAGTGGTTTTTGATTAATCTAAACTTATGTTATGTTATCCAATGTCAGGTTATAACCCTTTATATAAATTATAAAGGGTTATAATGGATAACCTTTTCTATCAAGGCAAATAATTTGCAGTGTTTCTTTTGCTATTGTCCCAACCCATATTTGTATGGGTTGTGTGGCGAGAGGGGAAGGAACTGAACAGGATGTTGACAAGTCTCTCTCACCTGTTTACCCAGCCTGGCAGTGTGTGCACCTACCCTGACAGCTTATCCAGCTTGACAGCCTGAGTAAGTCTAGCCTGTTTACCTTGTCTGTATCAACTGTTCATGTAGCATGGATCTGGAACATACCTTAGCTTTATCATGGCAATGGAAAAAACAATTATTTACCTAAAATTGCAAATGATTTTCAAACACTTCTCGGGAACACATCTAGTCCCTTAAGTAGTAGTTTATCTGTATTATCATGCCCAATGCAGGCCTGCTGTGCACTCTGTGCAATATTTCAGTTGCTTACCAAGGAAAATACTATTAATATACTGTAGTGTGAAGAGGATGTGTTGCAAGTAATGCATTAGTGCTATGACATAGATAATCCAATACCCTACAAATGAAGCTTCTGATAATCAAAGACACTGAGAAGGGAGATACATCAACACAGTTTGTACATGTTTATGGTGTGATCAACTCTGCAAATGTGACTATTATCATGGATAAAAAAAAATGCAATTTTAGAGCCTGTAAAGAGGTATGCACCACTGAAATCAACAAAAATAACAAGAAAATTGTCTTCTGTGATACTGTACTGTGACACAGAAAATCTATTAACACTGAGTATTGAGGACCCATACATCATCTACTAAATCTACAGCAGTCAATGACACTGATGATGACCCAAGCATCACCCTCTACTTTTGCTAGCTCCAGTAATTAAATCTCTTCACTCTTCAAAAGCAACTAACTTTTACAAGCAGGATAACCCTTTCTATCAAGGCAAATAATTTGCAGTGTTTCTTTTACTATTGTCCCAAAAATACCATAGCCCCCATTTCCCAAATACCCCCATACTACCATAGGAACTGGTCAGATGCACTACGCCTGCCACTAAAACTCCTTTTCGAAAAATCTCTGGACCAAGGGATAGTTCCCCTAGACTGGAAATATGCAAATGTTTCCCCTATTTAAAAAAAAAAGGCAGAAAGAGCTCAGCAGAAATCTACTGTCCATTCAGCTTGACATTACACATCTGTAAGCTCATAGAGAGAATCCTAAGGGAGGGGATCATTCATCATCTCACAATGAACAGTCTTGTAAAGTCAACAAATCATGGGTTGTTAAAAATAGATCCTGTCTTAAAGCCTGCTCACATTTTTGGTAACGGTAACCAGGTATTCAGGCAAAGGACTTCCGGTAGACGTAGTTTACATGAACTTTGCTAAAGCTTTTGACAAGGTAGCACATGAAAGACTAGCAAGGAAGTTACAAGCATATGGAATAAATGGTAAAATACTAGAATGGATAAAACAATGGTTAAAATAAAGAAAACAAAGAAAAAAAAAAGAAAACATTTAGAAAACTAAATGGGAAGGAATCTGACTGGTGAAATGTGGCAAGTGGGGTACCACAAGGGTCCATTTTGGGGGCAACCCTTTTTATCATATACAGTACTGTACACCGATGACATAGATGGGAATATTGCAAACATCATCATCAAATTTGCAGATGACACTAAGATTCATGGTAAATTGAGAAGAGAATATGATAATCAGGCCTTACAAAGAGATCTACATGAACTCCACAAATAGTCAAAAGACTGGCAAATGCTTTTTAATATTAATAAATGCAAGACCTTGCAAGTGGGGCATAATAATCCATGTCATAACTATCAAATTAACGATATTATCATGCAGCAGATAGATGAAGAAAAGGATCTTGAAGTCAGAAGTACTAGAAGAAGTTCTAGAAAATTAAGTAATACCAGTACCTAATCAACTCCATGTAACCTACCTTACCTCCTAAATGTCTTGCTATTTTCAAACAATTTTGATTGTCAACCAACTTGTATAACTGCTGATATATGCCATGTATGAACTTAAAAGAAAATTGTAGTCTGTCTGTTTATTAGTTAATACAGTGGCACCTCGACATACGATTGGCCCTACTTACGATAATTTCGAGTTACGATGTAAATTTCATCGAAAAATGCGACTCGACATCCGATGGTGTCGTCGACTTCCAATATTTGTTGGTACACGTTCGGGTCGACCGAGTGTGTGGTTCCCAGTCACCCGGCCGACCTGCCTCAGTTTACTACAGCTGCCCGCTTAGTGACGATCGCGCCTATGAGAAATTCCGCTTTTGTGGTAATTTTTTGCATTTTGAACATTAAAGTAATTATTATATATCACGCCATGAGTCCCAGGAAAGTCAGTGGTAAGGCTCAACAAATAAAAACCCATATAAGGATGACCATAGAGCAGAAACAAGAGTACAGAATGTCTCTTCCTCAACAATTAAGAAAATGTGTGCAGCATGGGAAGAATTGCAAACCTTTGCTGAAACGACTCACCCAAATCAAGCTGCAGTAGGTCGTTGCCTTAACCTATTCAATGACACTGTGATGTATCATTACAGACAAATGTTAAAATGAAGGGAAAAACAAATGTCTCTTGACAAATTTGTAGTGAGAAACAAGCACTGAACCACAACCAGGTCCTAGTGGTATTCAGGCAAAATGTAGAAGAGTATCCCAGAGAAAACATCACTGCCTGATGTAATAATAGAAGGGGACTCTCCTTCCAAACAGGAATAACTCTCCTCCTCCCCCCTCATCACCATCTTCCATACGCCATCAAGAGCCCTCCATAAAGGTAAGAGTAACTTTGGTACTGTATTGTAGTTAGAAAAAAACATTGTATTCAGTATAAAATGTATTTGTATGTTAATATTTTGGAGGGTGGGGAACGAATTAATTCAATTCCCTTTATTTCTTATGGGAAAAATCGCTTCGACTTACGATATTTCGACTTACGATTTGTCTCTGGGAACGGATTAGCATCGTAAGTCGAGGCCCCATTATTACTTCTCCTCCTGTTCAACATGTAATTATTTCTTATTTTTTCTCACCTAATTCAGTTCAACTCATGCTTTTGATCTCAATTAGTTTAAAGATTTTTTCATTATCATCATCATCATTATTATTATTATTATTATTATTATTAT
Organism: Procambarus virginalis; assembly: GCA_020271785.1. Taxonomy (NCBI): domain Eukaryota; kingdom Metazoa; phylum Arthropoda; class Malacostraca; order Decapoda; family Cambaridae; genus Procambarus; species Procambarus virginalis. The sequence goes on from WNGS01042707.1 coordinate 33,791,686, forward strand.
TATTATTATTATTATTATTATTATTATTATTATTATTATAGAATCTACCAATCACTGAAAGTTGCACAACAACATGGGAGTGGCAGTAAAAGAAGCAAACCAAACCCTAGGAATAATGAAGCATACCTTTGACTTTAAGGAAAGGAAGGTACAGTAATACATAATTAAACTGAATAAATCTCAGGTGTGCTCCCACCTGGATTATTGCCTCCAGGCATGGAGACCATCTTCAGAAAGACAGCTTCATTGGAGAAAGTTCAACACCGGGTAACAAAAATAATCCCAGAACTAAGTCAACTCTTATACTAGGAAATGTTAAAGGCAACAGGGCTAACAACACTGCAAGCCAGACATGATAGGGCTGATCTCATTGAAACGTTCAAAATACTAAAAACGTTTGATCAAGACAACTTCAAAAGGTCAGATGTAACACAAACAAGGAGCACCAGTTTCAAGCTCATCAGACACAATGTAGGAAAGATAACAGGAGATGCTCTTTTACCCACAGGGTTATAATCCCATGGAGCTGCCTACCCATTGAAGCTGTAAATCAATATTTACATAACTCTACTGACCTTTAAAATCCAGCTTGAATAAATCATCAGGACAAATGGGGGGTATCTTTGGCCAACCACCGGCTTCCTTTCCTCAATGACATGGATGAAAAATGTTCTAACTGACAGATGAGAGCAGTAACCAGAGACAATGTATCTGACTGGAGGAGGATTCACCAAGAGTTTTTTTTCGAGGGGACAAATCTCTTTGAGAGGCATTAGGAAAGCATGGCATACGAGCGTCCTGAAAATTATATTGTACTAATGAATGAGAAGTTCTTGATGTCAGTGTTAGCAACAGTATGTGGGGTGTCTGGAGTGGGTGTGTGGGGTGTGTGGGGGTGTGAGGAGTGGGGGTGTGAGGAGTGGGGGTGGATGTCAGGAGTGGGTGTGGGTGCTTGGAGTAGGAGTGAGTGAAAGGAGTGGGAGTGGGTGTCAGGAGTGGGCAAGGGTTTTGGTATTGGGGGGGGGGGTATCTGAATGTGGGTGTGGATATATGGGAATGAGTATTGCCACACAGATATTTACCTAAAGGTGTGGGTACTGGCATGTTGGATTTAGTATTGGCATGCATGTAATTACCTAGGTAATTACACTTATATGTGTAATTACAATTACACTTATATGTATGTGTGGGTATTATCATGTGATTGTGGATATTTGCATTTGTGTGTGTGTGTGTGTGTGTGGGTATGAGCATGTGGGTGCCTGCATATTAGTGTCAAGGTGTGGGCGTAGACATGTATGATATGTGGGAGAGTAGTGTCGTTAGGAGAGTGGCAGGTCTTACAGGTCCTCAGTGAACTAAAACTATAAAGAGGGACAGGATTGGCACAGGTACACAGGCTCTTTTTTTTTTTTTTGCTCTGGAGGGGCTAGTTACAAATTGCAGATAACATAACATAATATTTGTAAGGAATTGGTTGGTTATTTATTCAGTTATAAGAAAAATAAAATCTTGAAATACAAAATACAAGAAAATAAATTGGGTTTTAACACAATTTAAGACCTATATGATGTTACTTCATCATACAGTAGGCATTAACACTTGTATCGGGAGAGTTAGGGAAAGTGAGGGGCTGGGGAGAAGTGGGGGGGGGTGGTGTTGAACAAGAATGAGACATGTAATCATCATCGGTCTGTCCAGTGTTGTCTCTCCAGTCTGGTAGTCTGTGGCACAGACTCTGCACAGGCTGTATAGTCTGTCACACCTGACTGCCAGTGTAGCCTGACAGTTTATTTAGCATGACAATCTTTATAGATTTACTGCCTGTCCAGACTTCCAGTTTGTTTAGCCTGACATGATGTCAAGCTTGATAGCATGTCGAGCCTGGCAGCCTGTTTAGCCTGACAGCCTGTATAGCCTGACAGCCTGTCTAGCCTGACAATCTGCCTAGCCTGCTAATCTGTCTACCCTAATGAGGTACTTCAGATGCTGATGCATTTGTTTCACTCCAACACTCCAATTTATCACACATTTTGATTCGGACTATTCCCCTTGCTTCATTAGTACAGTATATTGCATATTTGATTCAGACCACTCCCCTTATTTAACCAATATGTTGTACATTTTTATTCAGACAACACCAAGATAAATAACAGGTATATCCAGATAAGAGGTGCCAGGAAAGCAGTGGTCGTCTGAAAATAAATAAATATATACAGTATGTCAGTATGTCAGTATGTCAGTATGTATGTCAGTATGTATGTATGTATGTATGTATGTATGTATGTATGTATGTATGTATGTATGTATGTATGTATGTATGTATGTATGTATGTAAATGAAAATAAATCAAATGTTTATTCAGATAAAGTACATACATACAAGGTGAGATACAAACATTGATGGATTTATAGATAGAGCTAGTACATACAATGCCTAAAGCCACTATTATGCAAAGCGTTTTGGGCAGGGAAACACTAAGATTAAAACTTAATACTAATTGAGATTAAAGTATAAATTGTGTTGAGAAAATAAAAAATAAAAAAAGAGGGGAACATGGTAGAAAATAGCATACTGTATATACAATTTGGTCAACAAACAGCAGTTTAAAATATTATGTATGTATGTACCTGTATGTATGTATGTATGTATGTATGTATGTATGTATGTATGTATGTATGTATGTATGTATACAGTATATATAAAATTTATTTGAGGGCCACTATCTCTCTAGTGGCCTTGACAAGGATAGGAAGCCAGTCGCTTGTCGAAGGTTCCACGCCATTTTTCTTGGTGATCTTGTCAAGATGGATTTTGAAATTCAGTCAGCATTCTGGCATTTATGGCTTCATCAGGTAGACATTTATCTGGGTTTATAATGCTACAGGTAAAAAAGCATCTCCTGTTTTCCATCCTGCATAGTGATGGCTCATTGAGCTTGAAACCATTGCTTCTTTTTCGTGTTACATCTCACCTTTTGAAGAAGTGATCTGGATCAACATCCTCCAAATTGGTCAGTAATTTAAGTTTCAATCAGATCAGCCCTGTGATGTCTGATTAGCAGTGGTGTTAGCCCTGTGACCCCTCAACTACAACTGTATTCCTGGTATGAGAATTGATTTACACAGTTCAGGGATTATTTTGGGTTTGCAGCCTTGAACTTTCTCCAAAGCAGATATCTTATTCTGAATATGAGGTCTCCATGTTTGGATACAATAATGTAAGTGGCGGTGCACCAGAGATTTACAAAGTCGGATTGAATTTACACATTTACACAACTACCTTCTTTTTCTTGAAGTCAACATTTCATTTCACTATTCCCAGGAGTTAGTTGGCTTTTTTTGGCTGCCGCTCCCACCTGTTGTGTATCTTTCAGTGGTTGCTGGATTCCAATTCCAAGGTCCTTTTCTTCATCAATCTGCTCCAAGCAAATGTTGCTGATTTGGTAGTTTTGTTGTGTATTGTTTTGACCCACATGTAAGGTCTTGCATTTTTCAATATTAAAAGGCATTTGCCAGTCTTCCAACCATTTGTGGAGTTCATCTAGATCTCTTTTTGGCCTCGATCTCTTTTTTGGCCATACATGCATACATACATACATACATACATACATACATACATACATACATACATACATACATACATACATATATGCAAACAAGCCTGAATGGTCCCCCAGAAACTCGGTCGTGAGTTTTCAGTTTATACATATATATATATATATTATATGTTAGAGGCATTAAATATGCCAAAACTAGAAGACAAAAGAAAAAGAGGTGATATGATCACTACATACAAAATAGTAACAGGAATTGATAAAATCGATAAGGAAGATTTCCTGAGACCTGGAACTTTAAGAACAAGAGGTCATAGATATAAACTAGCTAAACACAGATACCGAAGAAATATAAAAAAATTCACTTTTGCAAACAGAGAGTGGTAGACGGTTGGAACAAGTTAGGGGAGAAGGTGGTGGAGGCCAAGACCGTCAGTAGTTTCAAAGCGTTATATGACAAAAAGTGCTGGGAAGACGGGACACCACGAGCGTAGCTCTCATCCTGTAACTACACTTAGGTAATAATTACACACACACACACACACAAGACTTACGATGCTAATCCGTTCCCAGAGACGGATCGTAAGTCGAAATATCGTAAGTCGAAGCGATTTTTCCCATAAGAAATAAAGGCAATTGAATTAATCCGTTCCCCACCCTCCAAAATTATTAACATTCAAATACATCTTATACTGAATACAATGTTTTTTCTAACTACAATACAGCACCAAAGTTTCTCTTACCTTTATGGAGGGCTCTTGATGGCATATGGAAGATGGTGATGAGGGGGGAGGAGGAGAGTTGTTACTGTTTGGAAAGGGAGTCCCCCTTCCATTATCACATCAGGCAGTGATGTTTTCTCTGGGGTACTCTCTCTCCTACGTTTTGCCTGAATACCACTAGGACCTGGTTGTGGTTCAGTGATTGTTTGTCTCACTACAAACTTGTCAAGAGACATTTGTTTTTCCCTATGTTTTAACATTTGTCTGTAATGATGCATCACAGTGTCATTGAATAGGTTAAGGCAACGACCTACTGCAGCTTGATTTGGGAGAGTCGTTTCAGCAAAGGTTTGCAATTCTTCCCATGCTGCACACATTTTCTTAATTGTTGAGGAAGAGACATTCTGTACTCTTGTTTCTGCTCTATGGTCATCCTTACATGGGTTTTCATATGTTGAGCCTTACCACTGACTTTCCTAGGACTCATGGCGTGATATATAATAATTACTTTAATGGTCAAAATGCAAAAAATCACCACAAAAGCAGAATTTCTTATAGGTACGATCATCACTAAGTGGGCAGCTGTAGTAACCTGAGGCGGGTCAGCCGCGTGACCGGGAACCAAGCACTCGGTCGACCCGAACGTGTACCAACAAATATCGGAAGTCGACGACACCATCGGATGTCGAGTCGCATTTTTCGATGAAGTTTACATCGTAACTCAAAATTATCATAAGTAAGGGCAATCGTATGTCGAGGTGCCACTGTATATATATACACACATACAGTGGAACCTCGATTAACAAGTTTAATATGTTCCGGCACCGAGCTCGTCATGTGGAAAACTCGTCTTGTGAAACAACAAAACTGTCGTCCGAGGTGCCCGAGAACCAGCGTTCGCTAATCAAGGGAAAGCTCATCAGTTGAGACATATTTTCTGCAAGTGGCCTGCTCGTAACTGGAGCCGCTTTTTTTTTTTTTTTTTAAAGATGCTAATGATGCTGAGATGTAAAGGGGTGACTGCTGTGATGTTGCAAAGCATTGACTTTTTTGTTGAAAAAAGAAATGAATTTAAAAAAAAAAAAATGTCAAAAAGGTTTGTTTGTTGTTTGTCAGGTAGGCTGCTCCATTATTGGGAAATAAATGAAAAATACAAAACAAATGGAACACATTTGAAACATAGAAAGATTGTCATAATGGAGCAGCCTACCTGACAAACACTGAACGAACCTTAACAGCATTTGTCCCTTTTTCAAATTGTTTCAACTGGTTTTTTATTTTTCGTTTTTTTAATTTAAGAAACATGGAACAGCCTACCTGCCGAACACCGAACGAACCTTTTTGACATTTGTTCTGTTTTTCAAAATTCTTCATTTTTCCTTTCTTTTTTTTTTAAAGAAACATTGAGCAGCCTACCTGACAAACACTGAATGAACCTGTTGCTATACAAAAAGTGAAAAAAAAAAATGAACAAATTTGAAGAAAGAAAAAGTCATAAAAGTTTGTTCAGTGTATGTAAGGTCGGCTGCTCCATTATTTAAAACATCGAATATCATATTGATGTTTTTCGGTGGTAGAACGGATTGTTACCATTTATATTCTTTTCAATCAGGAACTTCGTTTTGAATGACGTCAGTTTCACATGACGACCACAGCAGCGGAACGGATTAAAGTCGTTATTCAAGGTTGTACTGTATATATACACAAGCAAATGAGGAGATCCTGGATGCAAAAATCACTGATCTAAGAATGCTAAACAGGATTGACAAGATTGATGCCCATGATGGTCCCTTCCTCCTCACAAGATGCCTATCTCTCCCTAAGCTGCCTTACTTTCTGAGGTGTTCTCCATCCTACAGCAGCCTAAATTAAATGAGTATGACACCCTTCTGAGGTCCATGTTGGAGAAAGGCCTGAACCTCCAGTTGGACAACCCTTTATGGGAGCAAGCAACCTTTCCTGTAAGACTCGGCAGCCTTGGTGTCTGCACAGCCTCCCAGATAGCTCTACCAGTCTTCCTTTTCTCCTCCCATGCCTGGTACAACCTTATGAGAGATATCCTACCAGAACCCCTGAGTGATTCAGCAGGGATATAAGACCCTGCTTTCACTGAATGTTCAAATCAGTGGGATGCTCTTGCAGCCCCAGCACCGATCATAGATCCAACAAAACACAAACAGTCCAGTTGAGACCGCCCACTACTGGTTAAAACTGCTGATACCATGCTCAGCACTGCAACATCAAATAAGGAGAAAGCCCACCTCAGAGCAGTGCTTGCCCCTCATGCAGGGGACTTTCTTCTGGCAGTACCCATGCCGGCAACAGGCTTGAGTCTAGATCCAGAATCCCTTCATGTAGCAGTGGCCCTATGCCTTGGTGCCCAAATTCACACTGAATACAAGTCCATTTGCAACAGGGTAAAAGCAGACCAATATGGAGTGCACGGGTTGCACTGAGGAAGCTCCAAGGGCTGGCATGCAGGACACAACAAGGTGAATGACATCATCAAGAGGAGCCTTGACTCAGCTCAGTGCCCAGTGGAGAGAGAACCATGTATCCTAGTGGACCAAAACCAGGATGACCCTGCACTTTGCCCAGATGGCATCACACTATACTCCTGGAAGAGCGGAAGACAGCTGGTGTGGAACTACACATGTATATCCACCCTCACTGACACCTACACACTTTGAGACTGATCAAGCAGGTGGGGTGACCAACCACAGGGAAAAAGCAAAATCACTCAAGTATAGGTGACTGGAAAGTCAATACACCTTTGTTCTCATAGCATCTGAGATGCATGGCCCCTGGGGTAGGAGCACCTTGGGATTTCTCAATGAATTGGGTTCCAGGCTTGTTGACATTACCAGAGACCCAAGGGCTGTCAGTTTCCTGTTTCAGTGTCTCAGTGTGGCAATCTAGAGGGGAAACGCCTGCTGCATCCTTGGTTCCTGTCCAGAAGTAGAGGAGCTTCAAGCGATCCATAACCTTTCAAACACTCATTGTATTAACCAATATACATTTTGAAACTTTAAACACCTAATAAAGCACAACAAAACACAAAAGGAAGGGGTGGTAGGATAAAAGAACAGAAAACAGTATTAAAGGGGACCTAAAAATCCCCTCTAATGTGTTATGTGTGCCTCCTAGGCTAAGGACTATAATCTATAATTATATATATATATATATATATATATATATATATATATATATATGGGGGGTATATACAGTGATATTAACAACAAAAATACTTTTGTAATTAACTCTAAATAAACCATTTTCATTCACATATTAGTGACACGCATATTTGCATATCTTGATGTTCCACATGTTTTACTATACAAGTACAGTACATCAAATAACACCCTAGTGTACCACATAACTACAAAAAAAAAAAAAAAAATTGTGACATTAAAATAATAGGAAAATAATTACTCGCAGCAACTCTCACCACCTGAGTGGCCTGCATGGCCTCCCTGAGGCAATTGCTGCATGCACACTCATGAATTGATGACATCCTTTTTTTAAATTTTATCTCTCTACCTCAGCCAGAGTAATAAGATAGTTCTTTATTTTCTTGTAATCGGTGAACACATTTTAACTATCCAAAAAAATTTAATTTATTTTTCGAATGCAACATATGGTTTTCATATTAAACAGGTGTGTGCAGTGCACGGAGTTAATGAGCACTCCATTGGTCGCTTCCCTAGCCAGGTTCTGTGTCTACCCAGGACATTACTCATCTGCCAGGTTATAATCAACTTTTAGCCCCACTGTGACACGTAACTTTGCAAATGATCCTGCCACATTGGTTTGAGGCAGCAACATAGTGGAGATCATCTCAATTCACCACCAAGAGAAAACGTTTGCCATTATACAAAGCAGCACAAGAAACTACTCAGCACAACCTCTAAGTGATAACTGGAACCCCAAGGAAAGACAGTTATCACTCTAGTAACCACCATTAGAACCAGCCTCTACCCAGCTGCCACTAGGTGGCAGTTGGGTCACACCTTCAGGGGTCTATCGAGTCAGCAGCCCTTAATTAAATATCTGGGCACTCGAGAACACTATGGAAAGTTGCGAATAAAATGGTAATGGACAGGGCAATCAAAGGACTGCCTTATTTCTGAGCGAGGTTGCCTGTGCTCTATTAACCAGTTCTCCACCAAAGCCATTATCTTAAAAGGGGAGCCCCAAAAATAAAAAAGAAAAGAAGGGTAGCTTACCTAAGCAGAAGATTGAAGCCCGACTGATATGTAGGGAGGAAGTAACCCCGCCCAGGAAAAAACCCTGCAACCCAGAGTCCCACAATGATGTTGGAACCGGACACTTAGCATGTGGAGAACACGAAGCACCTGAAAGAAAGTAACATTAAGACACAAAATCACAGGCCACCAAACACCTCAGCTGGACACTGATGAAACAATCCTAGAGCATTCTATACTTTGAAATGGGAGGACGAAACCAGCTCATAGATTCTCTAATACCAGCCCCAAGGAAGATGGAGAACAGACCCAAGCAACAGACCTTTAGACCAAAATATCCCACGTGACAGGAGCCAAACAGCACTCAAAACAAGAACACAAGCCACAGGACAGGGAATACCAGCTGCAAAAAAAAAAAACATCAGACCAGAAGAATGAATGCTTAGGCCTATCCAAAGTAATGGTCAAGGAACTGGGCATGACCAAGGTGCAGCCAAGGGCACACACACCAGCTAAGGCTCATCAGACAAGGAGCACAAGGCCATAAAACTGCCCAATAAACCAACAGAGGGGTTAACTCTCAAATAAAGTAGGAACAGAAACCCTTCAAGTAGGCAACACCAGCCCCACGGAGAAATAACTGTACCACTTTTGAAAAATGCAGGCAAAGGCAAAACACAGCCATAACCAGCTATCACAAACCCAGAGCACCTCAAGGCAATGCTACACAGGTTGTCCTTCCTTTGAAAGTGTGGGAACACACTTAGGAAATCTATGAAATACCCCTGAGCACTTAGGAAAAAACAAATACTGTAGATATATATAGGACACAAAACAGGTGAAGCCAGAGTGGCAACTTTGAGATCCCAGAGAAACAACAAATCCAGGAGAACAGGGAACATATATATATGAGAAAGTATTGCACCCAGCTGGTTTTCCCAGAGATAAAAACACCCCCTGGGTAACAAAACCTCAGACTGACCCCACTCCACTCACAGCTACCTTAAAAAGAAAGCAGGCCAACCGGTACTCTACAGCTAAACACAAAGGTACCAAAAAAAGGGGAGACCCCAGACTCATCCAGGGGGAAAAAAAATACAGGCACCCCTCAAACCTAGAGATGGAAATGAACCAAAAGCTCCATGATGGACACAGCCTCTGGCCACATCTCAAAAGTGAGATGTTTCCAATAGCAGGCAAAAGCTTAGAAAGGCAATAGACAAGAGCAGGCATGTAGTAAAAGCAGACATGGAGCGAGAAAAGAAAGAGTAGGAAGCCAAAGAATGATCCAAAAAGATCATGGCCTGAAAGCATAAGTGGGCTGAAGATGCCTAGAAATACGCAGGAAAAACCTCATAGGTTATAAAAAAAAAAGCAGGAAAAGGACACCGTACAATTACTGTCTTACACGGTTATTAGACAATATTAAGGAAAGGGAGCCAAAACAGCATACCAAAAATGCCCACACAGTACAGGCTCATAGTACATTGGCATCATTCTCAACTCTCAATCAAGGATCCCGGGTTCGATTTCCAGGTGGGAAAGAAATGGTTAGGAAAAAAAAATAAAAATTTGCTGGAGAGGTGACAAGGAAAATGTCGACATGGATGAAAAATTTTCTAACTGACAGAAAGATTAGGGCTATATTTGGAGGTAATGTATCTGACTGGAGGTGTTACTAGCAGAGTGCTACAGGGTTCAGTTCTTGCGCCATTAATGTTCATCGTCTAAATAAATGATCTACCAGAAGGAACACAAAATTATATGAACATGTTTGCTGATTGTGCTAAGCTACTTGGGAAGATAGGGAAACCTAGACGAGGGTCATGCCCTTCAAATTAAACAAGATAAAATAAGTGCTGTGAGCATCATTTATTAAATGGAATAGAATGTGAATAAATGCTTTGATATGAAACGTGGAAAAGGAGAAAATAGACCATACACAATGTACAAATTATGTATAAATGACTTAAAGAACTCTAACAAAGAAATAGATCAAGGGGGGTGGATCTGGAGAGTAGACAGTCACCAGAGGAACACACACTTTTTCCAGCATCGTCTTGTGTCAAGCACACGACGACACTGAAAAAAGCTCAGAAGTATGCCACTAGGATAGTCCCAGAACTAAGAGGTATGACTTATGAGGAAAGGCTGCGTGAATTGCCCCTCACGTCACTGGAAAACAGAAGAACTCGGGACGACATGATCACCACATACAAAATTCTCAGAGGAATTGACAGGGCAAGGCATGGATGGATTATTTAACACGGGTGGTACATGCACAATGGGATACAGGTGGAAGCTTTGTACCCAAATGAACCACAGACATTAGAAAGGACTTTTTCAGTGTCAAGAGTAGTTAGTAAATGGAATGCACTAGGAAGTGATGTGATGGAGGCTGACTCCATACACAGTTTCAAATATAGATATGATAGAGCTCGAGAAGCTCAGGAATCTGTACACCATTAGATTGACGATTGAGAAGTGAGGACCAAAGAGCCAAAGCTCAACCCCAGCAAGCACAACTAGGTGAGTACAACTAAGTGAGTCCAAAGGACATTGTGCGATGAGCCTATACTGTACTTTTTCCTTTCAGAATAGCTTTTAATTACATGGATGGTGCAATATTAATGAAACTGTTCATGACTTGAGAGACCAAAATTGGAATATGCAGCAGTTGTATGTATGGTGTCCATATCTCAAGAATTACATTAATAAACTGGAAAAGGTGCAAAAGCATGATACAAAATTGCTTCCAGAACTGAAAAACAAGAGTTATGAAGAGATGCTAGAGGCATTAAATATGCCAAAACTAAAAGATAGAACAAAAAGAAGTGACCATGTCTTCCTTCTTTTGGGGTGAGAAAATTATGTGATATGATCACAAAACAATGATAGGAATTGACCAAATTGACAAAGAGGAATTAATGAAACCTCAAGAAGAAGAGGTCATAGATTCAAGCTAAAGAAACAAAGGTGCCAAAAAATATTAGAAAGTTTTCTTTTTGCAAATAAAGTGGTAAATGGTTGGAACAAGTTAAGTGAGAATGTGATGGAGGCCAAAAACCATCAGCAGTTTCAAAGAGTTACATGATAAGAGTGCTGGGAAGATAGGACATCATGAGCATAGCTCTCATCCTGTAACTACACTTAAATAATTACACACACACACACACACAGGAGAGGGGGAACAAGTTCCTGAAGATTGCATACACCAACATAGATGGAGTGAGATCGAAGATACTGGAGTTAAGTGATGTAATACAGCTGCAGACACCAGACATTGTTGCACTCACGGAGACAAAACTTGAAGATGTTATTTTAAATGAGGTCATATTCTCAAGGGGTTACTCAATTTGGAGACGGGCCAGAAAAATTAGGAAAGGCGGTGGCGTTGCTGGTGAAAGAACCCCTAAAGGTGAAAGAAATAATGACTGCCAATCCACAAGAAGTTGACATAATAGCACTAGAGATCTGCCATGAGGATCATAAACTAATGATCATAAATGCATATAGTCCACCGCCAAGCAGCACATGGTCAAAGGAGGAGCTAGATAGTAAACGCGAAGGTCTTATAACAATAATGAGAGTGATTATAGCGAGAGCGGATAACGATAAATCACGACTGTTGATAGTCGGTGACTTCAACTTGAAATCCATAGACTGGGAAGCATATGAAGCTAAAACAGAAGATTTTTGAACCTGTAGATTTGTAGACCTCATCCTGGAACCATTCTTGTATCAAATAAATAAATAAAATAAAATAAATATGTTTATTCAGGAAAGGTACATACATAGAGAGATTTTACATAAGTGGATCGAATTATAGATAGAGCTAGTACATACAATGCCTAAAGCCACTATTACGCAATGCGTTTCGGGCAATGTTAAACAACATGTTAAACAACATGTTAATCAACATGTTAAACAAGCTACGAGGATGAGGGAAGGGGACGTTCAATCCATGCTAGATTTGATATTTACCAGGAAGGAGGAAGAGATATTTGACATTCAGTACGTTCCTCCCTTGGGTAAAAGTGACCATGTCTTTTTGGGAATAAAGTATGAAATGCATTATAATCTGGAAGAAAATAAGGAGGTTGAAGCAGTTGAAAAACCTGACTTCAGGAGAGGACATTATGGCCACCATAGAAATTTTTTTAGTGAGTATAATCGGACAGACTTGATGCTAGACAAGGAAGTGAATGAGATGTATGTCAAGTTTTGTGAAATATATGATAAAGGCACAAAAATTTTTATACCAAACAGAGATGCGGAACTAGGAAACAGGATTGGTTCCCAATAAGAGGTTGTTCTGGAAACTGGAACATATTGGAGGAGTGACAGGTAAGCTACTAACATGGATGAAAAATTTCCTAACTGACAGAAAAGTGAGGGCCGTAATCAGAGGCAAGGTATCAGATTAGAGGAATGTTACGAGTGGAGTACCACAGGGTTCAGTTCTTGCACCGGTAATGTTCAATGTCTACATAAACGATCTACCAGTGGGAATACAGAATTACGTGAACATGTTTGCTGATGATGCTAAGATAATAGGGAAGATAAGAAACCTAGAAGATTGTCATGCCCTTCAAGAAGACCTGGACAAAATAAGTATATGGAGCACCACTTGGCAAATGGAATTTAATGTGAATAAATGCCATGTTATGGAATGTGGAATTGGAGAACATAGACCCCACACAACCTATAAAATATGTGAGAAATCTTTAAAGAATTCTGACAAAGAAAGGGATCTAGGGGTGGTTCTAGATAGAAAACTGTCACCTGAGGACCACATTAAGAACATTGTGCAAGGAGCCTATGCTACACTTTCTAACCTCAAAATTGCTTTTAAATACATGGATGGCGAAATACTAAAGAAATTGTTCACGACTTTTATCAGACCAAAGCTGGCATATGCAGCGGTTGTATGGTGCCCATATCTTAAGAAGCACATCAACAAACTGGAAAAGGTGCAACAACATGCCACTAAGTGGCTGCCAGAACTGAAGGACAAGAGCTACGAGGAGAGGTTAGAGGCATTAAATATGCAAAAACTAGAAGATAGAAGAAAAAGAAGCGATATGATCACTACGTTCAAAATAGTAACAGGAATCGATAAAATTGATAGGGAAGAATCCCTGAGACCCGGAACTTCAAGAACAAGAGGTCATAGATTTAAACTAACGAAACAAAGCTGCCGGAGAAATACACGAAAATTCACTTTTGTAAACAGAGTGGTAGATGGTTGGAACAAGTTAAGTGAGAAGGTGGTGGAGGCCAAAACCGCCAGTAATTTCAAAGCATTATATGACAAAGAGTGCTGGGAAGACGGGACACCACGAGCATAGCTCTCATCCTGTAACTACACTTAGGTAATTACACACACACACATACACTAGAGATATTGACATAATGGCATTGCAGCTCTGTAATCAAGATGATAAGCTGATAATTTTAAATGCCTACAGTCCACCAGCAAGCAACACATGGACAAAAGAAGAACTGGATGACAAACGAGAGGGCCTCATAATGGTCATGAGAGAGATTATGGTAAGAGCTGACAAAGATAAATCCTGATTGCTGGTACTGGAGGACTTTAACTTTAAGGCAATAGACTGGGAGGCCTACGAGGCAAGAACAGAGGACATTTGGACAGGCAGATTTGTAAACCTCATCTTGGAGATATTCATGTATCAACACGTCAAGCAGGCCACAAGAATGAGGGAAGGGGATGTTCCGTCAGTACTGGATCTAGTATTCACCAGGAAAGAAGAGGAGGTACATATTTGACATCCAGCACTTTCCTCCCTTGGGAAAGAGTGATCACGTCCTCTTGGACTTTAAATATGCTATGCGATATAATCTAGTAGAGAATGGGAACAGTGAAACAGTTGTTAAACTTTATTTCAAGAAAGGACGCTATGGGGAACTTAGAAATTTTTCTTGGGTATAATTGGAGAGACTTGTTGCTAGGCAAGGAAGTAAATGAGATGTACGCCAAATTTTGCACAATATATGAAGGCACACAAACATTCATACCAAAACAGACATGCAGACCTGGGAAACAGGGTTGGTTCAACAGAAATTGCGAGACAGCCAGAGATCAAAAGACAAAAGCATGGAATCATTATAGAAAGAGGCCAAACCCCCAAACATACCAGCGATACAAAGATGCAAGAAACAACTACCAGTACATGTCAGTAAGGAGAGAGGCAGAGAGGGACTTTGAGAACGGTATAGCAGACAAATGTAAATCAGATCCAGGCCTTTTCTATAAATTCATTAAAAGTAAGCTGCAGGTAAAGGATAATATTCAGATGTTAAAAATGGGGGACAGATACACAGAAAATGAAAAGGAAATGTGTGAAACATTAAACAAAAAGTTCCAAAGTGTGTTTGTACAAAATGAGATCTTCAGAGAACCAGACAATAAGAATTCCACAGAACAACATAGAGCATATTGAGGTGTCTAGAGACAAAGTGAAAAATATGCTAAAGGAGCTCAGTAAGAATAAAGCAGTTGGCCCAGATGGAGTTTCACCTTGGGTTCTGAGAGAATGTGCATCTGAGCTCAGCATTCCACTTCACCTGATCTTTCAGGCATCCCTGTGTACAGGAGTCGTAGCAGATGTGTGGACACAGGCTAACATAGTTCCAATCTACAAAAGTGGCAGCAGGGAAGACCCCCTCAATTATAGACCTGTATCATTGACTAGTATAATAGTGAAAGTATTGGAAAAACTAATCAAAACTAAATGGGTAGAACACCTGGAGAGAAATGATATCAGACAGACAGTATGGTTTTCGATCTGGAAGATCCTGTGTATCGAATTCACTCAGTTTCTATGATCGAGCCACAGAGCTTTTACAGGAAAGAGATGGTTGGGTTGACTGCATCTATCAGGACCTAAAAAAGGCTTTCGACAGAGATCCACATAATCCACATTCTGGAAATTGGAAAATATTGGAGGGGTGACAGGTAAGCTTCTAACATGGATGAAAAATTTCCTGACTGATAGAAAAATGAGGGCAGTAATCAGAGGCAATGTATCAAACTGGAGAAATGTCACAAGTGGGGTACCACAGGGTTCAGTTCTTGCACCAGTGATGTTTATTGTCTACATAAATAATCTACCAGTTGGTATACAAAATTATATGAACATGTTTGCTGATGATGCTAAGATAATAGGAAGGATAAGAAACTTAGATGATTGTCATGCCCTTCAAGATGACCTGGACAAAATAAGTACATGGAGCACCACTTGGCAAATGGAATTTAATGCTAATAAATGCCATGTTATGGAATGTGGAATAGGAGACCATAGACCCCACACAACCTATATATTATGTGAGAAATCTTTAAAGAATTCTGATAAAGAAAGAGATCTAAGAGTGGTTCTAGATAGAGAAGTATCACCTGAGGACCACATAAAGAACGTTGTGCGAGGAGCCTATTGCCACGCTTTCTAACTTCAAAATTGCTTTTAAATACATGGATGGCGATGTACTAAAGAAATTGTTCACGACTTTTGTTAGGCCAAAGCTAGAATATGCAGCGGTTGTGTGGTGCCCATATTTTAAGAAGCACATCAACAAACTGGAAAAGGTGCAAAGACATGCTACTAAGTGCTCCCAGAACTGAAGGGCAAGAGCTATAAGGAGAGGTTAGAGGTATTAATATGCCAAAACTAGAAGACAGAAGAAAAAGAGGCGATATGATCACTACGTACAAAATATTAACAGGAATTGATAAAATCGACAGGGAAGATTTCTTGAGACCTGGAACTTCAAAAACAAGAGGTCATAGATTTAAACTAGTTAAACACAGATGCCGAAGAAATATAAGAAAATTCACTTTCGCAAACAGAGTGGTAGACTGTTGGAACAAGTTAGGTGAGAAGGTGGTGGAGGCCAAGACCGTCAGTAGTTTCAAAGCGTTATATGACAGTGTATTGGGAAGACGGGACACCACGAGTGTAGCTCTCATCCTGTAACTACACTTAGGTAATTACACATACACTACTACCAATGGAAACTATACAATACAGTGCATCATAAGACTCAAAAAAGCAGATGACTCTGCAGCCACTCAAAAGAAGTGCATGTACTGTCAAATCAAAACAGGTAATGTCAAACTACAAAAACTACAGGATAATTCAATGATGGAACACCACATCAACTATTCCAGCCCTAGCAATATTACATTTCACGTTATGAATTCTTACCTGGTTGGTTGGAATCTGTGTTACATGCACAATGAAATGTTGCAATATCCCAGAAGCCATCTGCACAGGAATCTGCAATGCACACCTGAAAAACCAGGCAATCATCTTGGGGATTCTAGAAAACAGGTTTTAGGGTGAAACATGCCATGGTGAACTGGGGCATGTACCGAAGGAACTGAGGCATACTGTTGAAGAACTAGAAAACATCTGTCAAGGCACGCAAACTGTTAACCCGGGAAACTTAACCATGGACAACTCACAACAGATCATTTGACCCACTATTAGATACATAATATTTGCCAAACAATAGTATATAAGGTAATCGAGTACTGCAAGAATTTGGCATTATGCACCAGGGAAGAAAACCCTGAAACAAATGTTGAAGAAGATAGCTTTATCCAGATACATGAAAGTGACTGGGCACCAGTCTTTGAAGCAAATGCTAAAGCAGGGAACTCCTTGCACACAAAGCTTAGAAAAGAAAATAACCAGTCAAATAAATTGTCCTTTGCAGAATTGGGTGTGCAGCAGGCACATAGCGACGGGTGTCAATTCTTCAAACCCTGTAGAGGTGACCTGACTGCCACCTCATGTCAATCGGGTAGCAGCTAGTTCTAACGATAGTTAGCAGATGACCAACAGACTTTCCTTGCAGCTACAATTATTGCTGGCAGATGTTGAGTGGATTGTTCTGCTCTACTGTAGAAAACGATAATCGTAAATTGAGATACTCCACTGTCTTTCCCTTTCCCTAAACTACATGGGAAAACTATTTTCAAAATAACTTGTCATCATATGAGCTTAAAGTAAACCAGAGACTGGCATGTGAGTGGTGTCCCTGGTGGACCCTAGCCTGGGTTATTGTAGCAACAAATGCAACCTCGCTCAGAAAATAATGTACTGTAATATTGAAGCTGATCATTAGCAAGACCTTTACAACCATCTAAAAAGTTCTTTAAAAATTGGCTGTAAGTACTGTAAATAGTATACACTTTTTTCACTTGACTGAGAACTGGAATTGAGATTATTTTTCTACCCGATTACATATTGGCACCCAAAAATAAGAGATTATTCATAATTCTTGAAGAGAATGTTTACAAAATGAAATGACTGAGCATATGTGTACTGAATACAATATACTGTAGAGAATCTGAAAACCCCAATCATTTTTATTATAAACTGGAAGTAAAAATGTGACCTACAAACAAAAGTCAATGGAAATTAACAAAAATTATCATAATGAATTAAAAGCACAATACTGTAACTGTTCTGGCCCAAAAAATAAACAAAATTAACAAGACCTTTGCAAAATTAAGATAATTCAGAATATAAATGAAAATCGCAATGAAATCACAATGGAGTGATATATCAGTGAAAATCCTTTTGAGGGCAATGGAGTTTCTTGAACTCACATTCTGGTGATTTCCAGACACCTGCCTTAACCAACTCGGCCATGATGGTACAAAAGTCAACCAACCCAGAACTCTACTGAATTTACTGGAATGTTCTGGAGGCCCTGAACCAGAGCCCAACCAAGATTTTACACTCGACCCGACCAGACTCTGGCCTATGGTAATGGTGTTCACACTCTTTCGCCCAACTCAGATCGCAATGAAATCACAATGGTGTGATAAATTAATGAAAATCATTTTCAGGCCATGGAGTGATTTGAACTTGCATTCTGGTGATTCCCAGCCACCTCTCTTAACAAACTACATACATATTATATATTAAAGAAGACTATACATATTAAATAAGACTTAGCTGTTATCATAAAATATTATTTGTAACCTTGAATAGGCAAGACCAACAGAACAAAAAATGTATATTATTTAAAACGATGGTTTCAGAAACTTGTAACTTTATGCTTTGTAAGTTATCGACAGTGATATACAGTAATTAGGAAAATATAAGCAAATTTTGGTACCGATTATTATTAAAAAATAAAACACAAAACTTTCACTGGATTCCGTAAATTCTGTTCTGCTGGAGGAGCTGTATTAATGTCATGCTCTAAATATAAAATTATACTGTTCTGTACTTACAGTATAATATTATTTATTAATTAAATTAATTTAATTTATGTAAATTAATATTAAGAGAATTTTGTATGATTAGCAGAGCTAATATAACTAATAGACAGTAAAACTAATAAATTTTTGTGTGTTGAACTTTCAGTACTTATACATAGAATGCACACATCTTAACCTACAATATCTTACATTCATGTTATAAAATCCTGCTGACTTGTGGAACCTCTTATTGTATTCTTGACTAATGCATTTCAGAAAATGTAATATTTATTTAATACCTATGCCTTTCAATTGATTCAAAACATTATTTCTCCTTAATTTTACTTAACACCACAAATACTGTATGTGACAACAGTACTTTGAAATTATTAATTATATACTTTATACATACATATGAGCACTGACTCATAACACACCTTCACACCTGAATCAGACATGTGTTATAAAGCACTTTATTTCATGTATAAAATACATAAAAAATATAAAAACATTAGTGACAAAAGCGAGGTGGTGCGTTGGACTCAGTTGTTGCTGTTAGGAGATAGAGATGGCTCTGGTGGCAGTGATGATGATGGTGGTGTGGTGGTAGGGGAGGGACTCTACACTCTACCTTCTTCCCCTCTCGTTCTTGAGTGTTCCGCCGTACTTGGATCTAGTCCCAACCAGGTCTATAATTTCAGGGATACAGCTTGCGAATATTGCCTAAATAGAGATGGAGCACAGAACTTTAAGTAGCACCAACACACAAATCACACTGTTGCCAAATTTCATGCAAGAGTTTAGGCACACTTTCGCCGTGGTCAACATGGCTTTGAGGGGTATACAGTGGCTATTGTAAATACAAATAATAATTTGTACACAGCCAGCATGTATGACCCCCTCTCATTGCCCGTGCTCTGTTGACAGGAGCTCAGCAGAGTGCTGATATCTCCTGCAGCCCACGTTTTATGGCCTTAATATAGGTAGAAAATACAAATGCCACCGAGGTTGATTTACTGGAGGACTAAGCTAAATGATGATCATCCCATGCAACATGTGCCTAAACAGTCGCGGGTCACGGGAGTATAAAAAAGTTGAGTATGAATCTACGGGCTTTCTCCTAACTGATACCTCCGTCCATGTGACCGTTTGTACTCGCCGCCATACTTGGACCTGTTGCCTACGATCTCGGTGATTTCTGGTATCCAGCTGGCAAACACAGCCTAGAGGAACCATAGCAGGCCAGTCAGACAAGGACTGGCATGGATCAAGGAGCTAGACTAGGGGACTTAGGACAGAGGAGATTTGGAACCACTGGACAGCAGGTTTAACGAGGGGGCAGATGACACGACATGGGAGGGTTCAGGGTACAGCACCATTTGGAAGGCTTATTCGGGGATTGGATTAGGAATTGGTAATTGTAGAAGTAATAATGACACATGAATAGTAAAGGAAATTAGGATTAGGACATACTATGGGAGAGACAAAGCCTATTAGGATAAATAAGGAAGACTACAAAATATTAGATGGAAGGGATAAGCCCTAAATCAGTAGTAACATTTAAGAGTGAGTCCTACAGGTATGTGGGTTCCTCAAAAACTGGATATAAGAACCGTATAAGAGATATAGAAAAAGTAATGTAAGATGCTGTATGTCGGTCATTAAGATGAAAAGGGAGACTGTACTACTAAGTGGGAATTTGTGAACTAATATCCATTAGATGAGTTTACAGGAACGACAACATACAGAACACTAGAGCAACAGGTTAATATACTCTATGAGGATAAATTTATGGGATATGAATGGCTATGTAAATATTTAAAACAAGAGCACATATGTGACTTGAAGGTAGACTTCATGCAGAGCAACAAAACATTTGAAGGATATGGTAAGCAATAAATAGACAAAGACTGCTGATTGTGAAAACCCAGAGGCCCACACACATAGTATATTACTTTTATTGAGATAATTAATGTCATGGCATGGCATCATGTTAAAGGTTAAGAAAATTCCCGACACGGCTAAAACAATAATGAATACGAAGGCTAAAAAAAAAAAAACTCAACTAGGATAACAAAAGCAAAGTAAAAATGGACATTGATGAATACGATTTTATAAAAATATGGATCATATAATTGAACAATTTATTCTACTGCTACAGGTGAGACATGTAAGAAAAACCTAAGATGGTGATGTGTGGTGCTACAACTTAAAATAGGGGAGGTGAGGGACCGAGTTACACGGGTGTACATGGGTTAATAAAGTAGAGAGGTGAACCAACTTAGACGTGTACATGGTTAAGTGTATCAAGTTGAGAGGAGGACCAGTTTAGCCGTGTACATGGGGTAAGTGTATAAAGCAGAAAGGAGGATTAATTTTTAGGTCTACATGGATAAGTGTATAAAGTAGAGAGGTAGACCAATTTAGACATGTACATGGGAAAGTGTATAAAATAGAGGTGGACTAAATTAGACACGAGGACATGGGAAAATGTATAGATAGGTGGACCGAGTTAGACAGGTGTACGTGTTAATATAAGAAAAAAGGTATAAGTACAGGCACCATATATAATTAAGAACAGAAGTACAGGTTCTTCAAATAATTAAGATACATGTACAGTAGTACAGTATACCCCAAAACTGATATTTCATAATACTAATACTGTAATCCTTCCTGAATAAGGACTAATGATTATTCTTTCTCTAGATAATAATGATTATTCTATCCTGAATGACTATAAGTAAAATGGAATGCAGAGCTAAGCAAAAAGAATGATATTAATAGAAGAGCAACAGCCCGATGTATGAGGATAATCGTGTAAGTAGTTTGTTACTACTGGTTAAGGTAACAGAGGTGAGAATAGTGGATGCCAGCTACTGAACAGAAAATGAGTGCCAGACCACAGGAGGAAACATTACAAATATTTTAGAAAATACAATGATAAGTTGAAGGTGGAGAGGTATTGAATGAAACAAAAGGAGTATATATAAGAAAGAACTGTTAACTCACATCAGGAAAGGGAAAACATGTAACTTAAGATCTTAGTATGAAAGAAAACTGAGACTAACTAAAATCTAAATTATAACATCAAGATTCAGATAAACAGGAAAGCATTCTGAAGGAAAGGGTAAGCCACAAAATAAGTACAGTACAAAAAATAAACTTTAGCAAACATTAAAACTACTATATTCAACTTTCTACTTCAAAGGCAAACTGAAAGGCTGCAATGAATTACTATCATAAATTCCTGGCACAGCAAGAATATTTGCTTTTTGTTAAAGGCGTGTACAATGTCAACCCAATGAAGCCGGAAAGGAAAACGAAGTGTTTGTGTGATTGTATTACTTGAAGAATGAAGAGATATACCATCTGAACCAAAGAATAAATTAGGAAAGGAGTGAATAGAGAAAAAATACTTTATACAGTATTGACATACTAAAGACTGAGTGTGTGTAATTACCTAATTGGCAGGTTATTACACACACACACACACACACTCTTTCTCTTAACTTTAGCCTGTGTGTGTGTGTGTGTGTGTGTGTGTGTGTGTGTGTGTGTGTGTGTGTGTGTGTGTGTGTGTGTGTGTGTGTGTGTGTGTGTGTGTGTAATTACCTAAGTGTGTATGTGTAAATCATGAAGAAATTAATATGTGAAGAATAAAGTGATAATGGTTACCCATAAAGGAAAATGAAACAAGAAATTATATATATACAGTATACTGTATATGTATGTATGTATGTATGTATGTATGTATGTATGTATGTATGTATGTATGTATGTATGTGTATGTGTATGTATATATATATATCTATATATATATATATATATATATATATATTATATATATATTATATATATATATATATATATATATATATATATATATATATATGTATATATATATACACGTCGTACCTAGTAGCCAGAACGCACTTCTCAGCCTACTATGCAAGGCCCAAATTGCCTAATAAGCCAAGTTTTCATGAAATAATTGTTTTTCGACTACCTAACCCACCTAACCTAACCTAACCTAACTTTTTCGGCTACTTAACCTAACTTAACCTATAAACATAGGTTAGGTTAGGTAGGGTTGGTTAGGTTCGGTCATATATCTACGTTATTTTAACTCCAATAAAAAAAATTGACCTCATACATAATGAAATGGGTAGCTTTATCATTTCATAAGAAAAAAATTGAGAAAATATATTTATTCAAGAAAACTTGGCTTATTAGGCAAATCTGGCCTTGCATAGTAGGCCGAGTACGACGTTCTGGCTACTAGGTACAACATTAATATATATATATATATATATATATATATATATATATATATATATATATATATATATATATATATATATATATATATATATATATATATATATATATATGTTAGTATATTTGGTAGAAGTCTTTCTTGCAAACATATGTTGTTGAATATGACCAAAAGGGTAGGATTAATGATTCTAAAACAAATCTTTTCAATATTTTTCATGTTTTTTGTGTTCACTGTCGGGGGAAGTTGAAAAATTAACTCTCCAAAGTTCATTTTCACACTTTTATTTTTGGTCTGATGCCTAGAAAATGTGTTTCGCACGGTCACTCCTAACATTCTAAAAGACTAATTTATCATACTTTTGCACAGGCTAGTAGTCTCTTTGGGTGAGGTGGTATAGAACAAGTGGATGAAACACGTGGTTAAATGGCATAACATAGGGGATATTGATAGGTTATTATATGCATCAACATAAGCAACTTAGGTTCTTGTGGCTGCTTGTGTTTCTAAGGGAGGGTCATTGGATCCTGTCTTTTCGTTGGCTCTGGGAATTGAAGTGGGTAGAATGTAATTATGTATTCACCTAGTTGTGCTTGCGAGTGTTGAGCTCTGCTCTTTCGGCCCACCTCTTAACTGTCAATCAATCAAATGTTACTAACTACTATTTTTCCCCCCCAAACACACACACACACACACCAAATGAGCCACAGAGATATTAGAAAGAACTTTTTTAGTGTCAGAGTGGTTGACAAATGGAATGCATTAGGAAGTCATGTGGTGGAGGCTGACTCCATACACAGTTTCAAGTGTAGATATGATAGAGCCCAATAGGTTCAGGAACCTGTACACTTGTTGATTGACGGTTGAGAGGCGGGACCAAAGAACCAGACCTCAACCTCCCAAACACAACTAGGTGAGTACACACAGAAAGCAGCCTGTAACAGCTGTCTAACTCCCAGGTACCTATTTACTGCTAGGTAACAGGGGCATCAGGGTGAAAGAAACTCCCCATTTTGTTTCTGCATCACCGGGCATCGAACCTGGACCCTAGGATTACGACTCCAGTGTTCTGTTATCGTTATACCTGTCAATTATTTCAGTGTTTCTTGTTAAGATGTCTCTGGTGATGGTCTGGTTGTGTGAGGAGATAATATGCTCCTTGATGGAACCCCTCTTGCTTTTGCATTAATAATCACCCTAAGCGGGCATGTGAAGGCATAGACGACGTTGGTCTCTCTCTTATGGCGTTCTGTTTGGAGCCTGGAGAGTTCTTCCTAAGTAGGTTGGCAGCCTTCTTGTTTTTGTAATATATTGTTAATTGTATCTTCTGATTGGTGTGTGGGGATAACATTCCTATCAATAATATCATTCAGGACTCTTTTCTCCATTTTGTAAGCCGTGGAAAAGAAGTTCCTGTAAAATAGTCTGATAGATGGTACGGGTTTGAGCAGAGTTTGGTGTTAAGTTTTACTTACGAGATTGAAAGCGATGGGAAGCAGCCCTTTCTAGCTGTAACAGTCGCAGAAAGGCTTGTAGGTCTTCATACTAAGGAAGCAAATATAAGGATGTGCCAGAATGCTAACAGTGACAGCCTGGACCAGTACAAGCAGTGTTGAAAATGCCTATGTCGACCAAGCTCTCGCACACAGCTCTGGTTGGAAGCAGGTCGATGAGGAACTATGTAGAGTAAGGCAGATCCTGGTCAATAATGGCTTCTCGAATGGTTACGTTGAAAACGTCATTAAAAGAAAAGTGACACAGTGCAATCCACGAAGAAGCATTCAGCACAACACCCGTACCCCCCTATCAGACTATTTTACAAGAACTTCTTTTCCATGGCTTACAAAATGGAGGAAAGTGTCCTGAAAGATATTATTGATAGGAACAATACACCAATCAGTAGATACAATTAATAATATATTACAAAGACAAGACTGCCAACCTATTCATGAAGAACTCTCCAGACCACCAAACAGAATGCCTTAAGAGAGACCAACATTGTTTATGCCTTCACATGCCCACTTGAGGACTGTCAGCCCCAAAGATCTCAGTATATAGATAAGATTACAATGTCTCTCTCTAGGCGATTAACAATGCACAAGCAACAGGGTTCCATCAAGGAGCATATAATCTCCTCACACAACCAGACCATCACCAGAGACATCTTAACAAGAAACACTGAAATAATTGACAGGTATAACGACAACAGAAGACTGGGCATCAGCGAGGCGCTACACATCAAAAAGTCAAGACCAGCAATCAACAAACTAGTTAACACATAATTACATTCTACCCATATGAAGACCCCGAGCCAACACAGAAACCAGATACAATGACCCTGCCTTAGAAACAAAAACAGCAGCAAGAACATAAGCTGGACATTGTGTTGATGCTTGTAATATCCTATCAATATCCTCTATGTTATGCAATTCATCCACTTGTTCTGTATCACCTCACCTAAAGAGAATATAAGACTGTGCAAAAGTATGGTAAATTAGTCTTTGAGAATGTAAGGAGTGACTTTTAAAATGCATCCCTAGGTGTCTGACCAAAAACAAGTGTGAAATGAACTTTGGAGAGTTCAATTTTTCAACTTCCCCCGACAATGAAGAAAAACATGAGAAATATTGAAAAGATTAGTGCTAGAATCATTAATCTTACTCTTTTGGTCATATTTAACAACATATACATACATACATACATACATACATACATACATACATACATACATACATACACATACTATTATTATATATATATATATATATATATATATATATATATATATATATATATATATATATATATATATATATATATATGTATGTATGTATGTATGTATGTATATCAGTGTCAGACCATAGAGGAAGAATTGAAACAGGTATTTCCTCAAGTACTGTACTTTAGAATATTAATACATCTTCAGAAGGAATGATTTACAAGTCAATAGGTTTGGACATATATGGGCAGAAGAGAAAGGTGAAGTGAGGCACAATGACAAATATATGAATGGGATTAGGTGGATATAAAATAAGAGCTGTAGCATACGGGCCCATAGGCCCCTATTAATACCCATGTTTGGGCCAATAGCCCAAACGCTGCCCGCTGCCCGAAACGCTGCACGTACTAGTGGCTTTACAAGATTGTTAATACTGTACTATTCAA
Source organism: Procambarus virginalis (assembly GCA_020271785.1). Taxonomy (NCBI): domain Eukaryota; kingdom Metazoa; phylum Arthropoda; class Malacostraca; order Decapoda; family Cambaridae; genus Procambarus; species Procambarus virginalis. The sequence continues at coordinate 33,817,850 of WNGS01042707.1, forward strand.
TGTATTCTCACAACCCAATGTTCCTTCTTGTATATATAAATAAATAAATAAATAAAAATAATAAATAAATAGGCCCATTATTGGATAATAATAGCATAAGATAGTAACTATTAACAATGAATTAGTGAGACAAATGTGTATCAATGATCCTACTCAAACCGCCCTTTAACTGATCAATCAAAAAGGGATCTATATTATATAAACCACTGCTAATGTTCAAATTACAATATTTTTGTAATCTGTATATAGATACAATATATATCTCAGGGCATAGATACAATGTGAAAAAATAATTTTTTTCCTGTATGTATCTAAGAGCTTTTGGGTTGTTAGTCCAGAATTCTTAGATGAAGTGTTTAAGAATATTGATTCTATTGGTCTCAAGCTTTGTTATCCACTGAGTTTTTTGGAAGTTTGCCTTAGCAAAACACATTGTACATATTATAATAATATGCAGTGAGAAAATTCACCCAAAGAACTTTTTGATATTCATGTATTGTTAAATTATGAAAATACTGCTGGAAACTTGAAATTGTCTAATGCTTGTGTGCTCATTTGTCAGAAAATTCTCACCAATTGACTGGGAGATGGCTTCTTCAATAACAAATTGTAAAGGCACTTTCAATAGGAACATAATTGAATCTGCTTTAACACAGATTACAAAATCACGCAATTTGAACATCAGCAGTGGTTTATATAATTTAAATCCATTTTTGATTGATCAGTTAAAGGGCAATTTGAGTAGGATCATTGATACACATTTGTCTCACTAATTCATTGTTATCTACTATCTTATGCTATTATTATCCATGTTGACCTACTGGCCCATACATGGATAATAATAGAACCTATTACAGTCTTTACAAGGTATTTTATAAATGACACAATTATCAC
>WNGS01042707.1:33819743-33847393 GCA_020271785.1 Procambarus virginalis
CATGTGTTTTGTTATCTTATTTCTTAGCCTCTTTCAAATATTTTTATGATGTGTTAGAGCTATTGGTCAATAATTTTTTATATCAGCTTTACTACCTCCTTTGTGAGGTGGCATGATCTCTGCTATTGTAAGTATGTCAGGGATAACACCAGTATCTAGGCTGTCTCCAAAGGATGTTTAGGGCATGTGATAGTGGTTTTTTGCAATTCTTGATGAATATAGAATTCCAGGAGTATTGGCCTGGTGCCGAGTCCATGGGCATGCTGTCTATGGCTACTTCAAAGTCAAATTAGGTTAGTTTAACATCTAATATATGGTTTGATGGTGGTGTCACATTCACAAAGAATTTGTTTGGGTCATTCATCAGCAATGTGTTCAGGGGTTCACTGAAAACAGAATCGTACTGTAACATCAGTATTTCACTTATATATCTTTGCTGCCATTTGTGAAGGTTCCATCACACTTGTGCAAGGGCCCAATGCAAGATGCAGTTTTTCAGGCGATGAGTCACAATAACGTGGCTAAAGTATGTTGATCAGACCACACACTAGAAGGTGAAGGGACGACGATGTTTCGGTCCGTCCTGGACCATTCTCAAGTTGATTGTGATGAGGAAGTAGAGACAGGCAATAAATAGGCAAGAGAGAGCTGAGGAGCAAAGTAAGGTGTAGTAGAGGGGATAGTAATAATAATAAGAGCTGCAGAGGGCCTATTGGCCCATACGAGGCAGCTCCTATTATAACCACCGAATGAGAAGGAGATAGGAATAAGAAGAGGATAACAAGGGAGCGTAGGAGAAGACAATAAACAGAAAAAGGGAGAAGAGAGAAAGAAAAGGAAAGAGAAAGAAAGATAAATGGAAGGGGTAGGCTTATGTTAGGTCACGTTTGTTAGAAAGATTAGAGCATTTGAGTATATACTGTGAAAGGGAAGAGTCCACAGCAACAAAGCCAGGACTCAAGTTCAAACTGGGTACATAGTGTATTAGAGCCAATTCAACAAGACGGACCGAAACATCGTCGTCCCTTCACCTTCTAGTGTGTGGTCTGGTCAACATGCAGTTTTGTTCTAGATTCTGCATAGGAGAAAAAGCATTTTGAATTCCCCTCTATGCCACTTATGGCCTTTTGCTCTCTCTGGCTCTCCAGGATTTTATATGATTCTTACAACCTTAGCTCAATCATTTCTATTTCTATACATGGCCTTCTTTGTGATTCATGGGAGAGACTTGGGTGACTGAGATGTTCTACAATATGTTTTCCTTGCCTATAGAGGGAGCACCGTTATCTCATTCCAGTTTGCATTTTTTTCTCTTTCTCTCCTTAGTTGGATGTGACTTACACATATTTCTAGTGCTACTGTGCCTATTTCCTCTAGGCACTGGTTTAAGCTTGCATTATTTAGTAGTCTTTATCAACATATTTCTCTGAGGGCTTGGTTTATTTATTCCCAGTTAATCTGTTTGTTATTGAAATTTAATATGCTAAATTCTACTCCTTTTGGATTTAAGACTGGTTGCAGAGTCTATTGCCCATGCATGCTTGGACGTCAATTAGATTGTGATCTGAGTAACATGTACTGTATTTGTAATCATTATGTCCCCTAATCAGATCATCATTGTTTGTAAAAATAAGATCTAAGGTTTTTCTTTTCTAGTTGGTTTTATTATTTGCTGGTTTAAGGCAAATCAGTCACACATTTGCAAGAGGTCATCTGTGTGTGACAGTTCATTGAAACTACTTCCTGGGATTCTCTCTCTGGTTTAAATGTATTTTCCACATTTTTCCATTTAAGATGCTGTAAGTTGAAGTCACCAACCAAGATGATGTTTGGGGCAGAATTTATGAGGTTTCCAAGGCAGTATTTTATTTTTGTAAGTTGGTCTTTAAACTGCTGAGGATTTGCATCTGGTGTTTTATATACTGTACAAGGACAGTCACCACATTCAGAATATTTATTTTGAGTATCAGCACTTCCACCATATCATTTGTGGTATTTAGCAGCTCAGTGCAGATGAGTGTGTTTCTGATGTACTGGGTGACCCCACCCTGTAGCCTATGTATTCATCACATCTGAAAAAGATTGAATTCTGATATCCATATCACGCTGTCATAATAGTCCTTGGGTGAGTTTCAGTCACGATGTAAAAATTGCTTTTTCCTCATTTATGAGACCAGTTAGAAGGTGGACTTTGTTTTACAAGTTTTGATGCCTTGTATGTTGGAAAATAAGAAAGATGCTATCGTATTTGTGGAAGTTCTGGGGATTTTACTGGGAAATATCTGTGGTTCTGGTGGGGGGTGTGATTTTGTCTGTATCCTGTTAAGCATTTCACCAAGTTGATGATAGATTTTGCACATCTCTTGCCATTCTAATCTTCTTTCTCTTACTAAAAAAATCTCCCTGGTGTTATACTTTATGAAAGAGAAGAATTGCTATGGGAGGGGGAGGATTAGAGGGAAAGGAGAGGGGGGGCAGGCAAGTGTAAGTGGGGCAAGTGTAAGTGGGGCAAGTGTAAGTGGGGCATGTGTAAGTGGGGCATGTGTAAGTGGGGCATGTGTAAGTGGGACAAGTGTAAGTGGGACAAGTGTAAGTGGGACAAGTGTAAGTGGGACAAGTGTAAGTGGGACAAGTGTAAGTGGGGCAAGTGTGGGTGGGACAAGTATGAATGAGAACGGTAGTGAGTAGGGAATGGATTTGGCAGTGGCAAGGTTTGTATTGAGTGGGGTATTGGTGGGTTGGTTTGAGTACTGGAATGGTTGAGGCAAGAGTACTAAACTAACTTCTTGAAGGGGGTTGAGCTTCAGCTCTTGGATCCACTTCTCAACGTTTAATCAACTGGTACACAGGTTCCCGAGCCTATTGGGCTATATCAAATCTGCAACGGAGGCAGTGTATAGTCTGCCTCCATCACAGCCCTGTCAATTCTCCTAAGAATTACATTATAATCACATCTCCCTCTAGCTCATCTGTTTCTAGTAACCCAAGACTTAATTCTTACAGCCATTCCTTATAACTAGTCCCTCTGGGATGGAAGACACAATAGGTCATCAATCCTTAACTGTTAACCTAGCAGTAACAGGGGATTTGGTTGTTAAATGATTGGTAGATCATGTTCCTGGAAAAGCTGGTAAGGTGAAACCTAAGACGAACTGTGGAAGGAAAACTTTTAAGCCCTCTGGCAAGTCCAAAGTGATCTTACCCTGAACCCACCTGGGTAAATAAATAAATAAATAATGTCAAAAGCATCAACTAATATATAACGAATATTGATAGAGCAAAAGTAGGCAGATACCAATATGCTTACATAAGTACAACTCTAAATATAGTACATGTACTGTATATGTACACATGCTGTTGTCACAACACTAATGCAGTAGCTACAAATTTTTTTTACCTAAATATTGTGGTGAAGGAGTTAGTCACGTGAGTGGTGTCCCGGGAAGCATAAACTAATATACAACTGAAGGATTGAGTAGGAATAAATGTATATTGTAACAGGAAGAAAAAGTTTTAATAGAAAGAAGGGGGCAAAAGAGTGGCAAACATTTGTTTGAAGCATAAGTAGTAAAACATTCTAAGAACAGTGTCAGTCACCTGATTAAGGTCAAGAAAGCACAAAAAGTTATCCTTACAGGGTCAATAAAATATATATATATATTTGTGGTGAGAACGTAACTAATGCAAAACAAAGGCAGATGACAATACCCCAACAACGGCATTGATCTTAATGGACAAGGCTCAACAAGCTAGTAGACAAATTCTAAGACTTTACCAATAAAGTTTTACTCCAGAAGAGATAGATAAAGGTGGTTTTCATGGCAGGTTAGTAGAAACTGAGTGCATGCTAAACCTCCATGCAAATAATATTCATACAATAGGGAAGAAAAATGTAAAAATCGGCTTAACCTTGAATTATATGAACATGACATTGTCAGCCTTGAGAACAAATGAGTAAAATAAGATGGACATATTAGGGAATTAACAAAGAAAAAAAGTCAGAAAAATAAAAGCAAAAGCCTGGAAGAGAAAAACAAAAATTTAAAAAAGCTGAAGATGCATTCAAAGTTGAAACAATAAGCTATGTCCAAACAAAGTTAGGTATGAAAATACAGCAAGGTAAAGATTTTTAGTCAGTGTAGATGGTGGAGTTTACTAAGGGTACAAAAATGGCTGGGAGAAAATGCAAGAAACTTGTGCAGAAGTGGCCAGAGAAAAAGAAAAAAACAAAAGAAGTATTTAAGGAAGCCAAGGATTGCAGTGAGCAAACACAGATATTAAACAAGAAATTGGAAAAGAACTATCCAACAGTAAACTGATACAAAACTCATTGAACAATGTCCCAAATAATTGTTTTCAGCCAAGGAGATAATATCTAAGGTAAAAATGACCACATAAGAGGCAAGACTCATGGATAAAATTGTTGGGTTATTAAAAAGTCAAGCAACCAAGGATAATGTCTGTGAATACAGAAGAATTTGTTGGTATGGAAAAGTAAAAACCCCAGTGTTACATGTAATTAAATGTCTCTTTCTGGATGAGCCCCGGTGGCTCCCTGAAGCCACCAATCTCATCGAGATTACTCTATACAAATGAGGCACATCAGATATGGAAGTATTTGTTTGGCCTACTGGGAACCAGAGCAAAAACCTGGTTACTCGCCTCACAGAGTCTCAGAGTAAATGACAATTTGCCACCATACTGGTAAAACATCCAGAAAGTTAGGAAAGCTTTACAGACCACTGGAGGGAAAAGAAAGACCAAAAGATCGAAAATGCCAAACACAGAACAAGAAAAACCTTCAAAATTAGCACGAAACCAATAGTATTGAATGGTACTACCAGGTGGCCTGGCTGACACACACACAGCATCTCCCCTTCAGTTATTTCGCTGACACCCTACAAGGCACTAATGTTGCTGCGTTGTTCAGATGTACAAGCTCCACTGCTTAAAGTTAAATGCCAGCTATCCTTTGACTAGTTCTTGTGGGGAGCCATTTGCTTGGAACTGCTCTATTATTTCAGCATTTGCTCTATACGCGTGTTTTCTAATTGGCTTACTGTGTTGGCTTGGCTTTGTTGTAATTACCTAAGTGTAATTACTTAAGTGTAGTTACAGGACAACCCTATGTTAGTGGGTTGTATGCACTCTGGGTCCTTTACCAGGGTGCCTGCTAGCCCTGCCCATGTACTGACAGAGATATCTTCTCTGGTGTGTTTCAGAGTTTGCCCCTGAGAGGCCAGGCTGCAGGAGTGGAAAGCCATTCTGAAATAATGTAATTTTATAATGAAATTAGATGAAACTAAGTGGCAGGTGATGCCACGGAAAGTCAATGATCCAACCGACACTGTTCTGACTTTGGGTAATTAGATGGACCGAATTTTGTTATGAAATTATATTATTTTTGAGTAAAAATATGTCTTTTCATGTTGTACATTCAGCATCAACATTATAGTAAATATGTCATAGGTCTTCATTACTTACGTAATGCTAGGAAGCTTTGGGTAGCTTTGAGTAGATTTGGGTACCTTTGGGTAATTAGACGGACTCGTTGTGACTGCTCACGACATCTCTCTCTGGGGAGAGAGAAACTCAGCTCTGGAGAGACCACACCCAGCCTCTGTGGCTGGGTGTGCTCGACTTGGCTAACTGCTTTCCAGCCCGGGGTAATCCTCTTGTAGATTACCATCCCCTTTGGCATGGTTTTCTGACCTGTCACGCTCACACTCGCCATGTGCGAATCTGAAGAATGCTCATCATCTTTGCTACCAGATGGTGGTTGTTCTCTCTGCCTCTGTCATGCTGCCTGTTTTGTCTATGACACCTATGACCCCAAGTCCTGTGAGATTTGTTCCCACCGAGTCTCAGCTTTGACGGATTCAGCTTCCAAAGTAAAAGCTTTTCACGCAACTGCCACTTTGAAAGCTAGGTTTTATAAGGTTAGGCCTTCATTGTATACTGATCAATTGGATTTCTTTGAGTTGATCCGAATAGTGTTTAGGGATCTGGGATTGGAGATGTTGGTGCTCTCCACCTGGACTAAGCCCGCACCTTCTCTTCCTTCCCCTGTGGGTGTGGTTTGCCCTGATTTTGATCCAACCCCTCCCCACAGTTCTGACTCCAAAGCATCTGAGGGCTTCAGAGACAGGGTAGGGTTCAGCTCTGGGTGTAGCTCCGCCTTGCTCGGGGAAAGCCCGAGCCACATCATCAGCAGAGGCAGTTGAGTCTTCTGGTCAAACCAGGATTTTTGGGAAATTGTCTTCACTTCTGCCCCCCACCCCCCACCCCACCCATCATGTTCTGAGCCTTTGCCTTCAGAGGACACCTTTCTGTTCTGAGTGGTTTATCCACTGGGGAAAGTATGACTGAAGGCAGTCTTCTGGTTCTCCTGGGAAAAGTCTGATTTGATGCTGATGGGACTATTGGGTGTGGCCCTTGGGCATTCTCCACTGCTCATGCTCAAGCTGTTCATCAATGCTTCAATTCTTAGCAGAGAGTTTGACTCCAGTGATCACCATGCTGATCAGTACCAATAGTCTCTGTCTGCAGTGGGCAAACATCATAGTTCATGACCTGGCTGCAGATTGATTTGTGCTCTGGGACATTGATCTGTTCAGGGGATACCTTGATACCTTGATACCTTGAGGTGCTTCCGGGGCTTATCGTCCCCGCGGCCCGGTCATCGACCAGGCCTCCTGGTTGCTGGACTGATCAACCAGGCTGTTGGACGCGGCTGCTCGCAGCCTGACGTATGAGTCACAGCCTGGTTGATCAGGTATCCTTTGGAGGTGCTTATCCAATTCTCTCTTGAACACTGTGAGGGGTTTGCCAGTTATGCCCCTTATGTGTAGCGGAAGCGTGTTGAACAGTCTTGGGCCCCTGATGTTGATAGAGTTCTCTCTCAGAGTACCAGTTGCACCTCTGCTTTTCAACGGGGGTATTCTGCACATCCTGCCATGTCTTCTGGTCTCATGTGATGTTATTTCTGTGTGCAGGTTTGGGACCAGCCCCTCTAATATTTTCCACGTGTAAATTATTATGTATCTCTCCCGCCTGCGCTCAAGGGAATACAGATTTAGGCTCTTTAGTCGGTCCCAATAGTTTAGATGTTTTACTGAGTGGATTCTAGCAGTAAAGGATCTCTGCACGCTCTCCAGGTCAGCAATTTCTCCAGCTGTGAAAGGGGCTGTCATTGTGCAGCAGTACTCCACTCTAGAGAGCACAAGCGTTTTGAAAAGTGTCATCATCGGTATAGCATCTCTAGTGTGAAAAGTTCTTGTTATCCAACCTGTCATTTTTCTTGCAGTTGTGACGGCTACTTTATTGTGTTCTTTAAAGGTAAGGTCTTCCGACATGAGTACACCCAGATCCTTTACATTGCCTTTTCGTTCTATGTTATGATTTGCCCGAGTTTTGTACGTGGTTTCCGTTTTTATATTTTCATTTTTTCCATAGCGCATGAGCTGGAACTTGTCTTCGTTAAACACCATATTATTTTCTGTAGCCCATAGAAAGACCTGATCTACATCTGACTGGAGGTTCGCCGTGTCCTCTATGTTGCCTACTCTCATGAAGATCCTAGTGTCATCTGCAAAGGATGATACAGTGCTATAGGTTGTGCTCTTGTGGGGACCCTGCAATCAGGTTGCATTTTGACTACTCAATGGTATTTTGATATAGTTAGGGCAGTTTCCACAGTTCCTTCTCGAGTAATTGTGGACTCAATGTGGTCCAGCTTCTGGATTCTTGAGTTTAAGATTCGGTGCAATTCATGTCCGAGGCTTTTCATGTATTTACCTGACGGCCACTAACTCTGATGGCCTCGATGAGGACAGGAAGCTAGCAGCTTGTCAAAGTTCCCCTATTTGCCCTTTCCCATATGGGATACCCATACCCCAAATGGGGTATGTTACCCCATTTCCTGATTACCAGGCATTCTCAGTAGTGTATGCTCTTTGCTTGGACTGAGGTTGTCATAATTTTTCTTTAACTCTTTTTTTCCTGGTTCATCTTCTTCCCATTCAGGTCAATCTAGAGACATATGCTGCTAAGGTTATCCTTGTGGCTCCTTATTGGCTCAATAGTGGTTTCTGATTCTTTTGGCTCTTTGTGTGAACCTACGCAACTTTTCATGGCTCTGCTTCTTCCAGTGAAAAGGTGCAATGACTCACCGTGATGGTGAGACACTCCATTGATCTTTGCACGTGGAGATTTCAAGTCTGGTTTATAACCTCCTTTATAATACAGTGACTAGTCTTATGTTGTCACAACTTCGGGTGTCCTCTCTGCTACAGTATGGGGTGCATTGGTGGGCTTTCTGCCTCTTATTATTTTGCTGCATTCCTTGGTCTCCATTCTTGTGTTTTTCTCTTTTTTGTCATAGCTCTTCAGGACTGCCACTTAATGCCACATTCTGTATGTTCTATCATTCAACCTTGGTTAGAGTCTTTTGGGAGCCAGAGAGCAAAAGATAGAAAATTTAATTAACGTAGGAAGAAGCCAAAGTCTCAAACATACCAGCAACAGAATAAGTGAGAGGAGCAGCACAAAAACTTTGGGAAAGGGATAGTGGGTAAATGTAAAACAGAACCCAGCCCATTCTATAAATTCATGAAAAACAAGTTGTAAGTAAAGCACAAAATACAGAGATTGAGAATGGTAAACAAAGAGGATATCAGAAACAAATAAGTCATATCAGGTAAAGTCTCACCTTGGGTTTTAACCACTGTACTGTGCACACAATGATGTCATTGAAGAAGAGGGTGTGTGCACACCAGCATATCATGTTTGTTAGAATATCGTAAAATTCAAAACAAATACAGTACTGTATATAGTAGGTTGAGTACCAGATGGAGGCCTGAGGCTACCAGTGAGCATCCACCATTTTGTAAAAACTTCCCAGCATGCCCTACAGCAGCCAGTAGGCTCGGTTACGAGTGAACAACCATGGCCAATGCATAGACATCTAGCTCCCAGTCACCAGTGGGTCACATGGTTGAAAAACCACTATCTGAAGATGAAATTCAAGATGTACTCTTTGAAGGGGACCATAACAGTGATGTTGACGACCCAAAGCCTGATAAAGACAAGTATTGGATACAAGTGATACTGACACTGAAGGTGAGGATATGGAGAGCGTGTATTGTACGTCTCTCGCCAGCCCTGCAGCACCATTCGAGGTCAGCACCCCTGCCGCACTGTCTCAAGTCAGCACCCCTGCCATTATCACCACCACTTGTGCCATCTGCTGTTCCTAAACAACGTGATAATGTAGGAGATGAGTCTTTTTCTGCGTTCAGTGACTTTGGTTCTGATGCAAGTAGTATATATAAACCAAGTGTTGCAGCTCTTGTGTTGTTACTTGGCAAAGATTTGTCGTCTCAACAGCATGCCCTGCCACGCTCCAGTGTTTCTCAAACTATGAGGACACTGATGACATTGTGGTCTCCATTTCAACTTTTCCCAGTCAGCCTACTAAACAACATAGAAGAGCACCTCCTGGCCAATAGTTTAATTTCAAGAAAATGGAGCTGTGCAGGTTGTGCCCATGGTGTTAGTGCTAGTAAAAGCACCACAGGTGTATTTGTGAGGAAAGTTTGCAACAATTTTGTACCAGAAATACCAACATTTGGTGACACGTTACACCCACATTCCCGTATACTGGTGATGATATGGATGAAAGTGAATATTTTACTGCTTATTTTGATGTGCCATACATGAAACATCTTATCGATGAAGTCAACTGCTATACAATGTATCTTATTGCATGAAGAGAATGAAAGACTCAATGACTGGCACGCCCTTCAAAGTGACATAGACAAAAGTAATTTAGTAACATATGGTAAATGGATTTCAATGTGGAAAAATGCCCCCATAATGAAATGAAATAAGGAAATTCCTAGACACATGCAACCTACAAGTTATGTGAAAAATATTAGAGAATGCAAAGAATGAGATCTAGGAGGGGTTCTGGATGGTAGATTGTCACCAGAGAACCATATCAAGGGCATTGTGAGTGGTGACTACACTACACTTGCAAATTTGAGAATCTCTTTAAAATACACGGATGGAAAAATAGTGAAGAAATTGTTAACGACATTTATGAAACTGAAATTTAAGTATGCAGGAGTTATGTGGAGTCTGTATTTCATAAAGCACATCAACAAACTAACATAAGTGCAAACACACATTACTAAGTTGCTTCCAGACCTTAAAAACAAGAGCTATGAGAAGAAACTTTAGGCATTAAACATGCCAAAGCTAGCAGATAGAAAGGGACAAGGCAATATGGTCACCATCTACAAATTTGTGACAAGAATCGACAAAGTTGACAAGGAGGAATTTTAAAACTTGCAACTTCTAGAACAAGAGGTCACAGACTCAAGCTAGGAAAATGAAAGTGCCAAGAAAAGTCTGAAAGTTCTCTTTTGTGAAAAGAGTTATGAATAGTTGGAACAATTTCAAAGTGTCACATGACAAAGATTATATGGAAGACGGGACACCACTAGCGTAGCCCTCATCCCGTAACTACTAGTATACTATACTTATTTAATCATAAAAGTGCCCATTTAAAACACATTCTTGATATGTACAGAATTAATTAGTTTAATGTATAATGTGAATCTAACTTAAAATAATGTATTGCGTAACTTTATTTGCGATATACTGTATATATTTACCGAGTTCAAATTTTTTTTTTTTATAAAAAGTGAGGGATAATTTTTGTGGGCTGTATAAGTTCACAAAAATAATATATAAGCATAGATAGAACATTATTTGTCATTTCCCAAATTTTTCTCAGAAACAAAACCTAAATTTCCAAGGTAAAGCAATAAAATCAATAAAAATCTATTTAAACTAGCCCCAACTGTTCTTGTGGAGCCAAATTAAAATCAATTCTACTACAGGTACTAATATTTTAATATTAAATTCCTTTTGATTCTCTGACACTGCAATAATTGTTATTCTTCAATGACAATTAGCGTAATTAATTGTTGTTTAGGTTAATAGAAATCATGCAGAGGGAACACATTCATGTTTGCTGCAAGGCTACAGCACACTACGCATAAACTAAATAAAAATCCAGTATCCAAACTTTGTCCATCATTATACCCTACATGTTACTGTAGATTGCTTTTTCTTACAAATCTTGAAAACTTGTAAGGCATCCAACCTAAAAGCCTGTTATCTGCCATATTAGCTACTGTATTAATCTAATATTCTTGTGACTAGCTGATGATGCCAAAGCAAAACAGTATTAACCATATTTGACAACATAAAACCTAAATGAGAACTTGTGCATCAGGAGTTTTATCAACTTGCCAATAAAGTAAAAAAAATTACATAACGGGGCTAGAAATCTCGAGACTTTTTCTATATTCTGTACGTTGATTAGTACAAAAAATTACTTTGTCTGATTGTTAATCGTTTGCAAAATATTGTACTCGCAAATCAATATTTAAAATTGTACCAAATGTATGGGGGTGTGCAGACAATTGTCTTATTAAATTTATCTCCTGGTAATTAGAATATAATGTGGTTGTAAAACAGCTGTCAACGATTGCATGGAATATGACATAATACATGCCTGAATGACCTAGGATGCTTCCTTTGTGCCCTGCAGAGGACTGGGCAGGAGCATTATAAATACTTTACCTGTGAAGAAACACAACTTCTACATCCACGTCCTCACGATCTTCGTGTAAAAAGTCTTTCAGGAAATGGCTGACAGACTCGTAGGTAATATGGCCACACACCACGATGTGTCTATTTTGCAGAAGAGGAAGGATTGAGGAAGGGAGAAAAATAATAAAAGATTATGAACAATTCTTGTCAAGATTGATATTTCTGATGGTAAATCCTCTAAGAGCTCACAAAATATCACAAACAAAAACTAACTGATAGGTCTCATGTAAATGTTAAAATAAGAAGACAACACACATCAGAAATATCAATTTTTTGTGTCATATTATATAAGGTATACTAATACATTAGAAACAAAATTCAGGAAAATATTCTAACATTGAAAAATGAGTATAGTATATCAAATAGTTTGAGAAGTGCAGCACATTCTAGATAACTGCATACAGTATTATGAAAACTTAATATATCAAGTTACTCAAATGGCATTCAATTCAAGCAAAATATTAATCCGTACAAAAACCTTTTTTTTACTTTATTTCCTGTTCTGATAACCATTACATTACTGTCATTCTTGACATGCAGTTATAACTGCTGTAATGATAACCATGCGTCGAGATCATTTGTGTAGGAATGAAAGGTAATACTGTATATAGGTTGTGGCTTGGAGGAAGATGTACACAAGGTAGTGGCCTGCAAGAGGCAATCATAAAATAGTTGTAATCTAACCCTGTGTGGTAGATCATCATCATCCAAGCCACATAAAGGCTATAGGCACCCAGCACACTGGGTATCACCAGCCAACTTCTCAACTACTGACACAATCTGCAATATTTGCTTCCACATCAAATTATGGGTACGGAGAAAGATTGACGCATGAACATATTCGAGTACAGTAATGGCTGGTGGGGGTACTCAAGTGTGGTGAGGGATTGAGGCTGCAGGCAAATTATAGGCATACCAACTACAGGTGGTTGCAGGCGAATTAGAGCGAAAGATATCCTTGAAAATTAATGTTGGTCAACGAGCCATAATATATAGTTGATATCGTGTTTTCTGTACTCACTTCTCTGGCAATCAAAAAAACCATCAAATTTTATGTAACAAACTAGTGAATGTGTTATTTAAAACTTAAGAACAAAAATTTGTAGCCTGAGTTATATTATTCAGTGAGGTAATATATTATATCCAAATACTGTACATATTTTGTAATATGTGTTACATATTTAGTCATAACTACACAGTATTTGAATTCCCAGGAGAATTATTTTAGTCAGTAATGTTTTGTTGGGGGGGGCCAAACATATATGAGGTCTCCATATACTTTCTGTGAAATATAAAAGCTTCTATACTTATACACTGTTTGGGAAAACAATGCTGTACTGTACATACTATTTTCAAGTAGTATTTGAAACAATGAACATTATTTAGTGGAATTTGACTACATACAAGATTTTATGTTCTTACAGTGATTATTGCAACACTCTTCATAAAATAACAAACTATAAATCAAGTATTGTAGTTAAAAGCTTTTCTTCCTATATAACACCACCAAAGCCAACACAAACTTGCCATAACATGTAACTGAGAAAGCCAATTTCCCACAGCCTCATCAGAAAAAATGATGATAATGTCCATCAACTGGTTGTCGTATAGTCTCAAGTTATCAAAGAGAACAAAAACACAACAACCGTTTGAGGATGATGAGGGGCACGGAACTAGTGCTAAAAGCCAGCGATTTAAAATGAAATCCATTATAAACAAATAACATTTCTGAAATACAAGAAAAATGACATTATATCTCAGAATTGTGGATATCGTAATATACTTTATACAATTTCCATCAAAAAGTAGAGGCATTATATCCCTGGGAGTTGTAGCACTGTCTTGCCCATCCTTGCTCTGTCATATGATGATTAGTATGATAAAGCAATGAACTCATAATATCAATGTCATAGCAAGAAGATATTGTTACCAGTGGTAATAACTTTTATTAATATGTAAAATTTTCAACATGCAAATTTGGAAAACGGCCCTCACTAAAGTTTCTAGCAATCGGCTCAGCATTCTTAACTTTCTAGAACATACACTACATGTATTAGAAAACAAAAATATTAGATATGAGGAAAAAAAAGTAAAGAACATTGAGGAATAGCAATAAGATTATGACAATGAAAAAGTTAGGAATTAAAGTAAACAACTAAGTACAGGAAATAATCCGAGAACTATCTCAAGTCCCAAGAACAACACCAAACGCACTACCCCGCTAGAGTCACCGATGAAAACATCTTTTCACATATAATAAAAGCATAATAATGAAGAGGCATTTAAGGTCAAATTCAACATGCTGTCTATCTCTTAGGTTCCCAATGCCAACTTCTAATAATTTTTAAGGTAATTTAAGATGGCCACTAATGATGGTATTTCATAAACTGCAGAAGACAAAAATAAATATAAATAATTCACAAATGTACAAACACTCACACACAGGTGCGCACACACTTTTTTTTTTTTAGCTTTCTTTAAGTAAATGATAGAACATATTTTGTGCATACTGTATTTATACAAATAATTTATTTAAAATTTATTAAAAATTCATTTTTTACCTACCTTACTAAAGACCATTAACATTTTAGCTAGCAACAGATAGTAATTTTAACTAATTTATCAAACTTTTTGTAACTTCAGCCTATGAAAATGGTTTAATCAATATTTCAATCAAATCACTCTCCTGGATTTTTCTTTGTCAGAAATTGTCCAAATGCCAACACCAAACTCTGCTGCCAGCATCCTGAAACCCAAGACATGAAAAGTTTTCTATACAAATTTACCCTTTACATCCACGTTAACCCCAAACATGTGGTGATCATCATGGTTTACTTCTTGGCCAATGCAGACATCGTCATTTGCCGAGATTCTTCATTATTGTTCAATTTTTATACCAATGATGTGAATACAGTATGATTATAATACATCTATATGAATGTAATTCTCTTAACTAAGCCATTAGAAAATTCTGCAACCATTTGTAATGGCTTACTTTGTGGTGAGGTTATCGTGTACTATGGAACTCTGGTTATTGTCAAGTAAAGACTTGGTTTATCCCACCAGTGTTTGAATCAATGCCCGGATGAAATTTTCAGACAGAATAACAGCAAAAAGAGCAAGTTTTACCTGAATTTACCCAAGCACCACAATCTCTCTAGTGGCCTCGAAGATAACAGGCAGCTGGCTGCTTCTCAAAGATCCCACCATTTGTCCTGATGATTCTATCCAGTTGAATTTTGAATTCTTACAATGTTTTTGCATTTACAGGTTCAGTGAGCAAGCATTTCCACAAGTTTATAAACCTGTGGGTGAAAATGCATCTCCTGTTTTCTGTCTTACACTGTGGCCTGTACTCAAACTGTACACTGCACCTACATCTACACAGTGTACACCTACACTAAGGCCTGTACCCAAAACAGATAGGGGCCTGACAGCTGAGTGGACAGCGCTTCGGATTCGTAGTCCTGAGGTTCTGGGTTCGATCCCCAGTGAAGGCGGAAACAAATGGACAGAGTTTCTTTCATGCTGATGCACCTGTTCACCTAGCAGTAAATAGGTACCTGTGAGTTAGACAGCTACTATGGGCTGCTTCCTGGGGGGGGGGTGTAACAAAAGGGAGGCTTAGTCGAGGACCGGGGTGCGGGGACGCTAAGCCCCGTAATCATCTCAAGATAACCTCAAGAAATGATGTAATCAGCACACCATCAAAAAAAAAGTAAAGTGGCTCAAGTTTGAAACCATTGCTCCTTGTATGTGTATAACTGACCTTTAAAGAAGTAGTCTGATCAATATCATCCAAATTGTTCAATATTTTAAGTGTTGATAAGCCCTGTCTTGTCTGGTTTGTAATGTTGTTAGTCCTGTGGCCCTCAGCCATTCCTGATATGAGAGTCAACTTAGTTCGGAAATGATTTTTGTAGTTTGGTGTTGAACTTACTCCAAATAGATATGTCCTAAAGATGAGGTCTTCATGTTTGGATACAGTAGTTCATGTGAAAGTTCACCAGATATTTGTAAAGTTGAATAACTACCGTCTTTTCCTTCAAGTCAAAGGTTTGTCTGACTATTCCTAGGGTTTGGGAAGCCTTTTGTAACTGTAGTTCCCACTTGTTGAACAATGTTCAACAAATGGTGCATTCTGATACCATGGTCCTTTTCTTCATCAATCTCTTGCAAGGTAATGTTGATGATTTGGTAATTATGATGTATATTATTATGGCCTACATGCAAGGTCTTGCATTTTTTGACATTTAAAAAACAATTTCTGGTTTTCTGACCATTAGAAGAGTTCATGTAGATCTTTTTTGTAAGGCCTCATTATCATTTTCACTTCCTACTTTACCATAAATCTTAGTGTCATCTTCAAATTTGATGATCTGTGTTGTAATATTCTCATCTATGTCATTCATGTAAACGACAAAAACCCAGAATTGAATGTCATGAAACACCAATTTCTGTAGGAGTGCTGGTGGCTCTTTGAAGCTTATCTTCCTGAGATCATTTCATACCAAAAGGTCACATCATGCAGATAGTTTTGTTTGCCCTAACAAGGGACCAGCACCAGAACCTAGCGCCATGTCTTAAGAGCTGCAGGGAGCAGGTGACACTCTGCCACCTCACCAGAAAAAGACTCCAGAAAGTCAGCACAGTTTTATAGACAACTGGAAGGTTCACAGAAAACGAAGCCATGAAAAAAAACTAAACAACTTCCACAAACGAGTCACATGAAACATGAGATTCACTCAAACGACCTCAATACTTGTTAGTACCAATTACAGTACCACCAACAAGCAGCCAAACTCAGGTTGTCAGATGGCTCCCCAAAGCAGTTCTGGACCTAATGAACAAACAAATGTATGACAAGGAGATGTGGAGGGTGGGAGGGTGGCAGGGAGCAACTGGGGCTCCTTCAAAAATTGGCATTTCATTACATTCAATGCTGTGTTTCTGGAGGGAGCAACATGGAGCTAACCACAGGAAAGAAAATAAGGACTTACCAGGAAGGAGGAGAGGCAGCAGGTACTTAAGACAAAGACAAGACATCAGGTTGGGAAACATGGACCTAAGCCACACACTATCTGACTGGGCCCAGGAACATAAACCAAATACTGGGCCACCAGCACCCTGTTAGAAACACCAAAACTCCCAAGCTGGAATATTAGCCCAGGCCATATTAGAAAAGATGGTGACCAAAGCCATGTATTTATGAACATCATGGGACCAAGGGTAGAACATTGGCTGGCTAGACTTGATGACACTGCAGACAACCTGAGAAATGTTAGCCTTGGAATAGGAAACCAAGTAAACTGGATCAGGATGGCACCCATTGAAACAGAACTACAGTAGTGGCATGTCGGTTGCAGTGAAGAGCCGCCAAGGAGACAATAAATAATGCACTTCTGGCCCACCCAACCAATCATCGGTCACTAAAGGACCCCTTCTAGAAAGAGCATGAGAAGGTTGCAGGTGGAAGAATGCATGAAACAACCTGTGCAACAGTGCTGTAGAGGTGCTGTACTCACTGAATGTGAGCAACAGAGGCTCCGTCAAAGCCGAAATATAAGAGGTGACAGTATTAGGCGTAAGATGCCGATCGAGAAATAACAATCATCGGTCACTAAAGGACCCCTTCTAGAAAGAGCATGAGAAGGTTGCAGGTGGAAGAATGCATGAAACAACCTGTGCAACAGTGCTGTAGAGGTGCTGTACTCACTGAATGTGAGCAACAGAGGCTCCGTCAAAGCCGAAATATAAGAGGTGACAGTATTAGGCGTAAGATGCCGATCGAGAAATAACAAGTCAAAAACGAGAGAACAGAGCAAACTGAAACTGAAGACAAGCAGTAACAGACAAACAGTGGTGAAAAAGAGCACCAGGCTAACTCATATTGTCTCCGTGAAGAAGGGTACAGGTAGGACATCAACAAACCAGCCACCCACACACCATACAAATGGCAATAGAGACATAACAGAAACTCCAGATGCATAGAAACTCCAGAGGCAGAACCGCAGAAAAAACGACCAGATTCAGACACCAGACTAGAAGCATTAGAAACTAAGGCTTTGCTGTCCACCAAGGAGCCAAAAGGATTACCCTCTCTGAGTATGACTCCAGACTGGCCAACACCTGGCACAACAACTGAACCGGGCAAAACAGGTACCAAAGAGACCCCATTGGTTCAGGCAATGAACCACTAGGGAGCAATCAGTGTGAAGATGGAGTGTTGAACCAAGAGGAAGCCAAATACTCATTAAGACATGCCACACAGCTGCAAACTTGTACATCATGCTGTGTGCCTCAAGGAACAGACCTGATGATTGACTCTGGGTGGCCTGGTAAGTGCTAGTCACAAAGCCTCACCCCAGAGATGAAGCAAAGCAAACATAAATATGGGTATCAGGGGAAGGACGGCACTATGAAATTCAACCCTGAAAAACCTAAAGGGAAAGTTAGAGATGCAAGAGCCAACAAAGGAAGGGTTGGGGTTCAAACTTGACAGACCAGGGAGTGGCAGAAGGGGTGAGACCAGAGAAACCACTACAATGCACAGTTCCAGTACAGTGCATTCAACTAGGTGAATATCAGGTGCCAAACCCTGCCCAGGGAAAAAGACAATACTGTACAGGCAAAGTTGCCATATATCCATACAACCTCTCAGTCAACCATTGACTCACCAGGGGCTAGATCTAACCCGAGACGGTGATGAAGCTGCAGGCAGAAGAAAGCTGCCTGAGGCAGAGAAAGAGACACCTTCCAAGAGTCCTAAATTAGACCCAGCCAAGTCTAAACCTGGAACAGCATCAACTGGGACTTCTGCCAGTTCACCAGGAACCCGAATCTGGAGCTGAGAAAAAACCAGATCCCTGGCTAGCTGTCATGTGGACTAACTCAGGGCCCAAACCAGCTAATCAACAAGGCAGGCCAACACATGAACCCTTAACAAATGCAGCCAGGCCACAATGGCCCATGCTAGCCTGGTAAACATGCAAGGATGTGGGTATAAGGTTCAAGCCAAAAGGAAGAACCTGAAGTAGTAAGCACAATGCCCCATGACAAAACCTGGCCAGTCCCTGAACTCCGGATGAATAGGAACATACCAATACGTGTCACTGAAGTCCAGAAATGCCAACCAATCTACAATGACCAGACTAAGTGCCTGAGAGGAAGCTTGACTCAACAGACCCAACCCCAAATATGGGGGACGGGACCAACCAGCACCAACAAATACCATGGAAAACTACTCAAAATACCCACAAACTGTTGGGCCAGGAGCTAGCAAAACAGGCGAGGTGCTTCCACCATACAATGACGTCAGAGGGGGCAAATGATAAAAGGACCTCTGTGATGCATGATTGAAACATCCAACATAGGAGGAAACCACTTTAGGTAGCACACCGGCCCAAGGTTCGATAAGGTAGGCATGGGCATCCATCAGATCACTACCATAGAGAGCATGTTGATAGTTGAAATCACCCGAAAGAAGCAAAGGCAATGGTAAAAGAGTGCAACATGTGTTTAACATCTAGACGAGAAAGCAGAACATTTGAGAAAAGATAAATGAAACAGACTGTATACCATTTACTCACAAAGATACGGGCAGCCGAGGAATGAATTGCATGACTGAAAAGTAGGGGACAAAGGAAAAATCATTATGGATCAAGAGAGCAGTAGAGTTAAGGCCCCCAGCAAAAACTAGAGGGAAAGAGGGAAAGGAATAACCTGGAAACGACCAGGAGGAGTGCCAAGCATCGGCTCCTGCAGATATACACAGAGCAGCGAAAACTGAGAGCACAGAAGTTGGAGCTCATGGAAGTTAGCATAAAGGCCACAAAGACCATCAAAAACAGAGATAACAGAAAAAATGAGAAAAGAGAAGAAATACAAAGTTAAAGACAAACACGAGATGTTAGGAGGATCAGGCTCAGGTTCAGTGAAATCTTGGTATTAGGGAATATGTAAATCCAGTAAAGAAGACTGCATCAAGGGGGGCAGGATGAGCAAGCAAAGGCAGACTGACAGAGTTCGGAGTGGAAGGAGGCCTCGGAGATGGACGGTCGAGGGAATGGGGAAGACAGAAACAATACAGTGCACTTGATCAAAGACAGTGTCAGAAGGAGAATCAAGGGCTACAGGAATCTCCAGAGCAGGGTTCAGTCGACTCCACCATAGATATGGGAGGAGATGCAAGGCCAGAATAAGGTGGAAAGTAGGGAATGAACCGATGTTTTCTTACCAGCTCGAAAAGAAGATGGAGAGGAACCAGGTTTCCGTCTCTGACTGAGATACAGGGGTGCCAGTAGCAATGTACTGTGCGACAGCCTCAGCAGAAGAGGAAGAACGAGAGCGGACAACACGAAGATGAGCGGGAGGAGGATGGACATGAGACTGGAGGGGCAGGCATCGTGGAAGGGAAGAGCTGAGAAGAAAGACAGGGTTGGGAAGGAAAGATCACAGGAGACAGAAAAGAGAGAGGAGATGGAGAGTTGACACTGAACAGAACAGCATAAGAAGACTGAACTGTGTGGAAGATTCTCAGGGTCAGAATAGAGAGGAGCAGAAGACAGGGAGCTGGTGGTGGTATTGGGGTCCAAGGCCTGGAAACAGTTGTGGAATTGAGAAAGGGTGAAGGGTCAAGAGAAATGTGATGCAACACACGAGCATAAGTCATGTTGGAGAAAGAGTTAAGGTGTCAAACCTGGCGTCTTGCCACAGGGAAAGAAATCCAATCACGATGCTTTAAATTGAGAATGGCTTCCTCAAATTTGTAATGTATGCATGAGCGAGAGAAGGCAGGGTGGGCATCACTGCAACTGATGCAGCGAGGCTGGAGAGAAGGGCACTCTGACCTGGGACTCCACACAAGGGGCACAGGGACACTTTGCTAGTGTATCACAAGAGACCATGTCCAAATTTCCAATACCAATTGCAGAAGCGAGGAGAGGGGATGTAGTCCTGAATTCCTGAATGAAGTACCTGGCACCTGCAAGAATAATGAAAGATGGAAGAAACCTACCATCAAAAGTGATTTTGACTACCCAAAGAGGCTGACAACAACCATCAACAGGGGATTGAGTGAACGTATCAATCTGGAGGATAGAATGGCCTTAGGCCTCAAGAAAATATTTACCTGAATTTACCCAAGGGCCACCAATACTAGTGGCCTTGACATGGACGACTTGTCAAAGGTCCCCCCCCCCATTTGCCCGGATGATCTTTTCAAATTGTATATTAAAACCAAACAGAGTTTTGGTATTTATGGCTTCAGTGGGTAGGCGGTTCCAAGGGTTTATAACCCTATGGATGAAAAAGCATCTCCTACAAGAATATTTAATGTCCTCGTAGCAGTCTTTTTAACTATCTATCTCCAGTTGCAACATGGTGCGAAAGAATGACTGTGCCAATGTTGGCATTTAACGGGACATTTTTGAGGATCCAAACTGAGTCTCACCAATGCAGGACAACAATGCTAGGTAGTCTGCTGCCTCCTAAGAAGGAGCTGAAACTAAATGTGTGTCAGCCTGGGTGGGGTTAAAAGTGACATGGATATCAACTGAATCAACCAGGTCTTTATGGATGTGTAAGTCATCAGGATGTGTATGATCAATGTGAGAGTGATCAAAATACTTAGTCCACTTGGCAGGACTAGACAAATCATTGGAAAGAATCATGCACGTTCAAGTGCATTAGTTATGGTGCCGAGTTACCCCAGTATGAGGGGGGGATTAAAAGGTGCCGTTGCCACAACGAGAGATGGAGCCACTCCAGGTGACAAGTTGGTCACCAATGGGGAGTTTGGACTCAACCCTGCCACGAAAGTGGGATGGAAGCAGAGAGGGTCCATCGAGAAAGTCAATAAAGGAGCCTGATCTGGGTCCAAGATAGCCAGGGCTACGGAGCTTTATCTACCATCACCTGGTGACTCGGGGGGCTTGGTCGCCCTCCCCATGAGCTTGTGTAAGAGAAATCAGTTCGGTGTCCATACAGCATTAATTATAAAAGTCTGGATCTCAAAGCCAAGGAATTCTACCTACTAGGGAAGCTAGAGAGGCCGAGCACTGGCCAGTGCAGGAAGGTGTGCATCGAGCCATGCAGTGCTCCCAGTTTTTAACAGGGGAATCCTAGTGCATAGTACATTCTCCAACACTGGTGCAAAGACCTTTTTCTTCCTTTCGCCCCAGCCTGGACACCCAACCATCCACCAGGGGCAGCCCCTCCAGCGAGAGGTTTGCTGACCCAAACAAGATCCCTACGGGTGTGTACCCTAGCACAAACAACACCTGGGGAGGGGGGCCAAGGCAACCTTACCAGCCCCAGTGAATCATATGTGAGCCCCCCTCACCGTGACAAGGTGACAATCTGGAAGGGGTAGGAAGATGCAGTCTATCTATCCTTCATTATCTTCCCTTATTTTGGTGACCCTGTCATTGCATTAAATTGTTGTGATGCTTACTTTACCTCTCTAAATCTGTGGTGTACCCCTGTTACAAAATTTACACTCTCCAAATATTTTTTTCGTGACGACTTTATCTAGTATTTTGTACAGAATGCATGTTAGTGACACTGGTCTATAGTTTAGTGCTTCAAATCTGTCATGTGTTTTTTGAAACACATCAATATAATAGAAAGGGTGCAAAGGCATGTTACTAAAATGCTTCTGGAATATAAGAACATGAGCTATAAGGAGATGCTGGAAGCACTAAACATTCCAATGCTGGAAAATAGGAAAAGAGGCTATATGATTACTAAGTACAAAATAATAACAGGAACCAATGAAACAGACAAGGAGGAATTTCTTAACCTTGCAATTTCAAGAATAAGTCATTGATTCAAGCTAAGAAAATAAAGGTGCTGAACAAATATACGAAAGTTCTCTCTTGTGAATAGTTGAAGAAGGTTGGACAAGGTGGAGGATGCCAAAACCATCAGTAGTTTCAAAGCGCCATGTGAGAAAGATCACCAAGAAGATGGGACATAATAAGCATAGACTTAATCTTGAAACTATACTTATATATTGTAATTACATGTGCAAACAAACATGCATACACAGGCCACATTCAGAATACAAGTTATGTGATAAGGTTCTAAAGAACCTCAGTAAGGAGAGAGAGATTTAGGTGGTGTTCCTGGACAGCTAAACTGTCATCAAAAAACCATATTCGACCAATTTAAGAATTCCTTCAAATACAGTACATGGATGATTTAATGCTTAACATAGTTCATGGCATACTTAAGATCTAAATTAGAATATGCAGCAGTTGTATAATGTCCACAGCTGAAAAACACACAAATAAAATAATAAAGATGTAAAGATGTTTCTACCAAAAACATGTGCAATGAGGAGAGGCTGGAGGTATTAGATATGCCAAATCTAACAGACAGAAGAAAAGGATGTCATTTGATCACCTGTACAAAAGTGCAAAAATGTTACACAAACTTTATAGGCTGGAATTTGTTTAATAATGAAATGGAAAAAAATTTTATGAGACAGAAGCATATGCTAAAAACAACAAATGCTTCAAAACTATGTGACAAAGATCATAGGTAAAATGTGACATCATTAGTGTAACACTTATCGTTTATCTTCAATTAGATATTTACAATTGATAATTACATGCTTTTAGGGTGTATATAAATGGCTTGCCCAACAGATACAGTCCTCTGTGCTGCAGATATATAGCAATTTTGTCTGGTTTGAGCTCTGGTCAGGGAAGGCTGTATGGTACCAATCCTTAACAGTTTACCCCTGTTCATCCGACAGTAAATAGGTACAGCACCTGGTTGTAAGCAGATTGGCAGGAAAACAAGTGAGGTAAGGCTTAACATGAGCTATAGGAAGGTAAAGCTCTAAGCCTGCTAATAGGACTCGGAACTTGTCTACTATGTACCCACCTTAAAGAAAATATCTACCTATATCTTTTTTTGACTTCACACACATTGAGAGGAAGCTGGATGGGATATTCATTGGATCCATAGTGTGTGGCAACTCTATTTTGCTGACCTGCCTTGAAGGATAGAGGGCTGGGATGTTCAAGTTATCTAGTTAATATGCACGCTGTTTTGCTTTAGTTTCCACAAGGCTTGGAATAACTATTTATTAACATACAATTAACAACACCAGTGACTAAATACTGTAAACAGACCTACACTGTAACATGTAAACCTATATGGCATGTGAACTGGTTCCTGACACAGCTAAAAGAAAATGTCTTGTAACTTACTCCATTCTTGCTATTCTGTCTGATAATGTCATCCAGAAATATTCAAATACTGTTGGGAAAGGTCAAATTGTGATTTGACAATAATCACAGGCTACTGATACATGATAATCTCATTGCACAGTAAGTTATTAAAAATAACCACAGTTTTTCATAAGTCTGGGTTAACTTAATTACATAACTAAATCATTTGTAGAAAAGCCAGGCGATTAAAGCTAAAAACATATCATGATAACTGCATTACCCTGGGTATCAACATACGATGATAACTGCATCACCCTGGGTATCAACATATGATGATAACTGCATCACCCTGGGTATCAACATACGATGATAACTGCATCACCCTGGGTATCAACATATGATAATAACTGCATCATCCTAGGTATCAACATACGATGATAACTGCATCACCCTGGGTATCAACATATGATGATAACTGCATCACCCTGGGTATCAACATATGATGATAACTGCATCACCCTGGGTAACATCATATGATGATAACTGCATTACCCTGGGTATCAACATATGATGATAACTGCATCACCCTGGGTATCAACATACGATGATAACTGCATCACCCTGGGTATCAACATATGATGATAACTGCATCACCCTGGGTAACATCATATGATGATAACTGCATCACCCTGGGTATCAACATATGATGATAACTGCATCACCCTGGGTAACATCATATGATGATAACTGCATTACCCTGGGTATCAACATATGATAACTGCATCACCCTGGATATCATCATATGATGATAACTGCATTACCCTGGGTATCAACATATGATAACTGCATTACCCTTGGTATCAACATATGATAACTGCATCACCCTGGGTATCAACATATGATGATAACTGCATCACCCTGGGTATCATCATATGAGGATAACCACACTTTAAGGGTTAAGACCCAGAATATACCTGAGGGCCACCATCTATCTAGTGGCCTTGATGTGGGACAAGAATTCAGTGGCTTGTCAAAGGTCCCCCCCATTTTTCCTGTTTCCTGATTATTTTTTCCAACTGGATTTTGAACTGCAGTAATGTCTTGGCATTTATGGCTTTAACTGGCAGGTGGTTTCATGGGTTTATAACCCTATGGGTGAACAAGCAGCTACACTACTGTTTTCTGTCCTAAATTGTGGCTTGTTGCATTTGAAGCTGTTGCTCCTTGAAAGTTTCTATGAACTCTGCCCTGTCATGTCTAGTTTGAAGTGTTTTAGTTATGTGGCCCTTATTTTTTTTCTGGTATATGAGTCCTCTAACTTCTGGGATAATTTCTGTCACTGTGTTGTATCTTCTTCAAAGCAGATATGTCATTCTGAAGGTGAGGTCTCCATGATTGGATACAGTAGTTCAAATAAGGATACACGAGATTTGTTCAGTTGAATAACTACTTTCTATTCCTCTAAGTCAAAGGTTTGTTTGGCTATTCCAAGTTTTTTTTTTTTTTTACTACAGCTCCTACTTGTTGTGAAACTTTCAATGACTTGTGGATTCCAACTTCTAGGTCCTATTCTTCTTCAATCTGCTGCATTGTAGAGTTGATTTGATAGTTGTGATGTGCATAGTGCAATTATGTATGTGTAGTTACAAGATGAGAGTTACACTTGTGGTGTCCTGTTTTAACAGCACTATTTATCATATAAAGCTTTGTAACTAATGATGATTTTGACCTCCACAACCTTCTCACTTAATTTGTTCCAAGAATCTATCACTCTGTATGTGAAAGTGAATTTTATAAAAAATTTTGGCAGCTAAGTTCAGTTACCATATATCTATGACCTCTTGTTTTTAAAGTTCCAGGTTTCAAGAATGGATTTTCATCAATTTGTTAATTCTGATACTATTTTGTACATAGTGATCATATCGCTTCTTTTTCTTTTGTTTTCTAGCTTTGGCATATTTCATGCCTCTAATCTCTCCTCATAGCTTTTGTCTTTCAGCTCCAGAAGTCATTTAGTTGCATATCTATGCACTTTTTCAGTTTGTTGATGTCTTAAGATGTGGGCACCACACCACCACTAATATTTTTTATTTGGTATTTATATATACTGTATATATACAAGAGTTCTTACATACTTGTACAGCCACTAGCATGCATAGCATTTCGGGCATGTCCTTAATCCTAATGTTCACACACACACACACATCTCCAGGAAGCAGCCCATAGCAGCTGTCTATACTCCCGGCACTATTTCCTCCTAGGTAAACAGGGACACCAGGGTGAAAGAACTCTGCCTATTTGTTTCCGCCTCCGCTGGGGATCGAACCCAGACCCTTAGGACTATGAACCCCAAGCGCTGTCCACTCAGCCATTAGGCCTCTTATATCAATACTTTGTTGTCACAAAAGTCATGAATAATTTCTTTAGTATTTTGCCACCCATGTATTTAAAATAAATTCTGAAGTTGGAAAGCATAGCATAGGCTCCTAACACAGTATTCTTTATGTAGTCCTCAGGTAACAGTTTTCTATCTAAAACCACCCCTAGATCTCCTTTATCGGAATTTTGTATAGCTTTTTCACATAATTTGTAGGTTGTGTGGGGTCTATTTTCTCCCACTCCACATCCCACAGCATGGCATTTTTTCATACTGAATTCCATTGGCAAGTGTTGCTCCATATGCTTATTATGCCTACGTCTTCTTGAAGAGCCTGACAATCATTTAAGTTTCGTATCTTCCCTAGTAACTTAGCAACATCAACATTGTCATATACCTGTAATTCTGTATTCCTTCTGAAAATTTTTTGTGTAGACAATGAACATTACTAGTACAAGAACTGAACTCTATGGTACTCCACTCATGACACTTCTCCAGTCTGATACATTGTCTCAATTAATGTTCCTCATTTTTCTGTCAGAAAATCTTCCATGTTAGAAGCCTCCAATCACTCCTCCAGTACATTCTAGTTTCCAGAACAACCTTTTATGTGGGACTGTTGAAATTTTTTTTTTAGGTCCAGATAAATGCAGTCAATCTTGCCAGGTCTTTCCTGCAAATTCTCTGTGGCTCTATGCCTCTGTCTATAGCCTCTCCAGGAAATGCAAGCCAAGCTTCCTGAATCTTTGCTCATATTGATGCAAAAATGGCAAGTGCATTTGCCATTTTTTTGCCTAGTTTTGTAATGTGGCGAGGTCCTTCTGGAGTTCCACCAAGTACTCATTCAAGTTTACCCTTTGCTCCAGTTTTATATCATCCCCAAACTTGCTGATAGTACAATTTACCCTAACATATAGATTGTTAATATATATTATGAATAACAAGGCCCCAAAACAGAACGTTTTGGGCATGCCATTAGTGACAATCTCATTCCAACTTCACCCTTCCCCCCTTGATGCTGACTTTCTTCTTCCTGTGCAGACGATGAGTCAATAACACGCTGAAGAGTTAACACCAAACCCACACATCTGGAAATGAACAACCGACGACATTTAGGTCCATCCTGGACCATTATGAAGTTGTGTAATAATCAAATTAATACTAAATAGCATATTCAAATGACAATAAATTTAGGAAAATTTAATGGAGTTTAGGGTCAAAATGTTAAATATCTCCAATAAAGATTCAGTGTATCAATTATAGGGACGGAGAAAAATTAGGTGAGATTGGCGAGTTAAACCAAAGAACTCATCTTGCATTGCTTTACCAGTAAAGCCCAGGAAACATGGTGACGATTAAGAGAAGAAAAGATCAGCAAGAAAAAAAAAAAAAAAATAGCAACAGAG
>WNGS01042707.1:33847418-33874204 GCA_020271785.1 Procambarus virginalis
AGAAGAGTTGATAAGCACAGAACATAATCTGAAAAAATTAACATAAGACAGAAACAGAATTCTCCAAGTTTGGAGTTAAAACCCAGACTTGGTATAATCTGCTTAAATTACCTAACAAAGCTATTAATTGTAAAAAGCAAAATGCAAGTACTGTGCAGTAGTGAATTTCCTGTTCACAATAGATAATTTTCCATTATTAAAAACAGAAAGTTTAACAGTCTTATAGAAGTCCCCCTATGCATTGAGACGATATTGAGGTTTCCTTGTATAGGGACGATGTCGATCTGCTGCATGACCGCGGTGTCTCCGTCACCACAGGATCCAGTTGTGTCCCTCATCAAAGCACAGCCACCACCGTCCTTTGCCACCATGGGGCTAGTGGCATCCCCCTCACCATTAAAGAGCCAACAGCATTCTGCACCACCATAAGGCCAGCAGCATCCCATGCCATAGTGTGGCTATTACATCCCCTGCCACCACAAAGTCATCCAACTAGACTGGTCAGTAAAGCAACAGCCAACATGCCCAAATGGTGTGGCCACCATTCCGTTACCACACACCCACTATCCCAGTCTCCGTGTTCTTATTCCATTTCCATGTGCATATAGTAATAATGACTTAAGAATTTTCTCCTTAAAATTACCATAAAAACTAAATTAATTAATTTAGTTTTGTTCTTAAGTAAAACTAAATTAGTAATATTTTGGTTCTAGCAGGGTTAACACTTTTTATAGCAAAGGTGCATAAAAAACTGTATATATTGTATCTCTGGTAGAGCAACCAAGACAGTTATAACATTAACTTCAATCAAAGGAAATATTCACGTTGCATGGACTATGAACATCCAGAACCCACCACGAGTAGGCCCTACTACAATGGTGTTGGGCACTATTTCCTATCACCTTTATGCCCCTGTCACACCTATAGCAGTAAATAGTCCCAGGATTTAGTCACTTGATGTGAACCTCATAACGAAAAAAAATAACATTACACATAAGAAAAAGCGATCCAAACTCAAAAGAGAAGAGTGCTCAACGAGCATAATCTGGGTTTCACACAGGAAACCTGTAGAAGGTAGATCCTGTATGGCCCCTAAGTACACACAACAAGCCCTGGAGCCGCACCAGTAGAACCAGCATCCTCGCCCCTGCGGGATAGAAGCAGAGTCCAGGAAGAGGCTCAAAGGAAGAAGAAGCGGCGTTACAAGAAAGTCCATAACCTCAGTTTGGACTAGCATCTCAAATTCCTCCACCCTCCAAATCAGAAAGGCAACCCCACGAAGCCACGTACCACATGCCTGCAAATCCGTGCCGACCATGAAACTCGCAGAACTTTGGGGACTGCAGCAGGGTGGGAGGATTAGAGGAAGGCTGAGCCATACCCAAAGGGGGAAGGAAAAGCGTGCAGACAGATCCAGTTACAATTTAAACCACCTTCGAATCCAGGTCCCTAAACACCAAAAGGGCAGCTCGGTGCTCCAACTGGTCACACCCCAAGACTGCTGCACGCTAGAAAGCTAAAAAAAAAAAAAAAACAAAAGTCACCCTGATAAGCCCTAGCCTTATCAGGAAGGTCAGAAAGAGGCAGGCACATGGGAACCTGACCCCCCCCCCCCCCCCTTAAAAAAACCCCCCAACCACCCAACCTACCAACTTGGGGGGTCATAGGTGTCACCGGACTCAAACAAGCAGCATGGCAGGGGCCGCAGGAATGAACGTCCCACGGGACACCAGGCAACATGCAACCCTCAAACTCACATGAAGCAGTGAGCTACCTCCACCTAACCTTTAACAACTGGGAATTTGAGGGCACACAAGCTCATGATGGTTCCAAAAGACTTCAATTATTTGTTACATAGTTGGGGAGTTCTCCAGTTATTTGAATTCCCAGGAGAATATATTTTAGTCAGTAATGTTTTTGTTGGGGGGGGCCAAACACTATATGAGGTCTCCATATACTTTCTGTGAATATAAAAGCTTCTATACTTATACACTGTTTGGGGAAAAACATGCTGTACTGTACATACTATTTTCAAGTAGTATTTGAAACAATGAACATTATTAGTGGAATTTGACTACATACAAGATTTTATGCTTACAGTGATTATTGCAACACTCTTCATAAAATAACAAACTATAAATCAAGTATTGTAGTTAAAAGCTTTTCTCCTATATAACACACCAAAGCCAAACACAAACTGCCATAACATGTAACTGAGAAAGCCAATTTCCAACAGCCTCATCAGAAAAAATGATGATAATGTCCATCAACTGGTGTCGTATAGTCTCAAGTTATCAAAGAGAACAAAAACACAAACAACCGTTTGAGGATGATGAGGGGCACGGAACTAGTGCTAAAAGCCAGCGATTTAAAATGAAATCCATTATAAACAAATAACATTCTGAAATACAAGAAAAATGACATTATATCTCAGAAGTGTGGATATCGTAATATACTTTATACAATTTCCATCAAAAAGTAGAGGCATTATATCCCTGGGAGTTGTAGCACTGTCTTGCCCATCCTTGCTCTGTCATATGATGATTAGTATGATAAAGCAATGAACTCATAATATCAATGTCATAGCAAGAAGATATTGTTACCAGTGGTAATAACTTTTATTAATATGTAAAATTTTCAACATGCAAATTTGGAAAACGGCCTCACTAAAGTTTCTAGCAATCGGCTCAGCATTCTTAACTTTCTAGAACATACACTACATGTATTAGAAAACAAAAATATTAGATATGAGGAAAAAAAAGTAAAGAACATTGAGGAATAGCAATAAGATTATGACAATGAAAAAGTTAGGAATTAAAGTAAACAACTAAGTACAGGAAATAATCCGAGAACTATCTCAAGTCCCAAGAACAACACCAAACGCACTACCCCGCTAGAGTCACCGATGAAAACATCTTTTCACATATAATAAAAGCATAATAATGAAGAGGCATTTAAGGTCAAATTCAACATGCTGTCTATCTCTTAGGTTCCCAATGCCAACTTCTAATAATTTTTAAGGTAATTTAAGATGGCCACTAATGATGGTATTTCATAAACTGCAGAAGACAAAAATAAATATAAATAATTCACAAATGTACAAACACTCACACACAGGTGCGCACACACTTTTTTTTTTTTAGCTTTCTTTAAGTAAATGATAGAACATATTTTTGTGCATACTGTATTTATACAAATAATTTATTTAAAATTTATTAAAAATTCATTTTTTTACCTACCTTACTAAAGACCATTAACATTTTAGCTAGCAACAGATAGTAATTTTAACTAATTTATCAAACTTTTTGTAACTTCAGCCTATGAAAATGGTTTAATCAATATTTCAATCAAATCACTCTCCTGGATTTTTCTTTGTCAGAAATTGTCCAAATGCCAACACCAAACTCTGCTGCCAGCATCCTGAAACCCAAGACATGAAAAGTTTTCTATACAAATTTACCCTTTACATCCACGTTAACCCCAAACATGTGGTGATCATCATTGGTTTACTTCTTGGCCAATGCAGACATCGTCATTTGCCGAGATTCTTCATTATTGTTCAATTTTTATACCAATGATGTGAATACAGTATGATTATAATACATCTATATGAATGTAATTCTCTTAACTAAGCCATTAGAAAATTCTGCAACCATTTGTAATGGCTTACTTTGTGGTGAGGTTATCGTGTACTATGGAACTCTGGTTATTGTCAAGTAAAGACTTGGTTTATCCCACCAGTGTTTGAATCAATGCCCGGATGAAATTTTCAGACAGAATAACAGCAAAAAGAGCAAGTTTTACCTGAATTTACCCAAGCACCACAATCTCTCTAGTGGCCTCGAAGATAACAGGCAGCTGGCTGCTTCTCAAAGATCCCACCATTTGTCCTGATGATTCTATCCAGTTGAATTTTGAATTCTTACAATGTTTTTGCATTTACAGGTTCAGTGAGCAAGCATTTCCACAAGTTTATAAACCTGTGGGTGAAAATGCATCTCCTGTTTTCTGTCTTACACTGTGGCCTGTACTCAAACTGTACACTGCACCTACATCTACACAGTGTACACCTACACTAAGGCCTGTACCCAAAACAGATAGGGGCCTGACAGCTGAGTGGACAGCGCTTCGGATTCGTAGTCCTGAGGTTCTGGGTTCGATCCCCAGTGAAGGCGGAAACAAATGGACAGAGTTTCTTTCATGCTGATGCACCTGTTCACCTAGCAGTAAATAGGTACCTGTGAGTTAGACAGCTACTATGGGCTGCTTCCTGGGGGGGGGGGTGTAACAAAAGGGAGGCTTAGTCGAGGACCGGGGTGCGGGGACGCTAAGCCCCGTAATCATCTCAAGATAACCTCAAGAAATGATGTAATCAGCACACCATCAAAAAAAAAGTAAAGTGGCTCAAGTTTGAAACCATTGCTCCTTGTATGTGTATAACTGACCTTTAAAGAAGTAGTCTGGATCAATATCATCCAAATTGTTCAATATTTTAAGTGTTGATAAGCCCTGTCTTGTCTGGTTTGTAATGTTGTTAGTCCTGTGGCCCTCAGCCATTCCTGATATGAGAGTCAACTTAGTTCGGAAATGATTTTTGTAGTTTGGTGTTGAACTTACTCCAAATAGATATGTCCTAAAGATGAGGTCTTCATGTTTGGATACAGTAGTTCATGTGAAAGTTCACCAGATATTTGTAAAGTTGAATAACTACCGTCTTTTCCTTCAAGTCAAAGGTTTGTCTGACTATTCCTAGGGTTTGGGAAGCCTTTTGTAACTGTAGTTCCCACTTGTTCAACAATGTTCAACAAATGGTGCATTCTGATACCATGGTCCTTTTCTTCATCAATCTCTTGCAAGGTAATGTTGATAATTTGGTAATTATGATGTATATTATTATGGCCTACATGCAAGGTCTTGCATTTTTTGACATTTAAAAAACAATTTCTGGTTTTCTGACCATTAGAAGAGTTCATGTAGATCTTTTTTGTAAGGCCTCATTATCATTTTCACTTCCTACTTTACCATAAATCTTAGTGTCATCTTCAAATTTGATGATCTGTGTTGTAATATTCTCATCTATGTCATTCATGTAAACGACAAAAACCCAGAATTGAATGTCATGAAACACCAATTTCTGTAGGAGTGCTGGTGGCTCTTTGAAGCTTATCTTCCTGAGATCATTTCATACCAAAAGGTCACATCATGCAGATAGTTTTGTTTGCCCTAACAAGGGACCAGCACCAGAACCTAGCGCCATGTCTTAAGAGCTGCAGGGAGCAGGTGACACTCTGCCACCTCACCAGAAAAAGACTCCAGAAAGTCAGCACAGTTTTATAGACAACTGGAAGGTTCACAGAAAACGAAGCCATGAAAAAAAACTAAACAACTTCCACAAACGAGTCACATGAAACATGAGATTCACTCAAACGACCTCAATACTTGTTAGTACCAATTACAGTACCACCAACAAGCAGCCAAACTCAGGTTGTCAGATGGCTCCCCAAAGCAGTTCTGGACCTAATGAACAAACAAATGTATGACAAGGAGATGTGGAGGGTGGGAGGGTGGCAGGGAGCAACTGGGGCTCCTTCAAAAATTGGCATTTCATTACATTCAATGCTGTGTTTCTGGAGGGAGCAACATGGAGCTAACCACAGGAAAGAAAATAAGGACTTACCAGGAAGGAGGAGAGGCAGCAGGTACTTAAGACAAAGACAAGACATCAGGTTGGGAAACATGGACCTAAGCCACACACTATCTGACTGGGCCCAGGAACATAAACCAAATACTGGGCCACCAGCACCCTGTTAGAAACACCAAAACTCCCAAGCTGGAATATTAGCCCAGGCCATATTAGAAAAGATGGTGACCAAAGCCATGTATTTATGAACATCATGGGACCAAGGGTAGAACATTGGCTGGCTAGACTTGATGACACTGCAGACAACCTGAGAAATGTTAGCCTTGGAATAGGAAACCAAGTAAACTGGATCAGGATGGCACCCATTGAAACAGAACTACAGTAGTGGCATGTCGGTTGCAGTGAAGAGCCGCCAAGGAGACAATAAATAATGCACTTCTGGCCCACCCAACCAATCATCGGTCACTAAAGGACCCCTTCTAGAAAGAGCATGAGAAGGTTGCAGGTGGAAGAATGCATGAAACAACCTGTGCAACAGTGCTGTAGAGGTGCTGTACTCACTGAATGTGAGCAACAGAGGCTCCGTCAAAGCCGAAATATAAGAGGTGACAGTATTAGGCGTAAGATGCCGATCGAGAAATAACAAGTCAAAAACGAGAGAACAGAGCAAACTGAAACTGAAGACAAGCAGTAACAGACAAACAGTGGTGAAAAAGAGCACCAGGCTAACTCATATTGTCTCCGTGAAGAAGGGTACAGGTAGGACATCAACAAACCAGCCACCCACACACCATACAAATGGCAATAGAGACATAACAGAAACTCCAGATGCATAGAAACTCCAGAGGCAGAACCGCAGAAAAACGACCAGATTCAGACACCAGACTAGAAGCATTAGAAACTAAGGCTTTGCTGTCCACCAAGGAGCCAAAAGGATTACCCTCTCTGAGTATGACTCCAGACTGGCCAACACCTGGCACAACAACTGAACCGGGCAAAACAGGTACCAAAGAGACCCCATTGGTTCAGGCAATGAACCACTAGGGAGCAATCAGTGTGAAGATGGAGTGTTGAACCAAGAGGAAGCCAAATACTCATTAAGACATGCCACACAGCTGCAAACTTGTACATCATGCTGTGTGCCTCAAGGAACAGACCTGATGATTGACTCTGGGTGGCCTGGTAAGTGCTAGTCACAAAGCCTCACCCCAGAGATGAAGCAAAGCAAACATAAATATGGGTATCAGGGGAAGGACGGCACTATGAAATTCAACCCTGAAAAACCTAAAGGGAAAGTTAGAGATGCAAGAGCCAACAAAGGAAGGGTTGGGGTTCAAACTTGACAGACCAGGGAGTGGCAGAAGGGGTGAGACCAGAGAAACCACTACAATGCACAGTTCCAGTACAGTGCATTCAACTAGGTGAATATCAGGTGCCAAACCCTGCCCAGGGAAAAAGACAATACTGTACAGGCAAAGTTGCCATATATCCATACAACCTCTCAGTCAACCATTGACTCACCAGGGGCTAGATCTAACCCGAGACGGTGATGAAGCTGCAGGCAGAAGAAAGCTGCCTGAGGCAGAGAAAGAGACACCTTCCAAGAGTCCTAAATTAGACCCAGCCAAGTCTAAACCTGGAACAGCATCAACTGGGACTTCTGCCAGTTCACCAGGAACCCGAATCTGGAGCTGAGAAAAAACCAGATCCCTGGCTAGCTGTCATGTGGACTAACTCAGGGCCCAAACCAGCTAATCAACAAGGCAGGCCAACACATGAACCCTTAACAAATGCAGCCAGGCCACAATGGCCCATGCTAGCCTGGTAAACATGCAAGGATGTGGGTATAAGGTTCAAGCCAAAAGGAAGAACCTGAAGTAGTAAGCACAATGCCCCATGACAAAACCTGGCCAGTCCCTGAACTCCGGATGAATAGGAACATACCAATACGTGTCACTGAAGTCCAGAAATGCCAACCAATCTACAATGACCAGACTAAGTGCCTGAGAGGAAGCTTGACTCAACAGACCCAACCCCAAATATGGGGGACGGGACCAACCAGCACCAACAAATACCATGGAAAACTACTCAAAATACCCACAAACTGTTGGGCCAGGAGCTAGCAAAACAGGCGAGGTGCTTCCACCATACAATGACGTCAGAGGGGGCAAATGATAAAAGGACCTCTGTGATGCATGATTGAAACATCCAACATAGGAGGAAACCACTTTAGGTAGCACACCGGCCCAAGGTTCGATAAGGTAGGCATGGGCATCCATCAGATCACTACCATAGAGAGCATGTTGATAGTTGAAATCACCCGAAAGAAGCAAAGGCAATGGTAAAAGAGTGCAACATGTGTTTAACATCTAGACGAGAAAGCAGAACATTTGAGAAAAGATAAATGAAACAGACTGTATACCATTTACTCACAAAGATACGGGCAGCCGAGGAATGAATTGCATGACTGAAAAGTAGGGGACAAAGGAAAAATCATTATGGATCAAGAGAGCAGTAGAGTTAAGGCCCCCAGCAAAAACTAGAGGGAAAGAGGGAAAGGAATAACCTGGAAACGACCAGGAGGAGTGCCAAGCATCGGCTCCTGCAGATATACACAGAGCAGCGAAAACTGAGAGCACAGAAGTTGGAGCTCATGGAAGTTAGCATAAAGGCCACAAAGACCATCAAAAACAGAGATAACAGAAAAAATGAGAAAAGAGAAGAAATACAAAGTTAAAGACAAACACGAGATGTTAGGAGGATCAGGCTCAGGTTCAGTGAAATCTTGGTATTAGGGAATATGTAAATCCAGTAAAGAAGACTGCATCAAGGGGGGCAGGATGAGCAAGCAAAGGCAGACTGACAGAGTTCGGAGTGGAAGGAGGCCTCGGAGATGGACGGTCGAGGGAATGGGGAAGACAGAAACAATACAGTGCACTTGATCAAAGACAGTGTCAGAAGGAGAATCAAGGGCTACAGGAATCTCCAGAGCAGGGTTCAGTCGACTCCACCATAGATATGGGAGGAGATGCAAGGCCAGAATAAGGTGGAAAGTAGGGAATGAACCGATGTTTTCTTACCAGCTCGAAAAGAAGATGGAGAGGAACCAGGTTTCCGTCTCTGACTGAGATACAGGGGTGCCAGTAGCAATGTACTGTGCGACAGCCTCAGCAGAAGAGGAAGAACGAGAGCGGACAACACGAAGATGAGCGGGAGGAGGATGGACATGAGACTGGAGGGGCAGGCATCGTGGAAGGGAAGAGCTGAGAAGAAAGACAGGGTTGGGAAGGAAAGATCACAGGAGACAGAAAAGAGAGAGGAGATGGAGAGTTGACACTGAACAGAACAGCATAAGAAGACTGAACTGTGTGGAAGATTCTCAGGGTCAGAATAGAGAGGAGCAGAAGACAGGGAGCTGGTGGTGGTATTGGGGTCCAAGGCCTGGAAACAGTTGTGGAATTGAGAAAGGGTGAAGGGTCAAGAGAAATGTGATGCAACACACGAGCATAAGTCATGTTGGAGAAAGAGTTAAGGTGTCAAACCTGGCGTCTTGCCACAGGGAAAGAAATCCAATCACGATGCTTTAAATTGAGAATGGCTTCCTCAAATTTGTAATGTATGCATGAGCGAGAGAAGGCAGGGTGGGCATCACTGCAACTGATGCAGCGAGGCTGGAGAGAAGGGCACTCTGACCTGGGACTCCACACAAGGGGCACAGGGACACTTTGCTAGTGTATCACAAGAGACCATGTCCAAATTTCCAATACCAATTGCAGAAGCGAGGAGAGGGGATGTAGTCCTGAATTCCTGAATGAAGTACCTGGCACCTGCAAGAATAATGAAAGATGGAAGAAACCTACCATCAAAAGTGATTTTGACTACCCAAAGAGGCTGACAACAACCATCAACAGGGGATTGAGTGAACGTATCAATCTGGAGGATAGAATGGCCTTAGGCCTCAAGAAATATTACCTGAATTTACCCAAGGGCCACCAATACTAGTGGCCTTGACATGGACGGCTTGTCAAAGGTCCCCCCCCCCATTTGCCGGATGATCTTTCAAATTGTATATTAAAACCAAACAGAGTTTTGGTATTTATGGCTTCAGTGGGTAGGCGGTTCCAAGGGTTTATAACCCTATGGATGAAAAAGCATCTCCTACAAGAATATTTAATGTCCTCGTAGCAGTCTTTTTAACTATCTATCTCCAGTTGCAACATGGTGCGAAAGAATGACTGTGCCAATGTGGCATTTAACGGGACATTTTTGAGGATCCAAACTGAGTCTCACCAATGCAGGACAACAATGCTAGGTAGTCTGCTGCCTCCTAAGAAGGAGCTGAAACTAAATGTGTGTCAGCTGGGTGGGGTTAAAAGTGACATGGATATCAACTGAATCAACCAGGTCTTTATGGATGTGTAAGTCATCAGGATGTGTATGATCAATGTGAGAGTGATCAAAAACTTAGTCACTTGGCAGGACTAGACAAATCATTGGGAAAGAATCATGCACGTTCAAGTGCATTAGTTATGGTGCCGAGTTACCCCAGTATGAGGGGGGGATTAAAAGGTGCCGTTGCCACAACGAGATGGAGCCACTCCAGGTGACAAGTTGGTCACCAATGGGGAGTTGGACTCAAAACCTGCCACGAAAGTGGGATGGAAGAGAGAGGGTCATCGGAAAGTCAATAAAGGAGCCTGATCTGGGTCCAAGATAGCCAGGGCTACGGAGCTTTATCTACCATCACCTGGTGAGGGGGGCTTGGTCCGCCCCCATGAGCTTGTGTAAGAGAAATCAGTTCGGTGTCCATACAGCATTAATATAAAAAGTCTGGATCTCAAAGCCAAGGATTCTACCTACTAGGGAAGCTAGAGAGCCGAGCACTGGCCAGTGCAGGAAGGTGTGCATCGAGCCATGCAGTGCTCCCAGTTTTTAACAGGGGAATCCTAGTGCATAGTACATTCTCCAANACTGAAAACTCACACCCCAGAAGTTTGGGGTGTGAGTTTTCAGTTGTATCTAGTCCTGGGGACCATTCAGGCTTGTTTGCATATATATATATATATATATATATATATATATATATATATATATATATATATATATATATATATATATATATATATATCAGAATATAAAGTATGTATGTATATATACTCAAACAAGATAACATCATCAGCATATGGGATGCTGGCAAATATAAGAGCATCGTTTAGGAACCTGAATCAGGACTCTTTCAAAGCAATCTACACAACATTTGTTTGACCAATACAGGAAGACACCTCACTGATATGGAATCCAACTTTGTGAAACAAAGTCAAAATTGAAAAAGCACAGAGAATTGCAACAAGATTAGTGCCAGAGCTAAGAGGGGCTAAGCTATGAACAAAGACTAATGGAACTATATCTTACAACCATAAAGGATAGAAGAAACAGAGGGGATATAATAACAACTTACAAGATACTGAGGGGAAAAGATAAGGTGACAAGAATAGATTCTTCAGACTGAGAGAAAGCAAAACAAGAGGACACAGGTGAAATCTGGAAAGCTGAAAAGATGTAAGAATGTACTAGTACCCTATAAGGGTAGTTAACAAGTGGAATGCTCTACCACAGGAAGTTGTGGATGCCACCTCCATCCATAACTTTCAGGCCCGATTCTACAAAGAATTGGAAAGTCCGAGTAATTAGGCTGAAATGCAATATGCACAAGGCTAGTAGGCAGGGCATTAAGAGCTAGACCTCATGCCCCTGCAGACATTAATAGAAAAGTACTAATAGGTAAGCGCACATGCACACACACACCTGAAAATTGTATATACCAACATAGATGGAGTGAGATAACAAATATTGGAGCTAAACTATATAATTCAGCCTAAGGTTCCAGATATTGTTACACTAACAGAGGTGACTAACTTAAAAGAAAACTTTTTAAATGAGGTCGTATTCCAAAGGGGGCTACTCAGTTTGGAGCCTTGACAAAAAAAAAAAAAACTAGGAAGGGTGGTGTAGCTGTGCTGGTAAAACAACAATTGAATGTAAGAGTCAATAATTGACAACCCACGAGAAGTTGACATAATGGGATTGGAGGTTTGGAATTAGGATGATGAAATGATAATCGTAAATGCCTACAGCCCACCAGCAACCAACACATGGAAAAAGGAGGTATTAGATGACAAATGAGAAGGCCTATAATGGTCATAAGAGAGATTATATTAAGAGTAGATAGAGATAAATCATGATGGTTGGTACTGGGGGACTTTAAACTTGAAACAAATAAACTGGGAGGCCTACGAAGCAAGAACGGAGGACATTTGGACACGCAGATTTGTAAACCTCATTCTAGAGACATTCATGAATCAACATGTCAAGCAGGCCACAAGAATAAGGAAAGGGGAAGTTCCGTCAATACTTGATTTAATATTCACCAGGAAAGAAGAGGAGATAT
The DNA here is from genome assembly GCA_020271785.1 of Procambarus virginalis. NCBI lineage: Eukaryota > Metazoa > Arthropoda > Malacostraca > Decapoda > Cambaridae > Procambarus > Procambarus virginalis. Next base: position 33,859,508 of record WNGS01042707.1, read on the forward strand.
TTGACATTCAGTACCTTCCTCCCTTGAGAAGGTGTGATCATGGTCTATTGGAAAATAAATATGGCTTGTGATATAATCTACAAGAGAATGGGAACACTGAAACAGTTGATAAACTTGGTTTCAAGAGAAAACACAATGGGGGAACTTAACTAATTCTTTAATGAATTTAATTGGAAAGACTTGTTGCTAGTCAAGGAAGTAAATGAGAGGTATGTTAAATTCTGTGATATATTCGATGAAGGCATATACATTTTTTATATTAAAAAAAGAGATGCAGACCCAAAAAACAGGATTGGTTTGACAGAAATAGTGAAAGGGCCAAAGAGGAAAAGTCAAGAAAATGAGTATAATATAGAAAGAGGCCTAACCCCTCAAACATACCAGCACTACAAACAAGAAACAAATACACAGCAGTGAGGAGAGAGGCAGAAAAGAACTCTGAGAAAGGGGTAGTGGACAAATGTTAACAGATCCAAGCCTTTTCTATAAATTCATTAAAAGCAAGATGCATTTAAAGGATAAAATTCAGAGATTGAGAATGGGAAACTGATTCACAAAGAAAGAAAATGAAATGTGCAGAACACTGAATGAACAGTTCCAAAGTGTGTTTGTGCAAAATGAGGTTTTCAGAGACCGACACCATACCAATTTCAGAGAACACTATAGAGTATATAGGTGTGTCTCAAGACAAAGTAAAAAATTTACTCAAGGGGCCAGGAAGAAATAAAACTGTTGGACCAGATGGAGTTTCACCTTGGGTGCTGAGAGAATGTGCAACTGACCTGAGCATCCCACTCTAATTCATATCCCAGACATCTTTGTCCATAGGAATCTTGGCAGATATTTGGAAAAAAAGCAAATACAGTTCCAATCTACCAAAATGGTAGCTGAGAAGACCCTCTAAATTAGAGCCCTGTATCATTAACAAGCGTGGAAGTCAAAAGACTTGAAAAAATAGTTAAAACGAAATGGGTAGAACACCTGGAGAGTAATGACATTCCATCATTCCAAGATCATATGTGGAGAAACATCTGGACACTTGGTGAGGACCCATATTAATTGTTACTGTTATTGTACTACCAATATTTCTTGGTGCTTGTTTAAAGTATCTAATAAAACAATAAAATATTGTTACATACTTTGTACATAATTTTTTTTTTCTGTGCCAGGGAGGGGGGGGGGTGGAAGGGGATTTGACTACTGTACTTATCCAAACACGACTACATATCCAATCCCAATTAGGTCAGAGGTGTACGGAAGGGAAGAAGTTGAGTGTACAGTAATCACCAATGACATACCTGCCTGTGAAAATCAAGTGAAAACCACCCACCCACCCAAGAAAACCAACCAAACCTGCCTGTGAAAACCATTTACCCACTCACCTGCAACAACCAACCACCTATGACAAACAAATATTCACCCACTCATGATGACCGCTGCCACCCATATCAATGTCCTTCACCATACGATGATCACTAATAACCCACTCACCAACTTACCTATAATAAAAGCAACCACCCACACACAAACCAGCCCATGATGAAAGCTACCAACAATTCATCCACATTAACCACTTCCAAGTCACTCACCCAAACAACTACTGCTTCTACCCACCCAAATGATGACTGTAGCCACCTATCCACACATCCACCCACCCAAACGAGACAGCAACCATCCACCCACTCAAGCAACAACTGCTGCAACCCACCCATGTGGGTATCGAGTGTTAAAAATAGCAATGTTTGTTTACACTATCACACATGTTCACAGAAACTAAAACAAATAAACATGTCGCCATACATCCTGACCACATTCTTCCTTAAATCTAGCGATGAATTCATCAAAACTCTTAAAATGAGAAAATCGTACAGGATCTTAGTTTTTCTTGACATTGAAAAGTCTGTTCACTAACGTATCAATGGAAAGGGACATCGTCATAATACTAGACATGTATCAACAAAAGCACATCCGTGTACTCATAGTATCTCGAGCGATCTTAAGCGATATGCCAAAGGCCTGCTCCACCGAAACTCCTTTTCAGGGCCAGAGGGTAAGCTTTATGTGTAGGTTGATAGTGTGGCAATAGGAGGTCCCCATTATGGGGGTCTTGTTTGCCCAGGCACTTCTATTACATGTTGAGTCTCAGTATGTACTATACATATGTCGATGAAATATTTGTATGTGTTGACGACAAAAACTCATTGGGAAAGAGACTTTGCAGCAAATTTTGAGAAATCTCAGACGTAAGGTTCACTGTTGAGAAAATTGCAGGAAAGAGAATACCATTCCTCAATGTTCTAGTGGATGGTAGATTCATCACAGATGTGTATTGCAAACCAACTGATGTGGGTAAATGTATGAGCAGTAAGAGTGAATGTACTGACAGATAAGACAAGCATCATCAGTGCATATGTAGGTCGTGCATTATGTACCTGCTCTACTTTGCAATTCTTGCACCATGAACTTGAACATATCCTCCAAATAATTGTAAAAAATGATTACAGTATTATAAAATCTGACAAAATGGTTAGCAAGAAGCCAAGTCGCCACCACACTGAGGATAATCGGTCCCCAGGCGAGGATAATCAACCCCAACAGAAGACATTGTAGTGTATAATAAAAACACATTTACTCAATCCTATAAGAAGGATGAAAAGTTGAGTCAGAATATAATTGACAGGAATGTAAACTATGCAGTGAAAATATTTGGATTTGTCCCTTCGTACAGCTTTCCTCCTTATGAAAAAAGCATTTCTGCCTCCTCTGACAAATTGAATTGTACTAATATAGTACATAAATAGATCTGCAATTCTGGAGACTACGTGCTCCGAAATATATGCTACAGTATATTGGACACACCACTAATACTCAGAGTAGACATCGTACACTTCATTTGCAAGGAGTAGGAATTTCACAACACAACACAAGGGCACCACAATCATCACATGCACAAGTGATCAAAGGAGGCTACGAACACCTTCAGGATAAATTCATTTGACAACTCGTCACAGTAATGAATTTAACATCAATCATTCAATTGCTTCACGACCCTTCTTTGGACCCAGAGGGAAGATGCCAGTCTCACTAGACAACTATTAAATGAAGTTAGCAATCACCTGACCCTATACTTTATCGCTCTCTATGATTAATGATTACTCATTCCCAATAATGTGTGTGGTCAGGTGAGGTGAACCCATGCTTATATATGTAAATGTTTTTGCATGTAATCTTAGAATACTTATGTCCTTTGAGTCATGTGAATATTCCTGAAGATGTAAGGTTGTTGACGAAACATCAAAACAAAATGGAAAGATAAGTGATTTTGTGTTTCCTCACCCTTCAAGATCAGTGTTTACCAACTGGGACTTTTGCCAATTCACCAGAAACCTGAACCTGGTGAGCTAGGAAACAACCAGATCCCTAGCTTGCAGACAAGAGAGTTGCTGGGAATCTAAACCAGCCAGTTATCAAGATAGGCTCTAAGATGTGAACCCTTAACACGCAATGGTGGCAAACTATACACGCACCAACCTGGTGAAAGTTCAGGGAGACAAATTCAAGCTGAATAGGTGAACCCGGAAGCAGTAAACATTATGTCCCACCACAAAATTTAACCATTTAATTAAAATGGGATGAATAGGAACATGCCAACAGATGTCCTGTTGGTTATGGGTCAGACAGGGAATGAAGTGATACAAACCTGAAAGGTTGAGAATGTCCCATAGGTTCAGTGATTCCAACTTAAGAGACTGGAATAAGTAAGACATCCACTGCAGAGCAGGGATGTGGACCATTGCAATGTCCAACCACTCTGCAATGGTTGGAAGGAGCTGTGGGGTAGACTGCAGTCTCCAGATCTGAACACCAAAAGTGGGATTGAGCACCACCTCCACTGTAGGCCTCAGAACACTACTCGGAAGGCCTATACATCATGGGACCAAAAGTTAGTAAAATGGGCCAGACATCTCCCCCATAGTGCCATCAAAGGGGCAAAGGAGAAAAGTACCCTAAGCTGACACACACATCTTTGTCATGTGCAAGAGCAATGCCAACCAAAAGGAGTGAAAGCCAAAGCAAGCATAATGACCCAGGAATCTGACTCCATCAGAAACCTACCCCTGAGCAAAAACAGGCAAGAACCTGCCCCAGAACCTCTGACCCAGAGCAGCATCAGTACCCTCTCTTAATAACAGATGACTGGAAGGCTGAAAAGCCACTGCTGCAGCAACATGGACCGAAGATACAGGATTCTTGGGAATCAAAACAGGCAAAAGGAGGAAAAGGACAGCATGACCCATAAATTTTGCATGTATGACCCTAAAGTTTGAAAAATGTTGAAATTAAGTTTGAAAAATCATCATAAACAACAATCACAGTATTGTTATTAATATTATCATCATTATGAAGGGAAAATCAGTGTATGATTACACTGATTCAATCAATCAGTGAATGATTACACTCAGGCTCTGAGTCCCAGCACTGGGACATAAGGTCATACAATGCTTTATGTAATGTAGCTGTGGAAAATTGCCACAAATAGCCAAAATTATATGAGAAAGTAACCTAAAGTCTATTCCAATATGCAGGATGTCCTTTATACTGCACTTGAGGTATCAATTTAAATTTAAATATGCATCTCAATTATTTTCTAAGATAGGAAACCATATTACCCACAGTAATATTGGAAAGGTTTGTATGAAAAGACTGTTCTCGGACATAAACACATTAGGCTCGTCAAAGCTGAGATAAAGATAATTATGATTTATCCGGAGATATATTACCCTTCCCATCCACTTGAGCTGGTCGGTACAGCAACAGTCTCGTTTCCTGCAAGTCCAAGTTTAATCTCCGACCATCAAGTAGTTGGGCACCATCCCAACCCAAATCCTTTTCTTAATCCCACCTAAGTGCTATATAGTTGTAATGGTTTGGCACTTTTTCCCCTGATAGCTCCCTCCATAGGTAAATTAATGCTGAATAATGCATAACACATGTGAATCTCAGTAACAGTCCAAAAAGTATATTTAAACAAAAGAGTTTTAGCAATTTGAAGTTTCATCAAATTAAATAGTAGATTGATTGATAGTATAACTTCTTACTCTTGTGATAATCTTACATGAATTATATAAACCAATAAGACTATCCTTTCACACCCAGGCAATTCCACTGGAGTAGAGAGAGAAGCTATATATAACCAGAGGCAAATTCAAGGTCAAGAAGACTTCAAATTTCCATACCACTCTCCAAAAATATTAACCAAATAAAATATATACTTGTACTATATAGTATAGTAAGTTGGAAAATTTAACTGTCTTTATTAGTCTGCAAAAGAGAGAGCAGTTTTAAGTGAGGCAAGTTCCCAAGGTTAGCGCAGATCATCATATGTTGACTGATACCGGTAGCCTTATTTAAGAGTGCGACATTTTTATAATATACATATTTACTAACCAACCTGTAAGGCAGGACAATTTCTATCTGCAGGAGATTTGATGAGTGAAAGATGATCGGTCAGAAGAGCCAAAAACAAGCACTTGTCTACCACCTTCAATTCTAGCTAAGTCAGCTATTTAAAGCAAATCCAGACAATAGCAGAGGTATAACTGATCAGCAATTAGTAAACACTGTACAGTAATTTAATTTCATGATTTACAAAGAGGTATAACTGATCAGTAAAACACCATTTGCATAATCTGTGTATAATACATCAGAATTTTGTTTGTATTCCATGGCATCTAAGGCCATGTCATAGTGGTCTAGCAAATTTGAGTGACAGGAGTGTCCTGTTCTAAACCCATGTTGTCCAGGTTATATAGACACTGTGATTCCATGTGTTTTGTTATCTTATTTCTTAGCCTCTTTCAAATATTTTATGATGTGTTAGAGCTATTGGTCAATAATTTTTTATATCAGCTTTACTACCTCCTTTGTGAGGTGGCATGATCTCTGCTATTGTAAGTATGTCAGGGATAACACCAGTATCTAGGCTGTCTCCAAAGGATGTTTAGGGCATGTGATAGTGGTTTTTGCAATTCTTGATGAATATAGAATCCAGGAGTATTGGCCTGGTGCCGAGTCCATGGGCATGCTGTCTATGGCTACTTCAAAGTCAAATTAGGTTAGTTTAACATCTAATATATGGTTTGATGGTGGTGTCACATTCACAAAGAATTTGTTTGGGTCATTCATCAGCAATGTGTTCAGGGGTTCACTGAAAACAGAATCGTACTGTAACATCAGTATTTCACTTATATATCTTTGCTGCCATTTGTGAAGGTTCCATCACACTTGTGCAAGGGCCCATGCAAGATGCAGTTTTTCAGGCGATGAGTCACAATAACGTGGCTAAAGTATGTTGATCAGACCACACACTAGAAGGTGAAGGACGACGATGTTTCGGTCCGTCCTGGACCATTCTCAAGTTGATTGTGATGAGGAAGTAGAGACAGGCAATAAATAGGCAAGAGAGAGCTGAGGAGCAAAGTAAGGTGTAGTAGAGGGGATAGTAATAATAATAAGAGCTGCAGAGGGCCTATTGGCCCATACGAGGCAGCTCCTATTATAACCACCGAATGAGAAGGAGATAGGAATAAGAAGAGGATAACAAGGGAGCGTAGGAGAAGACAATAAACAGAAAAGGGAGAGGAGAGAGAGAAAGAAAAGGAAAGAGAAAGAAGATAAATGGAAGGGGTAGGCTTAGTTAGGTCACGTTTGTTAGAAAGATTAGAGCATTTGAGTATATACTGTGNATTATAATAAATATTAATAATGCTAGATGTAATATTATTATTATTATAATGCTATTTTATTATTACTACTGTATAGTACAGCTTTATAATATTACTGTTATTATTATTATTATTATTATTATTATTATTATCATCATTACAGTAAACTTCTCAATATCCAGACTATGCATATCCCAAACTCGCCAATATCCAGACTTTTTCTTATATCATGCCCTTAAAAGTTCAATGACAAGCTGGTAACTACACACCACGAGCGTAGCTCTCATCCTGTAACTACACTTAGGTAATTACACTTAGGTAATTACTATGCAGCATCTGGATGCGACAGCACACTTTCCCATTTAGATTCAGTCATTATCTACCAGCAGACAAATGCATTATACTCACATTATCCAAGATAAATATGTTTTTACATCCTAAAGTTCTAACCTCGAATTGTGCATGGAAGTTAATGATAAGGAATTGAAAAGCAACTGTGTACAGATAATGTATGGAAACACCTAGTAATGTGGGATAAGTGATTACTTTAATTTCATGTAACTAGAAGATAATGTGTGGATTATTTGATTGTGTTGCATTACACTACTGTATCCCATGCTCTTTACCTTCAAGCAAAGTGCTACTAAATAATGTCTGTAGTACTTTTTAGTATTTAAATTTGTGCATCATTTGACAAATAATCTTTAGGGGACTGGATCCTGAGAAATATTGGAGATGAGAGTGAAATATCTTTACATTCAGGTTCTCTTGAAAGATTACCATCACACGGTCTATCTAATTCCCCAAAGCTTCCTAGCATTACGTAAGTAATGAAGAAATATGATATATTTACTCTCTATATTGTTGGTGTTGAATGTAGAACATGAAAAAACATATTTTTAATCCGAAATAATATAAATTTATAACAAAATTAGACGCAACTAAGTGGCATGAGAGGCCATAGGAAGTCGACGATCGAAGCGACAATGTTGTGGAGCGACTTATCCAAGATGAACAAATTCAAGATATATTGTTGCCTAGAGGTTATATAAAGTTATGTTTGGATAGGTTATGTTTAGTTAGGTTGGTTAGGTTAAGTAGGTACTGGAGGCTAATATGCCTTAATATGTAAAAGATAATATTACAAGCAGACCTTGCAGTAATATTACAAGCAGACCTTGTAAGCTGAAGCTTACAAGGTCTGCTTGAAGCACGTGCCGGTGAGGAGGGGCAGAAAGAGGAACACTCTAGAAAGAGAACGCAGACGACTGTACAGGAGAAGGAAAAAAATAACGGAAATGCTTCGGCAGACACAACTATCACAAGCAAGGAAAATAAGCCTAAGCAGGGAGATCGAAGAAATCGAACAAACGTTGAAGTGATCATATGAGTCTGAGGAAATGGAATTGGAACAGAGAGCTATACAAGAGATAAGGAAAAATCCGAAATATTTTTTCACATACGCTAAATCAAAATCCAAAACCTCGACCAGTATTGGACCGTTAATTACAAATGAAGGTACGTACACAGAAGACAACAAAGAGATTAGTGAAATTCTAAGAAGCCAGTATGAGGCTATGTTTAGCACACCAATTAACAACATGAAAGTTGATGACCCAGACAGCTTCTTTATGAATGACATTCAAGCTGCAGATAATATAACGGATATTACCACAAACTCGGAAGACTTTGAAAGAGAAATTGACAATATGCCCATGCACTCAGCCCCTGGGCCTGACTCATGGAATTCAATATTCATAAAGAAATGTAAAGTACCAGTAGCGAGAGCACTCAGCGTAATATGGAGAAAGAGCCTGGATACAGGGGAGATACCAGCAGCACTTAAATCTGCAGATATAGCTCCGTTGCACAAGGGGGGGAGTAAAGCCTTGGCAAAAAATTATAGGCCAGTTGCACTAACATCACACATAATAAAAGTGTTTGAAAGAGTGATTAGGAATCAAATTTCTAGTTTTATGGAAAACAATGAATTGCACAATCCAGGACAACATGGATTTAGAGCGGGAAGATCCTTTCTGTCACAGTTACTCAACCACTATGACAAAATCACAGAAGCCCTAGAAGAAAAGCAAAATGCAGATGTTGTATACACAGACTTTGCAAAGGCGTTCGACAAATGTGACCATGGGGTGATAGCTCACAAAATGAGGTCAATGGGTATAACTGGAAAAGTAGGACGCTGGATACTCAATTTCCTGTCGAACAGAACACAAAGAGTAACAGTCAATCAGATAAAATCGAGTCCAAGCGATGTTAAAAGCTCTGTACCTCAAGGTACAGTCCTTGCACCGCTACTGTTCCTTATTCTCATATCTGATATAGACAAAAATACACATCACAGCTTCGTGTCATCCTTCGCAGATGACACAAAAATCAGCATGAAAATTACCTCTGCTGAAGACATTGAAAAACTACAAACAGATGTCAACAAAGTTTTCGATTGGGCAGCAGAAAATAATATGATGTTTAACAGTGATAAATTTCAGGTACTCAGGTACGGCAAAAATGAGGATCTGAAACATAATACAGGGTACAAAACACAATCAAATCTTCCCATAGTAGAAAAACAGCATGTCAAGGATTTGGGAATAATGATGTCCGACGATCTAACGTTTAGGGAGCATAACCAAGCAAATATCGCATCAGCCAGAAAAATGATCGGATGGATTACGAGAACTTTCAAATCCAGGGATCCCATCACAATGGTTGTACTCTTCAAGTCACTTGTGTTGTCCCGTCTCGAATACTGCTCAGTACTCACTTCCCCCTTCAGAGCAGGAGAGATTGCTGAAATAGAGGGAATACAGAGAACATATACGGCACGCATAGACGAGATAAAACACCTAAATTATTGGGATCGTCTCAAAGCTCTCCAAATGTACTCTCTAGAAAGGAGACGAGAGAGATACCAAATAATATACACGTGGAAAATACTGGAGGGCCAGGTCCCAAATCTGCACAGTAAAATAACAACGTACTGGAGTGAACGATATGGAAGAAAATGCATGATTGAACCAGTGAAGAGCAGAGGTGCCATAGGCACAATCAGAGAACACTGTATAAACATCAGAGGTCCGCGGTTGTTCAACGTCCTCCCAGCGACTATAAGAAATATTGCCGGAACAACCGTGGACATCTTCAAGAGAAAACTGGACTGTTTCCTAAGAGAAGTCCCGGATCAGCCGGGCTGTGGTGGGTATGTGGCTCTGCGGGCCGCTCCAAGCAACAGCCTGGTGGATCAAACTCTCACAAGTCGAGCCTGGCCTCGGGCCGGGCTTGGGGAGTAGAAGAACTCCCAGAACCCCATCAACCAGGAATCAACCAGGTATCATGCCAGCAAACATTGTCACTTGGACTGTTGACTTGCTTTGGCATCACCAGCTTCTTATTTTCGTCTAATTTCATTATAAAATGATACTTTTTCAGAGTAAAAATATGTTTTTCATGTTCTACATTCAGAACAAACATTATAATGAATAAATATATAATATTTATTCATTACTAACATAATGCTAGAAAGCTTTGTGTAGCTTTGAGTAAGTTTGAGTAGTTTTGGGTAATTAGATGGACCCAGATCACATAATAGACCAAAATTATTATTTTGTTCAAGAGTAAATTCACCTGTATAGAATGGACAAAATCCTGGTATGAACAGTAACTCCTTTAACATTTCTCTAATCACATGCAAAATACATTTTGCATTAAAGACACTACTAGGCTTGGGGAATTAGTTGAAGGCTTGGATCATTTATCATATTTAAAATCAAATAATATATATTTTTCATTTTGAGTTGGTGCACTTTATAGTTCCCCTAGGTATGGGCCTGGCTAAATTTGAAAATAAGTTTTCACGGCTAGGATACACAAGATAAGCTAAGGTGATATCTTGTTACAGGTAAGTTCCCCAGGTAGATGTTCAATATATGGTGATTTGAAATTTACCTAAAGTGTGTGGACAAAATCAGGCTATGAATGGTAACTTACCTACCTACCCAGGCTTTGTGCCCTGGAGAGATTGACAATCAGAGTGCAACTCAATAGTCTCAAGAGACTGAAGGGTGCCTACTGCTGTACAGTACTAGGTTATATCTACATATCTGGATTGGCCTCCCTCTCTACTTTCTGGATATAGAGACATTTACTATATTATTATTATTATTGTATTATTATTATTATTAGTCATTGACCCCATATTTGAACACAGCAAGACCTAAGCCCCAAACAAATTAAAACTGAACTTTCAACAAATTACAAAATTAACTAAAACAAATTCCTAATGTTTTGCTCTAAGTCTTAATACTTCTTTTCATTTGCAGAGTAGTTCACTTAAATTTGCCTGGCAAGACTATTTTTAATGATGAATATTAATGGAAAACATTTATTTTAACATCTTGTAATCTTTCATTGACTGCTAAGTCTGGCTCTGCTATCATTACTTTTAAGTTGGCAAAACTGAGAGTACCAGTATTTAAAATTTGATTTTCTTGATTTAGCTCCTTACATTTATGTTATTGGTCAATATATTTTTACAGTATTATTATTAATATTATTAGTATTATTAATATTAAAAAATATGTTTGTAAATCATTTAATTTGGAAAATTGAACAAATGACTGGAACTACTTATTAACATTTTTCCTTTTAGAAAAGTGATATATTCAGGAAAGCAATGTTAAATATTGGGTCAATGCTATATTGCTGTATTACTGTATTATTATTATTATTATTATTATTATTATTATTATTATATAACTGCAATAATACATTTTTAAATGCTTGGCACAGTTCAAACTGGGACCCCCACAATGTCCCAGACCCCCCACATTACCAGTCCTCCTTGAAGAGACATAAGGTTTAAAACACAAGAATCAACTGATTACATTTGGATTTGTTAAAGTGCCATATGACACTCCAATTCACAACCGATGTAAACCTCTCTCTCATTCAGAAACGATAACATTGTCCCATACACTCTCATCCATCCACGTGAAGCTCACAATGGCATGAAACAATATATCAGATCTTTGTGTAACTCAAGCAACTCCAATATGTCATAGTCCAACATACTACCACTTCTTCATGAAGAGAAACAAGCGAAATTCTTGTCGTATTAGTGGCTTTAGCATAGTATGTACGGTACTAGCTCTATCTAGAAATCTAACATCCTGTTTATAACTCATTTTGAATGTATGTACCTGAATGAATGTATGTACCTGAATAAACATTATCATTAAACATTCAAGAATAAACAGGTTTTACCTGGATTTGTGAGATCAGTCAATTCTTTGGTTCTAATTCTTAAATCTCTTCATGGAGGAGTAGTAGCTTGTGAGTTTAGGACACCTTATATCAAGGCACAAAACACTTTATAAATGTACTTCTTATTTACCAATACTGTGAGCTTCATTTGATTTACATTACTCATTAATTTAAAAAACTCTAAATTCAAAACCTTCATACTCATAAATCCTGAGTGTGGCATTCTCAAGCTCTCACATGCATAGTCTACCTTTGAATAAAAGTGTTGAAAATCTGCTCCTCAAAATTATTTGATAAACTTACGGAATATACAAGCAGTGCTTTAGAGTGTTAAAAAGATACAGCATTGAAGGAGGAGCTTTTGTAAAAGATGATAGTCTTTGTTTATTGAAGAGATTCTTGTAATCTTCAGCTCTTCCATTAAAAGAAGTGTCATCTGTATAAACAGCTTCTCCAACAATATGTTTTTTTCAACAATTTGTTGCTAGATTCTGCTCTTCAGATTTCACTAAGTATTTTATAAACTCAAAAAAATCCTTTAGTCAACTCAAAGATAGCAAACATTGTATCATAATGAGTTAAACTTACTACAGTACAGTATTAATAAGGAAGTGACTACCGTACATAAAAACTTTTGATCTTATTACCCTTTCATCATAAGATGAAATAAAAATTAGCACAGCTTTCATATTCATTATTAGATTAATTTTTCATATATGTTTTCTAATAGTGACTAAAATTAGTAGCAATTTTTCCTAAATCTGAATCATGCTAGATAATGGACAGAATATTAGATCTGTTGTCCGCATATTACTAATGTGTATGTGTTTGTGTATGTGTGTGTGTGTGAGTGAGTGATGTTTGCAGTGATATTCAAACACATTTTCAGACCCTAATCAGCAGACTGAAATGGATTTTTTTTTATACTGAAACCCACAGTTTAACAACATTTAATTGCCATTCTCATTGCTTACTTTGTTATCATTATCTGGATGCAACTAGTGATTATAGTTACAACTAAAAGAAATGAAAGAATAACCATATTTTAGTTTCTACTATGACACCTTTGCTAAAATCCTATAAATACCTTGCAGTTTCTAATGAAAACAAGTGAGATGCTGATAATTTCTAGTTTAAACTGCAATAATGTATTTAAAAATGACATGAAATTATGTGATAATTATAATACAGGTAATATAAACAAAGATACTAATACTGTACAATATTGCACAATGAAATGGAAACTGAGCAAAAGCAACATTCATTACAACAGATTTAGAGCATCATTAAAATAGTCAGACTCAGAACTTTAGATTGCACTGTGGTGTTGCTTGTGGTCTCACATAAATAGTGCCAAGCTGAGAGGGCTAAATCAGTTTGCCATGCTACATATGTAGGCTACTAAAATTTAGTTATTCCAAATATTTATGAAGAGGTTTCATTATAATCCCTCATCTAGCAAATACTGACATAATACATTAACGTAAATTTTTTACAGTACAAGCAACAGCGAGTGGTCATGAATATCTAACACGAAACTATCTGTATCCGGAAAGTACAGAGACAATAAATCCCCTGAAGAATGTTGACTGTCAAGTTTATGGTAAATCACCCACTGCTTGTATATGAATGTATAGATAAATGTTGTGAGTGTGCATTGTATGTGTCGGGACATTACACAGGTTTATTGGGAACTTAATGGACTTTCATAACGCACAAGTATCTGGTCAACTTTCCACAGAGGTTGCATGGAAAATATTTCAGTGTAAACATCTGGGGGTTTTGTTGATGCTTCAGTCCAGCAAAAGGTCAACAGACAATCCATGTGCACATACGGATGGCTGGAGCATCATGTAGTATGGGTCCCAAGCCATATTCACTGTGGGTGGTGGGGCTTAAGCAAGGTGGAGTGTTCAGACTCTTGCAAAACAAGTATGGATTTAGTAGCATTATAGGCATAGGCTCAAAATCAAAATAATTAGCTCAAGAGTTGAAAAGAACATCCATACAGAGATGCAAATGAAATACACATAAGCAGCCATGGTTACACAATATGAATAACCATTTAAACGAGCTCATAACTTTTCCTTAGTACAGTATGCAGTTTATATCGGTTTATGAAAAAATAAGTAAATAAATAAACTGGCAAGCAAACCATCTAATAAAGTCATTCTCTTGAAGTTAAACGGAACATAATATTTCTTAGTGTAATAAAGGCAGAGTCGAAAACAGTCTACCTTTCCTAACACACCTTTATCATTCCGATGCGACAAGATACTGTGGCCGCGTTCATATGACCGAGAGGAGTATAAGAGTATTGGGCTTGAACAAACCAATAGGTGCAATGGATCCTGAATCAAGCCAGCTAAGAGGAAAATAAAAGTCTTTCACTACCTCCGAATCAGTCCAGAGTAAACGAAATAATGAAATGGAAAAATGAAGACATGCATATGAAAGAATTCCAGAAATGATAGTGAATTTGTGTTAATAATATCTCACTGATAACAGTAATTGGAATAATGATATTATCATTATCATTACTATTTATTGTAATTGTCATTACTATAATAGTAATGATAATGATAATATCATTATTCCAATTACTGTTATCAGTATATTTATTAAAACAAAATTCAATCTCATTTCTGAATTCTTTCATATGCATGTCTTCATTTTTCCATTTCATTATTTC
>WNGS01042707.1:33874304-33889881 GCA_020271785.1 Procambarus virginalis
CAATAAGTACCTGGTAAAATCTGGCAGGAAACCGTCAATACGTACATTTAGTGCAAGTGTTGTGTCACAGTTGCTTGAAAAGTATGGCAAGGAGGGCTCCATTGCTCCGTGCAGGGTGCAAGCACCAATGCCACATGCAGCTCCAGACAGAGTGAGGGGTAACGAGAACTTCGGAGTACACATGCTCGAATATATGCCAGGAACTGCATCACGGGAAAAGGGTAAACGTGCGTGTATAGTATGCATGAACACTACCCGCAGAGAACAAAAACGAAGATGCATCAGCACTTGGTGCATGGAGTGCAAGGTGCCACTATGCCCCGTTGGCTGTTTCGCTGCATATATCACACACTCGCGGAGTATTGAGTGTGTTTATGATGTGTGTATATAGTGTGTGATACTGTATAGTGTGTATATAGACTGTAAATATAAATATATTACCATGATACATTGGAAATATGTGCAGGATAAGTGAATACTTTTATGATGCACATAACACAGTGTCTACGGACAGCACGGATGTTCTACTGCCATAATATAGTGTACGTGTTTATTGTACATAGGATTACCACGTAAAAACAAAGAAAATGTATTTGGAACTGTGCACAAAAAATGAACAAAAATATCCCCGCCCCAGGTGCCCTACTGGCCCTGGGAGCTAACGACATGGGCGCACGGGAAATGATGTCACGCGCCAACTTACAGACTCCATAGCAGCCAAAGTAAGTACAATTTCGACTTTCCGTTAACATACCCGCACTCAGGAAAGGGTTTTGACACTTTCAGAAATAAAAATAATTTTTTCCAGAGAATTTATTTCATGCACACTGGGGGGATGTCATATTTGGAAGCCGAGTAGTTGAAGGGTTAAAAACAATTCTGAAGTTAGAAAGCATGGCATAGGCTCCTCACACTTTATTTATATGGTCCTCAGGTGATAGTTTTTTTATCCAGAACCACCCCTAGATCTCTTTCTTTATCAGAAGTCTTTAATAATTTTCCAAATAATTTACAGTTTGTGTGGGGTCTATATTCTCCTAATCTACATTCCATAACATGGCATTTATTTATATTCAATTCCAATTTGCCAAGTGGTACTCCAAATACTTATTTTCTCCAGGTCTTCTTGAAGGGCATTACAATCATCTAAGTTACTTATCCTTCCTATTATCCTAGCATCATAAGCAAACATGTTCACATAATTCTGTATTCCATCTGTTAAGATTATTTGTGTAGATAATAAACATCACTGGTGCAAGAACTGAACCCTGTGGTACTCCGCTTGTGACATTTCTCCAGTCCGATACACTTCCTCTTATTATTGCCCTCATTTTTCTATCAGTCAGAAAATTTTTCATCCGTATTAGCAGCTTACCCGCCACCCCTCCAGTGTGTTCCAGTTTCCAGAACAACCTCTTATGTGGAACTCTGTCGAAAGCCTTTTTTAGATCTAGATAGATAGATGCAGTCAACCCAACCATCCCTTTCCTGTAAAATCTCTGTGGCTCGATCATAGAAACTAAGTAAATTTGATACACAGAATCTACCAGATCGAAAGCCATACCGTCTGTCTGATATTATATCGTTTCTCTCCAGGTGTTCTACCCATTTAGTTTTAATGATTTTTCCAATATTTTGACTATTACACTTGTCAATGATACAGGTCTATAATTGAGGGGGAGGGGGGGTCTTCGCTGCTGCCAATTTTGTAGACTGGAATTATGTTAGCCATTTTCCACACATCTGGTACGACTCTTGTACACAGGGAAGTCTAAAAAATCAGCTGAAGTGGTATGCTGAGCTCAGGTGCACATTCTCTCAGAACCCATGGTGAAACTCCATCTGGACCAACTGCTTTGTTCTTATTTAGCTCCTTGAGCATTTCTTCCACTTCAACTCTAGACACTGCTATGTGCTCTACGTTGTTCTCTGGAATTCTTATTGTGTCTGGTTCCCTGACGATCTCATTTTGTACAAACACACTTTGGAACTTTTCGTTTAATGTTTCACACATTTCCTTTGAATTTTTCATGTATTTTTCCCCCATTTTTAACCTCTGAATATTATCCTTTACCTGCAGCTTGCTTTTAATGAATTTATAGAAAAAGCCTGGATCTGATTTACATTTGTCTGCTATACCATTCTCAAAGTTCCTCTCTGCCTCTCTCCTCTCCGTAGTTATTTCTCGCATCTTAGTATCGCTGGTGTGTGTGTGTGTGTGTGTGTGTGGAGCTTTCTCATTATGGCTAGCTACAGCCAGACCATATTTGTCCTCTCCAGAAATCTTTATATATTATTCTTATATCTGAATATGCTAAATCATATGCTATATTATTTCATATAAGAAAAATCTGGAAAATTTGAACAAAAAAAAATGGCTCAAAGAGGGAAATTATTTGGAAATTCAGATGTTTTGAAATTATATGATCCAGATTTTCAAAGGTGCAGTGAATATATCTTTTTTTTTTTTAGCAACATGATACAATGATAAATCTGAAAAAGGTAATACATTTAATTCCACAAAATTCTTTAACATTATGCTTGTTTGTTTTTTAAAATTCAATTGTTTATTTTTAAAATTAAATTAAATTAAATTTCAATATTTTTAAATTTCAACAACTCTCTTAATTATTATACTTAAATACATGACCCTATTTTTTTCTCCCTTCCAATGACTAACCATGTAACCAGCTCAAAAGCCAGTTAGAGGAAATCTTACCTTTGATTGTTACACTTAACCTCAATCTCTTAGCAGTTCAGCCCAACCACTTGGGCTGGACGGTAGAGCGACGGTCTCGCTTCATGCAGGTCGGCGTTCAATCCCCGACCGTCTACAAGTGGTTGGGCACCATTCCTTCCCCTCCGTCCCATCCCAAATCCTTATCCTGACCCCCTTCCCAGTGCTATATAGTAATTACCTAAGTGTAATTACCTAAGTGTAGTTACAGGATGAGAGCTACGCTCGTGGTGTCCCGTCTTCCCAGCACTCTTTGTCATATAACGCTTTGAAACTACTGACGGTCTTGGCCTCCACCACCTTCTCCCCCAACTTGTTCCAACCGTCTACCACTCTGTTTGCAAAAGTGAATTTCTTATATTTCTTCGGCATCTGTGTTTAGCCAGTTTATATCTATGACCTCTTGTTCTTGAAGCTCCAGGTCTCAGGAAATCTTTCCTGTCGATTTTATCAATTCCTGTTACTATTTTGTATGTAGTGATCATATCACCTCTTTTTCTTCTGTCTTCTAGTTTTGGCATATTTAATGCTTCTAACCTTTCCTCGTAGCTCTTACCCTTCAGTTCTGGGAGCCACTTAGTAGCATGTCTTTGCACCTTTTCCAGTTTGTTGATGTGCTTCTTAAGATATGGGCACCAAACAACAGCTGCATATTCTAGCTTTGGCCTAACAAAAGTCATGAACAATTTCTTTAGTATATCCCCATCCATGTATTTAAAAGCAATTCTGAAGTTAGAAAGCATAGCATAGGCTCCTTGCACAATATTCTTTATGTGGTCTTCAGGTGATAGTTTTCTATCTAGAACCACCCCTAGATCTCTTTCTTTATCAGAGTTCTTTAAAGATTTCTCACATAATATATAGGTTGTGTGGGGTCTATGTTCTCCTATTCCACATTCCATAACATGACATTTATTAACATTAAATTCCATTTGCCAAGTGGTGCTCCATATACTTATTTTATCCAGGTCTTCTTGAAGGGCATGACAATCATCTAAATTTCTTATCCTTCCTATTATCTTAGCATCATCAGCAAACATGTTCATATAATTCTGTATACCAACTGGTAGATCATTTATGTAGACAATAAACATCACTGGTGCAAGAACTGAACCCTGTGGTACTCCACTTGTGACATTTCTCCAGTCCGATACATTGCCTCTGATCACAGCCCTCATTTTTCTATCAGTCAGAAAGTTTTTCATCCATGTTAGAAGCGTACCTGTCACTCCTCCAATATTTTCCAGTTTCCAGAACAACCTCTTATGTGGAACTCTGTCGAAAGCCTTTTTTAGGTCCAGATAGATGCAGTCAGCCCAACCATCTCTTTCCTGTAATATCTCTGTTGCTCGATCATAAAAACTGAGTAAATTCGATACACAGGATCTACCAGATCGAAAACCATACTGTCTGTCTGATATTATATCCTTCTCTCCAGGTGTGCTACCCATTTAGTTTTAATTATTTTTTCCAATATTTTGACTATTACACTTGTCAATGATACCGGTCTATAATTAAGGGGGTCTTCCCTGCTTCCACTCTTGTAAATTGGAACTATGTTAGCCTTTTTTCCACACATCAGCTACAACTCCTGTAAACAGGGATGCCTGAAAGATCAGTTGAAGAGGGATGCTGAGCTCAGGTGCACATTCTCTCAGAACCCATGGTGAAACTCCATCTGGACCAACTGCTTTGTTCTTATTTAGCTCTTTGAGCATTTTTTCCACTTCGTCTCTAGACACCTCTATGTGCTCTGTTGTTCTTTCCCCTGATAGTTCCATTCCCCTTCTTAGCAGTTCAACTTGTTTCTAAATATGCATTCACATTGAACTATCCATTCATATTCACATTCTTCCATTTAAAGGCTATATTAATTGCATATGTAATAACAAAATATACACATTACTATTATAAAAAATAACAAAATATATTATATTAATATTGAAAAACCTCAAATATTACAGTAAGTTGTGTAATAAAATCATACAGAATATAAGCCCCCACTTTACTTACCTCGGGGCAAGGCAGTATAATTTCTATGTACCTATCTTCTATTTTCTTAGTGGAATTAAACAGTCAATAAACTAATATNTCTGGTAGGAGGTATCGGCTCAAATGCCTCCGTCCCCCACCCGGATGGGGCAGCCCCCGAAGCAGCCCGAGTCTCACCACCAATGAAACCCTGCGCCGATGCCGAAACCTTCCGACGCTTAGGAGCCGGACACAGGGGGGGAGGCTCAGGAAGAACCACAGGGGAAGGACCAGAGGGCGCGGCTGGAGTCAGAGCCATAGCGACCAACGCCCCCAGGTCAGGGTCCCGAAAACCAAAACGGGGCAGCCTCGGGGCATCCAGGTGGGAAACTAACCTAGCGCGTTGCAATAACCTAAACCTAACATGCAACGCTGATGCTGCCTGTACCCTGACGGGGACATCCTCAGAGTAAAACTGGAGCACAAGCAGAGAACACGACTCGCAAGACTCAGGGTCAAAGGTGTCATTGACCCAACAGGCAGCATGACGGAGGCAAAACAGGTGACTGTCACCCTGAGACAAGGGCACATCGCAACCTTCAAACCCGCACAAGGCAGGCTGGAACTCGGGAGACGCATCCATGGGTCCCCGAGCCCCGACAGGGGTTTCCAGGGCCCGTAGGTTAGCAACTACGGGAAGCCCGGGCAAGGTGTTGCGAAACCGGTGAAGAAACCCAAAAACAAGGGTAAAGATTAATACTGAAAACCCCTGGGACGTGTACAAGCACGGGGGCCTAGCAGAGGGCCACCAAAACAAACCAGGGGAACTATGGGCCCACAAGGCAGAGCCTCCACCAGGCAAAGTAAAACAAAACAAAAGAAAAACCCCGCAAAAGTACACCGTCCCCAGAGGCAACAGGCACCGGTCGCCGCGTAGGTGGCAGGCAGCGCAACACCTTGGCGCCCTAACCAGCACAACACCACTCCCTACCCAAGGCAAACAAGAGCCCAAGCCCCAGCTGGCCCCAAGGGCGAGGCAAATGCCGAGCAGCAAGAACCTCTACGGGAGCGGTTCCCGAACGCCCCAGAGAAGATAACCCTGACACGCAAGGGCAGTACTCACAGGGCGCCTAGGGAAGGAAACCCCTAGACGCATGCAGCCCCGGCACTGATGAAGTACTCCTGGCCACCGCAAACCACAAAAACAGCAGAGAACGCCACACGAGGCAAAAACCGCTAAGGAATTGAGGCCAGAGAAGCGTGTATCCCGGTTGACACTAGCTTGCGAACTGAAGGCAGCCGGCGCGGTGAGGTCCGGGGCCCCCCCCTCCCCCTCCCGGGAGGGGAGGGCTGCGCGGACAACCGGCGCGGCAGTAAAGTGATTGTTTGATTGTTTCCTTGTGATTGTAGGGAGTTTTTCTACCTTTCTGTTCGGTTTGTTGTAGTTTTCTACCATGTGGGGTTTTTTTGTTACGCCTACCTTTCTGGGTGCCTAACCCCGGTCGATGGCAGATAAGGAAAACCCCCAACTATATGGGGTTTTCCAGGGCCATTGCTCCCTGAAACCTCTCTGAAGGGGCCAGGTTCTGGCGCTGGTCCCTGGTAGGTCTGAACTCCATAGCTAGTGTCCCGGTCTAACATAACATACATTAGCCCGATAAGCTCCAGGGAGCCGTAGGGGCTCCCCACAGAAAACTGAAACTGAATACAGCAAAGGTCATAAGAGGAATAAAATATTTACATTCAGATAAAAATCAAAACAACTTCAACATTCATCCTTTTACATGAACATATATATGAAGTTAATTAAGCTATGTTCCCCCCTAATTATCCATATCAATTAACCAGTGTGCTGTGCCAACCGAGAAATCTCGTTCTGAGAGTTGTACTATTTTTTTTTTTATTAATAAGGCTATTTTAATGTTTTTAATGTATTCATCACTCATTGTGGTTTTGAAATGAAAATGGTTGAGTTTGGAAACATTTTGGCATTAACTTTACCTGAATATTTATAAAAGCAACAAAAGTATGTCCTTAACAATTGCACTATGAAGTTTTTGTCAAAAACAGGTGCACAGTGGAGGGGTTAATCAACCAATTGGTGTCTGGTTTGGATAAGGTCTTTTAGTTTTCTGATCACCAAACGGATAATCCTGTGAGAGCTCAGGCAAGAGAGACATCATCATGAAAATGAAGTCTTGGTCTGTCTAAAGTCTCCAGATCATCCATGTAATTAATTACCATCTGGCCCAGTTAAGGCCCCCCAGATTATCTAATAATTGGTTAGATAACCCAGCGACAGGGATATATATGGAAAACCACTGCAAAAATGGGGTCTGGTACAATTAAAGCCTCCGGGTTATTCAACAGGTGGTCAGATAACCCAGAGGTAGTCAGGAAAATTTCCATATTATTCAAATCTTAGAAATAACCGAGTGGGAGTTGGCGCAGTAATAAAACTACGAACTAGACATTAAGGAAGCTACACTATTTCTAAGGGTCCCTACAATTGGAATTTTAACCTAGTGATTCCTTACAAACTTCTTGCATTATATTCTTGCATCAAGGCACCTACTAAATATCCTGCAACTTCTGATGTGCTCCAAGATGTTGCCATGAAGAAATGTAAAAGCTATTGTTACATGTTGGGTTAAATAAGGCAGGTATGATTAGCCTCGTTGACCTACAATTTTTCACTACTATACATAATGCAAAAATACTAAAATATTCCTGATTTAGTTATAATAAACTTTTTATTTCTTCTATATTTAACTATTTTGAATGAAAAATACAAAAAATAAATAAGGATAAACTTCAGGCTAGAAACATTTATAGTGAAAATAAAACAGGGATGTGTATTGTCATATTTTGGACTAGCTACTGTACCTTCCAGCCACCTGCTCAATATTTCGGAAAGGCATTTCGTATTTTGACATGGAAAAGCTTCTTAGTTAAGCTATATTTGTCTGTAGCTACATTAAAAAGAAAAGACACTGGTAGGTTTAGAATTCAAAATATTCACATTGAAAATATTTCAGTCACATGGCTAGCATCTCGGCAATGTTTCCCCAAGTCAGATTATAAAATGACTTACGCAGATGTGCCTCCATAATGCACACAGGTAGTATTCAGAGGTTGGATTATACATACATTACAAACAGGAGATATCGTACCACTAAACTTGCACAACAGTATAATATACTACACAAAATTATATTACACTATTGTACATCATGTGGCTACTTCCCATTACTGTGCTCTATACTATACACTATACTGTAATGTAATTGGATTATGTACTGCATTGTACTTAAATCACACACACTATAGATTTAAAATACACATTACAGTAAGGAGGAGCTGCACTGATTCACCGATCCCATGTGTCACAGTGCATAGATGCCGAGAATACAGCTAATGACCAAAACAAGGCAGCAAGTTTGGCTGAATTTCCAAAAGATCAAAGACCATATGATTGCAAGTTGAAGACAAGCAGTTTTTCTGAATTTGTATGGCTAGTTTTGTCATTTTGTAAGGTATACTGCACTATCACATATGGTATTTTGATACTCAATATTTCTAGGGGTATTAAATAGTTGTTTGATTGCATTCATTAGTGCAGTTCATGTGAATGGGTATGATAGTGGGCCATTCTCTTGCACGCGTGTTGAACCGAGATACTGGTTTACAAAATGGCTGATTTGTACATTTTCTAGGTAGGTGATCCAAATCACCAGTTTTGTCTAATAAAAAATTACTTTCATATTTTATTTTAGTTCACTGTCTTTTATTATTCACTGCTTCTATAACTGATGTACAATGAAGTATGTGTATTTAGAATTTTGTAATAATTTCTAGCAAACAACCTATGTAATTCCTCCTTTTATATGTTTTTCAATTTGTACACTTTAAATCCAACTTTTTGTTCTGTGAATAACCCAGTAACTTCACCAGCAAATATGTAATGACCATGTAAGACTTTCTAGTGTGCTAGATCAGTATTATCTCTCATTACTCCAGGAATTTAATTAATTTTTCTTTCAGCATTTTAATACAGTGGCACCTCGATTAATGAGCAGCTCTATCTACGAGTATTTCGAGTAATGAGCAAGCCACTCGCAGAACATTTGTCTCTACTAACGAGCTTTTCTGCTGATTCTCGGACACTTTTACGACAGTTTTGTTGTTGTTTCGCAAGACGAGTTTTCCACATGACGAGCTCGGTGCCAGAACGGATTAAACTTGTTAATCGAGGTGCCACTGTACTTGTGAGAACAAAAGAAGTCCGCCTGCAAGAATTATCATGTTAAATGTAGTAGATGGAATTTAAGAGGTATCTTATCATGGATGAAAGGTTAAATTTGATTTTGTCAAGTCATTGCACAATTCAAAAGGATTATTTCCTGATGCATTTTTCACTGAAGTACTAAATATTTATGGTTTTGGTGGGTTAGCAATTCTGTGGGCTTATAACCCAATAGGTAAAGGAGCATCTCTTGTTATTTGTCCCATATTGTGGCTTATTATGTTTGAAGCTATTGCCTTTTTATGAGTTACATTGGATCATTTAAAGAACTTGTGTAATGTCTTTATTTGTTTTGTATTTTTAAGATCTCAATGAGATCAGCCCTGTCATATTTTCTTTGTATTGTTGTTAATCATAAGGCCCTAAACCTTTCCTGGTAAGTTAATTAACATAGTACTGAGATGATTTTTACTGGTGTCCACAAAACCTCTCCTAATGCAGTAATGCTCTTTTAAAGATGAGTAGACACGATGAGGTCACAACAAGAATTTGCACAGCTAAATATTCAGTTTCTCTTCATTGAAGTCAAAGGTCATCTGAGTATTCCTAGGGTTTGGTTGACTTTGGTTTTACTGCAACTTTTAATTGGTGAGCAGCTTTTTTTCCATAGATATTTGGGTTATCCGTAAACTGCATGATGTGCATTGTAGTGATGCCATCTATGACATTGATGTATATTACAAAAGAATTAGCCCTAAGAGGATACTTTTTGGTACAAGAGTCAATATTTTTTCTTTTGAGATTTTCTCCCATTTAGAATGCCCTTTATTTTTACTGAACATTTCATGAGCTTATCAGTACTGGCAATTATCAAACGAAGGCACCAAGCCATGAAGACTATGTAGCACTATCAAAGTTGCAGGATATTCAAGGTGCTAAATATCGCAAGGAGGCCAATATGAGAACAAAAGCACATAAAGCAAGCGATATCAAAGGTATCTAATTCACCAAGGAGTCTATCGAGGGATAAGTGACTGCGAGGGACAATCGGGAATCAAGACACATGCACATCCTGGAAGTCAGGACATTCAACAAGGATATGTACGACCGTAAGAAGGACAATGCAGTTCGGACAATAAGAAGCAGGGCGGTGCTCCAATAAGTGCCCACGAGTTAACGTGCATGGCCAATACATAACCTTGTCAGAGCTGTTTCCCACTATTGGTTACAGTGATAGGAGGAAGACCAAGGGGACACACAACCCTTAAGAGCACACAATTTGTTACAAGTCACCTTGGTGACAGCATACAGTAAAAGATATATCTGATAATGCAAATAAACAAAAACTAAAAGGAGCTAATTAATGCACATTTTGTATATAAATAAATAAGCATACACCCTTTAAATACAGTAGATGAGATTAGGGAACAGTATACAGTGCTGTATATTTTATAATATTTTTTATCTTCACTGCTTGCCCATGAAGACAGGCTTTCCTGGAATGATAATAACTGTTACATCATATTTTAACCACAATAAATATAATAAATTGAACTTAACATGAAATGGATACTGCTCATATTATTTATTAAATTCAAAGAAACAATAATTTTTTTACCTATGCCGCTGAAATGTTCCTTAAGGCAAGCTCAATGAATATCCTATTTGATGGATTCATGATACTTAACTCTTCAAATGCATGTGACACTCAGGGATGTTCTTGCCATTTATGATCACCCTGCACAAGATAATAGGGAACGTTTTAAAGTACCACGTAAGATTTAACATTTCTGCAGGTTCACAGGGTTCTCATCTGCTCCCTCACACCTTCAGTAAACAGACATCATCTTGGAAAAAAAAATTGAGGGCAGTCCTCCTGGGGGTGAGGGCTTTGGTACTGAGAGAGCAACCATGAGCAGCACGTGCAACAGCAGCTCACAGCACTATCATGCAGTTTATGCACACAGCATTACTTAATAATGACAATAAATAAGTAACTGGGATTATTTGAAAACGACAGTCACAGAAGTTCCAGTGATAAACACTATGTATAAGGTTCAGATATCAGAGAATGTGATGCTGGTTACGATATTCGCAGCACAAGGTAGGCATTCATAGCATACAGCAGGGTTTGGTGCCTCTATGCATCATGAACTCATTTAACCATTTAATAATTTAAATAATTTAAATGATCAAAATTAATTTAATTTAAATTTAAATGATTTAAATGAATCATTTAAACTAAATCTGTGTAAATACTCTATGCAAATAAAGGGACCTAGTCTATGGAACTCACTCCCTAACGAATTAAAAAGCTGTCCAAACTACGCCTTATTCAAAAGTAAAATAAAAAAGTACCTAATTTTATCCTCATAGTTTCCTACTCAGTGCTTCAAACTTGCACTTTATCTCGTGTTACCCACTCTGCCAAAATAGGATGAAAACAGAAAGCCAACCCTCAAGGTCACCCTCAAGACTCTGGCAGAGGCTACTCTCGCGACCGACAACGGCCTCAGATGCTGTGGAGTGGCCTGCACACCCCACCAGATCACCAGGCAGCGATATTTCCACCTGCGTCAGTGCTTTCGGTGTTATCAATACACCCACTAGTCGCAAAAGTGCCCAAATCCGCAGCAGAAATGCAGCATCTGTGCTGGGGAACATCATCACAAGACCTGCACAGCCGCCATCAAGCGTTGTCTACTCTGCAACGGTGACCACACAGCCGTTTCTCAAGACTGCCCCAAACGACAGGAGGAAATCAAGCAAATGATAGCCGCCAGACCCAGAAACTCTACTCCAAGGACGAAGGTATTCAACATTCAAGAAGAAGCCTTCCCATCTCTCCCGACAAGTGGCGCCGCGAGCGGCGCGCAACCCAACTACTGGACCAGCAACTCCCGCGCCAGCCACTCACAGCCACAGACGACACCTCTGCACCAAGCCAGCCAGCCGTCCTCACTCACTCCGCCTCCCGCCACCACTGATAGCACTGTAGCAGCTTTGATACACTTCGCTACCGAACTCTCAGGAGGAGATTTCAGACAACGGTACAGAATACTAAATGAACTATACAAGGCTAACAACCTTCCCACGTTCGTGATTCCAGAGGCCATGTTTACTGCTGGCTCCTCTCCACCAGAGCCCGACCCCGTTCCAGAGAAGCCTGTCAACCTGGACCCTATAACTCCAGATACACCAGCGACTACATCCGATATCGTGGCATTGCCGCCAACTTCTCCTGCAAGTTACACCACGTCTTCTGATGACGACTATGTTGAAATTGAAGCACAAACATCACCCCCAGCACCAGAGACCACTGCAGCACACTCACCACCCTCAGCCCAGGAGACAGGTTGTGTAGAAACTCCAGAAATGGAAACTCCGGAAATAGCAGCAGTGCGTCAACAGCGTGAAAGGAATGCAGTCGGATCGCCCGAGTTCAGACGGTTCTCCAGCCAGATGTACAACATGACGGCAGACATCATGAAGCAGGCCTACCCAGAAAACACATTCAGTTTGCATAATAACGTAATCTTCGAGGAATGCGATGAGTCTACACTGTCACCTGACCTCTTCAACAGCGACTACTCCGAGTACAAATATCAGATGATTACAAGAAGCAGGAAGAAATAGAAAGAAGAATGAAAAAAGAAGAAAGAAGAAAACCACACGATTCTAAGAAAGAAACCAACTGAGAGCAGCCGCTCTCTTCCCCCTCTTTAGGGGGATGGGGACCTAATTTTGCTCGTTTTGAGATGGTGGTACCCGACGAAGAAGACACACTCCACACACCAAGAGGAAAGAAAACCTGCCACTGCCGCCCTCCAGACCCGTCTCCCAGCCTAGCCAGATATGGGATTGATACAGCATCGACACTCGGACAAGCAGCTGGGTCTAGCCCTGGCACTTTTTCTCTTCAACTTTAGCATTTCCTCTCACCGACTTCTCTTCAGCTGTCCCCACTTCAAGGCTCGCCCCAATGGGCATTCTTCTCCTGTATCATCGGATCGGATCGGATATGTGCCCAAGCCATACAACTTCACCAATGTAATCATTGCTATCATTTTATATCATGGTTATGTTGAATGCAAATTTTACCACAATGTACTGTGCCTAGAAATAATTCTCAAATTATGCTACAATGCACCTATTGATAATCCTCAAATTTTACTATAATATACCTACTAATTTTCAACAAATTTTCTTACAATGTACCTGTTAACATTTTTAAATTTTGCTATAAAATACCTACTTAACATTATCTGTTAGATTAAGGACCTGCCCAAAACACTATGCATGTTAGTGGCTTTACAAGAATGTAAAAACCTCAATGCTATGTACTCTCATAAACCCAATGTACCTTCTTGTATATATATAAATATTATATGAATAAATGAAATGGGACCTCATGTTCCTTTAGAAAATGAACTTGTGGAAAATAATTTCTATTTAGGGTTTAGTGACAAGAATTCTGATAATAGCAGTGTTGTGGCTAGAGTTAATGATGTGCGTAGTATATTGGAAGGCACTTTGTTATGGCAGGTGCTGTTGGCAACTCACTAGCATGTACAGTTACGATATGGGCACCGTCGTCTGAGTGTGGAGTGGCAATTCCAGAGCCATGTATGAGTCTGCACTCAAACCTCTCTGATATTGGATGCTACGTAGACAATGCCATCTATTGGTGGTGGCGTAACAGCAATCAGTGGCCCTGGTTTCCTGCCTTGATCAGACAGAGAGGTCGCTGTGGATGACCTCTGGTGGTGGGCGTATCAAGATCAGCGCCTCCTAGATTGTGCTACTTGTATAACTGGTGGGCCTAGATCCAACATTATATGGAACGTTGTCGACCTGACCTTCCTCCAACTACTACCCTTTATAACCCCTAAGAGAAAGCAAAGTTCAAGAGTAGGTGGCTAATTGCAAAGCTCAGACATTACCTGATGATTTCTAGTGTTCATCTCCAAAACAAAGGAAATAAATATCTTTAATTACAGTCCTAGCCAAACAGCTCATAAATCTATACTTTCAGGAAGTTACCTTGTGAAAGGGAAGATCCATGGGCACAGTTACCTCCTCTCTGACACACTATAGCTTCACTACTGATATATAATATTAATAGATATGATCACAGACCACAAGAGATGAGATGAGAAAGAAATGAAAATATGGACAAGAAGTATAAATGGGACATAAAGGGGGAGGAGATGGTATAATGGGAGGGAAGCAGAGGAGAGGGACAGAAGAGGGAGGAGGGGATGGAGAGGAAGAAAGGGATGGGATGGAGAGATATGAAAGAATTGGAATGGGAATGAAAAAGAGGGAGTGAAGTTTTAAGTGAATGTGTATGATTGGGCATGTGTACTCACCTGTCTATAATGATTATATTATTCATCTGTTTTGTATCTGCATGTATGCATGGCTGTGCATTTACTCACCTGTGTGCATGATTGTTTTTTTGGTAGTACCTATTTGTAGTTCCAGGAGCAGAGCAGTGTTCATGGTTCCCTTTCTCTTAATAAAGCATTAATATTTGTAAAACTTTCAGTAGTCTTGGCCCGCACTGCTGCCTTCTGATGTCTAGTATAACAACTGATTTGTCCCACACTGCCACTACTGGAGTCTAGTACAACAGTCAACTTGGCCTTCTGGTGTCCAGGTTGACTTTATTTGGTACAAAAATCTTGCATCCATCAGTCATTTGCAAGGAACTATTTTCAGTAATTTCAGTTGTAACCTCTTGCTCTTCCTATCCATTAATGGTTTCATAAATGTCCGTCTCTCTCTCTCTCTCTCTTTCGTCATATCTGCTCATAATCTTGTATGCAGTGCTTATACATTTATTTTCAGTATGGTTTCAGTATGGAACTCCAGTCTTTCTTCTTAGCTCACATTTTTAAATTATAATAACCATTTATATTTTTGTATACAGTATTATTAAAGAATTTCTTAGTTGCAAATTCCAAACTCTAGCTGTATATTCCAATTTAGGTTAAACATATGAAGATCTAGTTTAAATTTTTCTAGTCTTTACATAATTTCTCACTACAGAATTAGAAACAAAATTTCTGGTGTTAGTTTTCTACTGTTAGCCACTTGCTGATTCTATACTTTACGAGACTCAAAATTTCCTTGTGCTTCTTATATTTTTCATAGGGCCTATTTTCACACTCATATTTCCATTATCTCTGAAATAAGTCTGCATTAAATTACATAAATCTTTCTGTCTCATTTGTTTAGTTTGTTAATCTTCTTGAAGGGTTTCACATCCTTTGATTTTTCTAATGTGCACAAAATATATAATACTGTATGCTGTACATAACACTCACTTTAAAGTGTGGAGGGGTGATTTGTTTTAGCTGGTGGGTTGAGCCTTAATCCAACACACAGTGAGATTTTGGAAGAATCAGTTACACCAGGAGTGAAAGCATCCAATAATTGTTTAAGGTCTAACATCCAAAGGAATATCTGTGTCATTATACTGAGAAGTAGCAGAGTCTTGTATTTCCTGTTAATAAATGGTGGAGGTATTTATTGAGGCAAGAACTGTGTTATTTAAGGACAAACAACCCTTTTCTGTACTTTCATAGACTTTACGTGTGCTAGCTTTATGTGTTGTC